>JAVIAB010000073.1:7417474-7509974 GCA_032433765.1 Megaustenia siamemsis
CCTTGTGATCTACGTTCACGACAGCCGCACTTGGTTGCTATTTCCTTTTGTTTTGACAGGATAGTTAATTTTGTTTTCTTTAACACATTTCGATTGTTTTTGTTTTGGTTGTTTCGTTATTAGTTTTGTGTGTGTGTGCTTTTTTGTTTGTTCCTGATGAAGGCCAATTGGGCCGAAACGTTGTTTAGGGTGTATCGTCCACTTATCATGTACAGCTTCTTACATGACATTGTTATTACTTCATTCAACTATTACATCGTAAGTGATGAGACATAGTTATTACTTCATTCAGCTAATGCATTGTAGGTGATGAGACATTGTTATTACTTCATTCAACTACTACATTGTAGGTGATGAGACATTGTTATTACTTCATTCAACTATTACATCGTAAGTGATGAGACATTGTTATCACTTCATTCAACTAATACATTATAGGTGATGAGACATTGTTATTACTTCATTCAACTAATACATTGTAGGTGATGAGACATTGTTATTACTTCATTCAATTAATACATTGTAGGTGATACGACATTGTTATTACTTCATTCAACTAATACATTGTAGGTGATGAGACATTGTTATTACATCATTCAGCTAATACATCGTAAGTGATAAGACATTGTTATTACTTCATTCAACTACTACAATGTAGGTGATGAGACATTGTTATTACTTCATTCAACTATTACATCGTAAGTGATGAGACATTGTTATCACTTCATTCAACTAATACATTATAGGTGATGAGACATTGTTATTACTTCATTCACCTAACACATTGTAAGTAATGGGACATTGTTATTACTTCATTCAACTACTACATTGTAGGTAATGGGGCATTGTTATTACTTCACTCACCTACTACAATGTAGGTAATGGGACATTGTTATTACTTCATTCAACTACTACAATGTAGGTGATGGGACATTGTTATTACTTCACTCACCTACAACAATGTAGGTAATGAGACATTGTTATTACTTCATTCAACTACTACAATGTAAGTGATGGGACATTGTTATTACTTCACTCACCTACAACAATGTAGGTAATGAGACATTGTTATTACTTCATTCAACTACTACAATGTAGGTGATGGGACATTGTTATTACTTCATTCAACTACTACAATGTAGGTGATGGGACATTGTTATTACTTCACTCACCTACAACAATGTAGGTAATGAGACATTGTTATTACTTCATTCAACTACTACAATGTAAGTGATGGGACATTGTTATTACTTCACTCACCTGCTACATTGTAGGTAATGGGACATTGTTATTACTTCATTCAACTACTACAATGTAGGTACTGGGACATTGTTATTACTTCAATCATCTAATACATTGTAGATATTGGAACATTGTTATTACTTCATTCAACGACTACATTGTAGGTAATGGGACATTGTTATTACTTCATTCACCTAATACATTGTAGGTAATGGGACATTGCTATTTCTTCATTCAACTACTATACTGTAGTTAATGGGACATTGTTATTACTTCATTCACGTAATACATTGTAAGTAATGGGACATTGTTATTACTTCATTCAACTACTACATTGTAGGTAATAGGACTTTGTTATTACTTCACTCACCTACTACAATGTAGGTAATGGGATATTGTTATTACTTCACTCCCCTACTACATTGTAGGTAATGGGATATTGTTATTACTTCATTCAACTGCTACATTGTAGGTAATGGGATATTGTTATTACTTCATTCACCAACTACATTGTGGGTAATAGGATATTGATATTACTTCACTGACCTACTACATTGTAGGTAATGGGATATTGTTATTACTTCACTCCCCTACTACATTGTAGGTACTAGGATATTGTTATTGCTTCACTCCCCTTCTACATTGTAGGTAATTGTACATTGCTATTACTTCATTCCCTAATAAAAAGTAGGTAATGGGACATCGGTATTACGTCACTCCCTTACTACATTGTAGGTAATGGTACATTGGTATAACTTCACTCACCTACTACATTTTAGGTAATGAGACATTGTTATTACTTCACTCACTAACTACATGGTCTGTAATGAGACATTGGTATTACTTCTCTCACTTACTACATTGTAGGTAATGGGACATTATATTACTTCATCCGTCTACTACATTGAATGGTAATGGGACATCGGTATTACTTCACTCCCCTACTACATTGTAGGTAATGGAACTTTGGTATTACTTCACTCCCCTACAAGATTGTAGATAATGGGACATTGGTATTACTTCACTCCCCTACTACATTGTAGGTAATGAGACATTGGTATTACATTACTCACCTACTACGTAGTAGGTAATGGTACATTGGTATTACTTCACTCACCTACTACATTGTAAGTAATGAGATATTAGTATTACTTCACTCACCTACTACATTGTAGGTAATGAGATATTGTTATTACTTCACTTCCCTACAACATTGTATGTAATGGGACATTGTTATTACTTCATTCAACTACTATACTGTAGATAATGGGACATTGTTATTACTGCATTCACCTAATATATTGTAGGTAATGGGACATTGTTATTACTTCATTCAACTACTACATTGTAGGTAATGGGACATTGTTATAACTTCATTCACCTAATTCATTGTAGGTGATAGGACATTGTTATTACTTCATTCACCTAATACATTGCAGGTAATGGGACATTGTTATTACTTCATTCAACTACTACATTGTAGGTAATGGGACATTGTTATTACTTCATTCAACTACTATACTGTAGATAATGGGACATTGTTATTACTGCATTCACCTAATATATTGTAAGTAATGGGACATTGTTATTACTTCATTCAACTACTACATTGTAGGTAATGGGACATTGTTATAACTTCATTCACCTAATTCATTGTAGGTGATAGGACATTGTTATTACTTCATTCACCTAATACATTGTAGGTAATGGGACATTGTTATTACTTCATTCAACTACTACATTGTAGGTAATGGGACATTGTTATTACTTCATTCACCTCATACATTGTAGGTGAGGGGACATTGTTATTACTTCATTCAACTACTATACTGTAGGTAATGGGACATTGGTATTGCTTCATTCACCTAATACATTGTAGGTGATGGGACATTGCTATTACTTCATTCACCTAATACATTGTAGGTAATTGGACATTGTTATTACTTCATTCACCTAATACATTGTAGGTAATGGGACGTTGTTATTACTTCATTCAACTACTACATTGTAGTTAATGGGACATTGTTATTACTTCATTCAACTACTATACTGTAGGTAATGGGATATTGTTATTACTTCATTCACCTAATACATTGTAAGTAATGGGCCATTGTTGTTACTTCATTCAACTACTACATTGTAGGTAATGGGACATTGTTATTACTTCACTCACCTACTGCAATGTAGGTAATGGGACATTAGTGTTACTTCACTCACCTGCTACATTGTAGGTAATGGGACATTGTATTACTTCACTCACCTACGACATTGTAGTTAATGAGACATTGGTATTACTTAATTCCCCTACTACATTGTAGGTAATGGTACATTGTTATTACTTCATTTCCCTACTACATTGTAGGTAATGAACCATTGCCATTACTTCACTCTCTTACTACACTGTAGGTAATTTTTTTTTGACAGCGTACGCCAGCTTTCACCTCTGGCAAGGTCCCTAGAGACTAGATACCAAATTTTGTGTCTTAATACGTTATTTTTTGGCAGCTATGTTCACATGATTCCCTCCCCGTACAGGCAGATAACTCCGTTTTCGGAGATACTCATATTTTTCCTTCGATTAGCAATTGACGTTTCAAGCCGGGTCTTGCTGCTGAGACCAGGAATGGTTGCCGCAAAGAAAAATCACAAATAAAAATCCCAACTCGTGCAGTCGGGATTTGAACTCACACCATCTCGAGATCGGCGTAAGCCTCGAGATCTACCAGTCCCCCATTGTAGGTAATGAGACATTTTTATTACTTCTCTCTCGTTCTACATTGTAGGTAAACCTCCAGTACTGCATTTTAAGCAAAGGAAACAAATGTCTGGATTCTGAGATTGAAACTTTAGAGCTGTATTAATAATGAAGAAAAAACCAAACAGCCACTCATTAATCCAACCAAGCAATTAACAATCCATCCAACCAACAAACAAACCATTCACCTTATTAACCAACCGTTCACTAACCATCCTTTCAATTTTATAACCGATCAACCATCCAATTATCTATTAATCCAACCATCCGACAGAACATCCATCCAACGATCCAACAAAACCAACCAACTAACCAACCAAAACACCAACTAACCAACCAACCAATCATCCACCCAATATTCATCCATCTAATTAACTAACCATCAAACAATCAAATCATCCGTTCAATCAAAAACGAAGCAACCATCTAACTAACCAATAAAAAACCATTTAACTAAACCATACAACTAACTAACCACTCAATCAACCAGTCAGCCAACCTATCCGTCTAACTATGTAAACATTAGCCATAATTAAATATAGAAACATCGTATAGATAAAATCAAGTGAGCTGACACTGTCAACATTAAACAAACCAATTACACTGCAACAACATACTTGTGCAGGATAACTTTTGTGTGCAGATATTTGTAAATAATGTGTGTAAAGTGTGATACAAGAGTTATCTCTCATTGGAGAAGTGTATGACAAAGTTCATGGTTTGTTCAACATGGGTATGTGGATAGCCAAACACCAAATATTAACCTTATATAACAACTTATGTAAAGGTTCCCTCTACGCCTTGCTAAGCTATGGGGTATATGGTGTTAGTTACCATATTTTTGTATGACCACGGCAACTGGTTGGTCGGTCTCACGCCAGGCCGCCTTTACCTCCTTAAAAAATCTCTGGTATTCATTTTTAGGGGCTGGGTGAACACCGGAGTCTTTACTCTCTAAAAGAAACTCCGCCACATCTTAGGACCGAACCCGGATCGTTCTGATGAGGAAGCGAGCATAGTAACCACTCGGCCACCGAGGATTGATATAGATCAATCTAAAAAAAACATGATATGGAATGTTTCGGATCTCAGGAATACTTACTCAACGGGTCTACGTTGAAGGTAAGCTGTGGTAAAAGACAGTAGTTGAAGTTGAATAGGCCGCGCACTCTGTTGAAAGGAATAAACAAATTCATCACGAGAACTCTTACGCAATAGATCTTAAACGAATCGGTGTAGAACCAGACATAATTCAAACGTTGGACGGACAATGATGGCCAGGAGTACTTGAATGGTTTGGGAACAGTTCGAGTAAGGCCGCGAGATTTGATTGTTTCCTACACGATCACCGCTGTAAACGTCCGCGTTCAAGGGCAAAAAGAAAGTTGACATCCAGGCTGTATCATGAACATGTTGTTGAAGCGGAAAGGTTGAGATAACTCGTGGAGATGTTAACTGCTCTGAAGTTTATCAACATTTGCCTAGGTCACACTGGAAATAGGCAGCGGATTAACACGATTTAGCTTGTCTAAATGACTGCAGGCACAAGATTCGTCTGTCGCCATTGTGCAAGGTTAAACCCTAGATTTGTAACCGTAGCCCAGAAGTTGTATTCAACGGATCATTCATGCATGTCTAGGTTTCCTTTACGTTAGCTTCTTATTCAAATCCATTATTTACGCTTCCATTGAACAACCATATTAATCGTATGTATGTGTGTATCGCTGGTTCAGGCTGTTGGCACTTTTGGCCAACTCTACGTCGAGTTATTGATTGGCCTTACGTGTTGCTTGTTCGAACAACTTTCCAGGATTACTCTTGGCCAAAAGAAAAGAAAAAGCGGCGATTATTGCCAGCTTTTGCTGAATGTGTGGCCAGAATAGCATAGTTAATCTTGCAGGAATCAAAATGGAAAGTCTACGAGACGGGTGGTCGTAATAGTTTCAAGGACAACGATAGTTTTTTTCTTTTTTTTTTCAACTGCAAGTTTCCAACATTATGCTCTAGGTTAAAGGTGACTCTGGTAAGCCGAAGAAGACACATAAATCTGATTATCTATGTGAACGTGCAGTGGACGTTTGTGACACTCGCAGAAATAGGTACAATAGGAGAGCACAACAAAAAGTATGAAGCAATTTATAAGAGCACAGAAAAGGTACTAGGTACTTTAGGAGAGAACAACAATAGTATGAGGTAATTTAGGATAGAACAATAAAGGTAATAGTTACAGCAGGAGAGCACAACAAAGGTAATAGTTACAGCAGGAGAGCACAACAAACGTAATAGTTACAGCAGGAGAGCAAAACAAAGGTAATAGGTACAGCAGGAGAGCACAACAAACGTAATAGTTACAGCAGGAGAGCACAACAAACGTAATGGTTACAGCAGGAGAGCACAACAAACATAATAGTTACAGCAGGAGAGCACAACAAACGTAATAGATACAGCAGGAGAGCACAACAAACGTAATGGTTACAGCAGGAGAGCACAACAAACGTAATAGTTACAGCAGGAGAGCAAAATAAAGGTAATAGTTACAGCAGGAGAGCACAACAAACGTAATAGTTACAGCAGGAAAGCACAACAAACATAATAGTTACAGCAGGAGAGCACAACAAACGTAATAGTTACAGCAGGAGAGCACAACAAACGTAATGGTTACAGCAGGAGAGCACAACAAACGTAATGGTTACAGCAGGAGAGCACAACAAACGTAATAGTTACAGCAGGAGAGCAAAATAAAGGTAATAGTTACAGCAGGAGAGCACAACAAACGTAATAGTTACAGCAGGAGAGCACAACAAACGTAATAGTTACAGCAGAAGAGCACAACAAACGTAATAGTTACAGCAGGAGAGCACAACAAACGTAATGGTTACAGCAGGAGAGCACAACAAACGTAATGGTTACAGCAGGAGAGCACAACAAACGTAATAGTTACAGCAGGAGAGCAAAATAAAGGTAATAGTTACAGCAGGAGAGCACAACAAACGTAATAGTTACAGCAGGAGAGCAAAATAAAGGTATGAGACAATTTGTGAGTGTACAACAAAGGCGCTAGGTACTTTAGGAGAGCACATTAATAGTATGAGGTAATTTAGGATAGAACAAAAAAAGGTATGAGGTAATTTAGGATAGAACAACAAAGGTATGAGGTAATTTAGGATAGAAGAACAAAGGTACTAGTTATAGTAGGAGAGCATAGGTAACGTACCAGGTACAGTGGAGATCACAACCAAAGTACGAAGTACTGTAGAAGGGTAAAAGAAGAGTACTTGAATTCATAAACAGCAGCCAAACATTGCTGCAATGATGTAACCTTATTTGTTGGTGTACAGGGTGGCAGTGAAAAATAAATATAATTTAGTTCGTCCTTTCCTTTCATCATCTTTCGAACAGTATATCAGGCACAGATAGAAAATACAGATATGAAACACAAATATGAAACACAGATATGAAACACAGATATGATACACAGATAGGAAACAAAGATATGAAACACAGATATGAAACACAGATATGAAACACAGATAGGAAACACAGATATGAAACACAGATTTGAAACACAGATATGAAACACAGATATGAAACACAGATATGAAACAAAGATATGAAACACAGATATGAAACACAGATATGAAACAAAGATATGAAACACAGATATGAAACAAAGATATGAAACACAGATATGAAACACAGATATGAAACAAAGATATGAAACACAGATATGAAACAAAGATATGAAACACAGATATGAAACACAGATATGGAACAAAGATATGAAACACAGATATGAAACAAAGATATGAAACACAGATATGAAACAAAGATATGAAACACAGATATGAAACAAAGATATGAAACACAGATATGAAACACAGATATGAAACAAAGATATGAAACACAGATATGAAACAAAGATATGAAACACAGATATGAAACACAGATATGGAACAAAGATATTCCGTTTCTCTATGATCTATGTCAATACAATGCCATCTATGTACATGTAGTAACGTACTTTATCGTCTTCAATGATGTTCTAATTTCTTTTTTCGAGTGTCGACAGATGTCATTTCTTTTAACCATTTATTTGAATTACAAAAGACAGTAAAGTTTATACAGGAAACGACATTGCAGATATAGACAATACTTCAGGCGAACGAAAGATTGAACCATTTACGTTTGTATAACATGAGAATTGAGAACATATATATATATATATATATATTGAAAGCTGTAGAGGACAATTTCGAAGGTTATTTAATAACCGACATCTACCTATATATTGTATTTAATATTACATTTAATTAAACCTTTTCTTGTGCCGTGTGGGTAACGCTGTTGTGTGTGGTTTAACCTTCATTCAATAAAGAATAACTCTCCTGTAGACATACCTTGTATGTACGTTCTGAACCTGTGTGCAGACATTCTGTCCGAGTTATGAACACAACATTATTTAACATGTTATGAAAGCGAACTGAAGGGTTCAATTATAAGAAAAAACACGTCAAATCATCAGCAATATTTTAGTGCTTTTCCTGGTAATGAAAGTGGGAAAATGATTGGACGTTTGCCACACAAACTATAGTATCTGTCCTCCCGCGTGCGTCAACAAATGTAAAAATTATTAGACATTTTGCTGCAAAAACTATTATACTTGCCGTCTCGCGTAGGTCAAAAAATGCGAACTACACTCTACCACTAGGTGTGTATGTTCTCTGTCCTTTAGGGTTCGTAGTGTCAATGGGGAAAAAAAAGAGTGTTCGATGACTGTGCTTCAATAGTGTTTTTTTTTAATACAGCTAATTCTGTTTGGAAATTTAAAAAAAAAGTGTCATTATCAGTAGCTTTACAGCAGCTTCGCATCTTAGTGCATCTTAGTGCATCTTAGTGCATCTTGGTGCATCTTGGTGCCTTTACTCCTAAGTCTGTATGGTCTTGATATTTCACTAATTCTTCTTTTAGGTGTGTTTTCCATTTCTTTCTTCTCAGCCGCATCTGCTTGCTAATTGCTTGTCGCAACATAGTCTATGTGACACACCTCCTTGTGACTCGATATGTTCTTTTTGCATGCAGTCAATAATTAGAGCCACTCCCACTGTCTGACATCTTATTCCTAGCTAGGTATTTCGTTGTGGCATGTCATCTCAATAGTTATGATCTTGTTATGCTCAGTTTACTGTTAATGTATGTTTTTGTTTGACATTTGTTATTTCGGGGATGTTAAACAAAACACATGAAACTAGCGCATTGTACTAATATTCAGTGTTAATATTTTTAAAGTGCAATTTACGAATACCCAAGCAATGAAGAATTAATATTGTCCCTATACCTCTTTTATGTTCCCGCCTTTTTCCTTTCAGCTCCCTGTGGTGCATAAGTCTTCAACAAACAACTTTTAAAGCCGTTATGTTTCTTGCATTTCTTTTAAGATCTCTCCATGTTTCCCGATCCTCTTCATCTCTGCTTCCATCTGTCTTCTCCCTGAATATTTTTGTCCTCCTAGTTGTCTTCTCCCCTGGGAATTCTAAAAAGGACCTGGGGGACTGGTTGGTCTCGAGGTAAGACGCCCAGCCTCGAGACAGACAGGTTGTGAGTTCAAGTCCTGGCTGCACCGGTTGGGATTTTTATTTATAATTTCTCTCTGCGGCAGCCACCCCTTTTCTCACTAGCGAGGTCCCCCTTGAAACGTCAATCACTCATGGACGGAAAAAAAAAAATATGAGTACCTCCGAAGACGGAGTTATCTGCCTGTGCTGCGAGGGGCTCCTGTGCACACGGCTGCCAGGCAAAAACGGATAAACACGCAAAATTCAGTCCCTAGTATCTAGGGACTTCGTCAGAGGTAAAAGCTGGTGAACACAAAAAGCGCCTATCGTGTAAAACACTTAGTTCGCTTCTACAGTGTGTGTCCTATTCAGCACCATCGTCTTCGCTGTATCTCTTTGTCCACTGGTATTTGACTGGTACTTTCCCATAATTCTATGTTTGGATTTTGGCTTGCCATTTCCATCCTTTTATTTTTCGCAAGCATCTATTAATGAAATCCTGCATATTCGTAAGTAGTATACAATGCTCCGATTCAGTCGCATTTGACCCATAAATTAACAAAGATATAGTAGGCGCATTTAGCGCCTAATGTACTCGAGGGACAGTAGGAGTTAACCATGACCGCTAGTGTCGGGATGTTGACCTCGCGTTTTGGTGACCCCGGAAGTGACTTGTTTATGTCAGGTGTGTGCTGACTTTGGAGTTCTTGATGTACGTGTGCTGACCTCATTCTTACGGAAAATTGTTGTCTGCTGACGTCGAGTGTTATTTAATTATTTTTAAATGGAGAAAAGCATCATCCAGTGCTCTATTTCTCGGTATTATCCCTCCTCATTAGGGCTGGACCTTTCTTCCTCAGTGTTATTTGTACTCTCTCTCTCCTCATCTTTATATATATATATCTCCTAGACTTCTCTCCTACCATTCCATCCTCCATCCACCCTCTTTCTCTCCTAACCGCTCTCCATCATATTTTTACCTTCCCTCATAGACTTCCCTCCATTGCAACACTTACTCATTCTCTCTATTTAAGCCTATTATCTCTCCTTCCCGGCCCTAGACTTCTCTCACTCTCTCCTATTCCGTCTTAGAAGTCTCTTTTACCTTTCCATCCTCCCTCCTCTCTCTTTCCCTCTGCTAGCGTTCCACCCTCCTTCAATTTGCAGCTTCCCTCTTTTGTAACATTCACTCATTCTCTCCATTTATGCCTATCATCTCGCCTTCCTTCTCCTAGACTTCGATCTCCTCTCTCTCTGTCTCTCCCTCTCTCCTATCCCCTCCTAGACTTATCGCCTACCATATCACCCTCCCTTCTCGGAAAGAAGCTCGCGTTCCGCCATCCCTCGTATTTTTAGCTTCCCTCCAGTGTAACACTTTAGTATTGAATAGCAATCACAACTACACTTGAAATATCTACTTTAAACATCCAATAAGATAAACATATGAAAACCGAAGAAATAATACACTCAAGAAGGCTCAATACATACTTTATACACATTAGCATTATAACAATTGAATAAACTTTTATCGATAAACCTTAACACGTGTACTCTAAGAGAAACAGAAAAACAATATTCCAACTTACAGTGTAAAATATACTTTCAACAACCATCTGTAGAAGATCAAAAAACCATTTTTCAACAATACTTAACATACCTTGTTTTAGACACATTAATAATATTGAATAACAATCACAACAAGACTTTCAAATATCTACATATTAAACAACTAATAAGGTAAATATATGAAAAACGAAAGAATAATACACTCAATATGGCTTAACATACATACTTTATACACCATTAATACCATTAATACAATTGAATATCCTTCTATTAATAAACCTTATCACCTAGCTATGAGATAATAGAATTATAAAAATATTCCTACTTACAGGGTTAAAATATACTCTCAACACACGGCACTAGACTGAACAGTAGTATTAAAATAAGCTTTCTTGAATCAATCGCGCTTACAACACGAAATCTCACATCCGACTAGTTTAAATATAATCTAGTAAATGAAAGTTGGATGACACTATTAGGGAACAGGCAATAATTGCTAAGCTCTCTTCTTTTTTCATTTTTCATCATCCTACTTTTTTATTTTATATCTTCTTCGGATCATGTAATTATATATAATTGTGTTCCCAAGCTTATTTTCGTTGTCCTTGTGCTCTGAAAAAGGCCTCGGGCCGAAACGTCAGTGTGGTGTTGTGTTCCTCCCTTGTGAAGCTGTCTTCATACCTTGGAGTGTTCTACACTCCCCACCACTGCCCCTGGATGACACTATTCCACGTTCGACTAACATCTAGGTTAACCAATCAGAAAAAAAGTATTTCTAGCAGACCCCGACCAACGAAATGATTGACCTCTAGATTAACCAATCAGAGAAGAGGATTACTATTATCGTTATAACTGACATCATTTTCCACTTGAAGTAGTGTGGAGTCTGACTCATTACTGGGTTACTTTAAATCGATTCGGCCCCTGATGACATCCACCTATCGGGTCATCAGTGAGGAAGATAATACGAGTGGGAGGGTACTTGAAAGCACTTTGACCCCTGATGCAATACCAGATGAGTTCATGACATCGATTTGACCTCTGAAGGAGGCAATGCCAATGTTTACCACCTCAACGAATGACAGATAACATTAAAAGTGATTATTACAGGTCAGAAAACTTACTACCATACCTCAAAATTTCAGCTTATAGTTACAATTTTGGACTCAAAATAATAAAAATCTACTCCCATAGTCATTATATTTAGACACAACGTGCGGGAAGTTATATTCAAGGTTAAAAAATGTAGGCTAAATGGCAAATATTTTACCACCAAAACACAAATTTAGGCTCATAAGCAAAAAGCAGATCGCAAAACCCTAACAAACTACTTCCATACTCGTATTAGTTAGAAACAACGAGCAGATAGTTATATTCAAAGTCCAAAAAGTTTGGCAAAATTGCAAGTATTTTACCCCCAAAACACACAAATTTAGGCTCATCAGGAAAAATCTATCTCAAAACCATAAAAATATTATCCCATACTCATACTAGTTAATCACAACGATAGTTATATAGATAGTTATATTCCAAGTCCAAAAAGTTAGTTCAAATCGCAAAATTTTACCCCTTAGATATCCCCATATCATGAATTTACTTAAAAATCACTTTATAATTTTTACCCCTAGCCATTTTTTTTATCTATACGCATATGAAGTACATTTTTTAGGTATACACCTATGAAACTGTTAAGAAAAATAAAATTTTACCTCTAGGCTCACCTCAAACTTTATTTTAAGCATCCCTATATCAAGAATTTATTTTAATATCACTTTTATAATTGTGTACCTCCAGCCATTTTTATCAATACATCTATGAAATAAAAAAAAAGTAGTAAATGTATACTCTCGGCCTACCCCAAACTTCATATTAGACATTCCCGTAGCAAGATTTTGAATAAAAATCACTTTTTTGAATTTTACCACCAGTTATTTTTTAAGGATACGACTATGAAATCACTAAAAATAGTAAATTTACACTCTATGCCTACCCCAAACTTCATATTAGACATCCTCGTAGCAAGATGTTGAATTATAAAAATCACTTTTATGAATTTTACCCCCAACCATTTTTGAGGGATACGCCTATAAAACTGTTTATAAAAATAAAATTTAACCTCAAGGCTTATCTCAAACTTCATATTAGACATCGCCAATAGCAAGATTTTGAATAAAAAGCACTTTTATGAATTTTACCCCCTGACCATTTTTTTAGGGATGCGCCTATAAAACTGTTAAAAAATAAATGTAACCTCTAGGCTTACCTTAAAGTTCATATTTGACATCCCCATAGTGAGATTTTGAATAAAAAACACTTTTATGAATTTTACCACCAGCTATTTTTTTTAGTATACGACTATGAAATCACTAAATATAGTAAATTTACACTCTAGGGCTACCCCAAACTTCATATTAGACATCCTCGTAGCAAGATTTTGAATTTAAAAAAAATCACTTTTATGAATTTTACCTCCGGACCATTTTTGAGGGATACGCCTATAAAACTGTTAAAAAATAAATTGTAACCTCTAGGCTTACCCTAAACTTCATATTAGACATCCCCATAGCAAGATTTTGAATAAAAATCACTTTTATGAATTTTACCCCCTGACCATTTTGAGCGATAAAGAGGGAGAAGAAGAGATAATAGGCTTAATAGAGAGAATGAGTAACTGTTACAATGGAGGGAAGTCTATGAGGGAAGGTAAAAATACGATGGAGAGCGGAACGTTAGGAGATAGAGAGAGGGGATGGAGGATGGAATGGTAGGAGAGAAGTCTAGGAGAGAGAGAGAGAGATAGAAGTCTAGGAGAAGGAAGGAGAGATGATAGGCTTAATAGGCGAAAATGGTTAAACTATTATAATGAGGGAAGTCTAGGAGAGAGAGAGAGGGGGGAGAGAAAGATGTCTACGAGAGGGAAGGAGGGAGGATAGGTGTAAAGATGAGGAGAAAGAGAGAGATAGAGAGTACAAATAACAGCGAGGAAGAAATGTCCAGCCCTAATGAGAAGAGATAATACCGAGAAAAGGAGCACTGAATGATGCTTTCCTCCATTTAAAAATAACTAAATAACATTCGACGTCAGCAGACAACAATTTTCCGTATGAATGAGGTCAGCACACGTACATCAAGAACTCCAAAGTCAGCATACACTTGACATAAACAGGTCACTCCGGGGTCACCAATACGAGAGGTCAACATCCCGACACGAGCGGTCATGGTTAACTCCCCCTGTCCCTCGAGTACATTAGGTGCTAAGTGCGCCTACTATATATCTTTGTTAATTTATGGGTCAAATGTGAAACAAATGGAGCATTGTATACTACTTTCGTGACAGTCATTTCCATTGTTCTCGATGTTTCACAGCCCTAGTTCCACAGTCCCTAGATACCAACATAATAGGACTGATTTAACATTGGAGTTGAGAAATTGTATTTTTGTTTGAAACATAATTTCTTCAGATTTCCACATGTACCTCAAGTGTACAAGTGTACTATTATTTCCTTACACTATGGGGCTGTGCAAAAAGTGTACATATATACAAATAAATGTACAAATACAAAAGTGTACAGTTGTAAAAAAAAATGTACTAATATAATTGTGTAAAAAAAAGTACCCCCGTAACGCCAAGTGGCGTATAGGGAATATGGTGTTAGTGACCACACATTTTACAGACCTTCAGCACATGATTTTAGGGGTAATGTGGTAGGTATTACGCCCGTGCCGTTTTACTTTCCAAGAAAAACATTCGCTACCCTTTTAACGCTGGGTGAACCCGGAAGCCGTCGGTTGGGATCGGGTTATAACTGTACACTACCTTTTGTCCTTTGTAGTCCAGTTCACTAACCACTGAGCTCTTGCTGCTCCAGTAATATGAATGTGTATAAGCGCAAAAATTTTAAAGTACAAATGTAAAAATGTAAAAGTATACAAATGTAAAAATGTAAAAGTATACAATTGTAAAAATGTCAAGGTATGCAAATGTAAAAATATAAAAGTATCTATCTATTGACCTTTCGAGCCGTAGCCGGCACATAGGGCGTAGACCAAGATACACCTTCTCCTATCTGAATTTTTGTTCTAGCAGTTTTCTTTTAAAGATATTTTATCAAATCTCGTCATCTGTCTCTGTTCTGTGCAAGCAGTTCTATCTCATTGAGGGAGCCGAATCCTGTTGCTCTTGCCTCTCTCATGAATGTTCTTCTCAGTGTCTCCCTGGGTCTTCCTCTTTTTTTTTTACCTGTTGTTTCTCACATGAGGGCCTGCTTTGCTATTCGGTTATTATCTATTCTCATCACATGTCCAACGTATGACCATCGTCTTTTCTTTATTACTGAAGATATTAGTGGTTGATTGGCGATTTCTCTAATTTTCTCGTTTGTTTTGAATTCGTTCCACGCTATACCAAGTATTTTCCTTAGACATTTATTTTCAAATGCCTTCAACTTTGTTTCTATATCTCTTGTTGTTTTCCAGCTTTCACACGCATACGTAAGGGTTGATAGTACATTTTATTTCAATAGCCTAAGTTTTGTGTTTGTGCTGATTAGTTTTGATTTCCATAACTTTTCAAGGCTTCTGAAAGACATTGCTGCTTTAGCCATTCTGATTCTAATTTCTTTACTTGTATCCCATTCTCGATCAATGTGACTTCCGAGATAGATAAAATGATCGATCTCTTCTACTGGTTTGTGTTCCATGTATATTTTGTCATCTGTTGAAATTAAACTTTTAATGACTTTAGTCTTTTCACGATTGATCTCAAGCCCAATTTTGCTGGCTATTGCTGATAGTTCATTTGTGTTTTCCTGCATCATTTTTATCTGACTGCTGATGAGAACTATGTCATCAGCAAAGTCGAGGTCCTCCAAATGTCCTCCTTGTATCCATTCGATGCCTTTATTACCAGTGCAGCATTTCTTCATTATGAAGACCACAACAATTCCAAATAACAAGGGCGATAAAATACATCCTTGTTTAACCCCAGTTTCTATTAGGAAACATTCGCTCAGTCCTTCCTCTGTTCGAACTGCACATGTGTAACCATCATACATGTCTTTGATAATATTTATGATTTTTGATGGTAAGCCATATTGCTACAGAATTTTCCACAAAGAATCTCTATGAATACAGTAAAATGCATTTTTGAAGTCGATGAAGTTAAGTACAAAAGGTTTTTGCTTTTCAATGTGTTCCTCCAATATAAGTCGTAGAGTGAAAATGTGGTCAAGGCAGCTTCTCCCTTTTCTAAACCCAGCCTGTTCTTCATGCATTACTGTATCTATTGAATCCTTTATTCTATTTAGGATGATTTTGCAGAATAACTTTGAGGCAACGGACAAAAGTGTCACGCCCCTCTAGTTGTTACAGTCTCTATGATTGCCCTTTTTTGGAATCTTAACAATGATTCCTTTTTTCAAAGTATAAAAGTATACACATGTAAGAATGTAAAAGTATACAAATGTAAAAATGTAAAAGTATACAAATGTAAAAATGTAAAAGTATACACATGAAAATGTATAAATTAAAAAGTCTGAAAATGTACACATTTTAAAGTGTGCAAATGTAAGTTTACAAACGTAAAATCATTTCAATAAACGGGGCTAAGAGACAATACAGCACCTGAGCTGAAACTGACAGTCCTCTGGTTGGCTCTGGTAACAAAATATCCACTCTTGTTAAGCGAGCGAGGATATTGAGGGAAAGCAACCCAGTACTCACAAAATGTCACATGGAAGTCGAACATGCTGGGCTAGAAGCTGCATGCGTTGCAGTTAAAATGTTGAAATGGAGTTATCTTTGGGCGAATGGAGTACTAGCGAAAGAAGAAGATGAGGTGAAGTGTTAAGATAAATGGATGGTTCAAGCAGACACAAACCTATAGGACTCACCAGTAGCTAAAATCAAATCCAGAAAGCATTTCTCTAAAAATTAATTTAAAATGAATCTATGCATAATTGACAGTTATAACTGGCAATACCTAACCAATCACAATTTTGATTTGTTCATTTTCTCGCTGGTCGTGTATTAATATCATTTTTAAGATCACAAAACAGTCTTCTTGTCGGATATAGTTTACGAGCTATATTGTGGAGTTTCCTTGTGCATCTGGTCAAATACACAGTCATCTAAAGTTTTAATAAGGCCTGCGGAGTGATAGGGAAATTCCGAAATCACCCAAAGGATCTTATTAATACTATAGATATCTGTTGGTCAGATATTGTCGTGAGCTACAGTTCGGAGATCCCCGGTGCACCTCGGTGGATATAGTCCGTGAGCCACACAGTTCAGAGATTCCAGTTTTCCCTGCAGTTTACAAGGCACTTACAATACACAAGAAAATTCGTAGACCTACAGTCCGTGACCTATATACCCTTAACGAAAACGTTCTGGATGTTGATGAGGATGTTGTAGATTATTGTGCAGAAGGAACCTATCTCTTCTATACCGACTTGTAAATATTTCTCCGTCTGAGCGTCAAATTGCTAGCACAAACAAATATGCTCGGAGGAAGGCTTCCAACGTTTCAATGATCGCGCACACTGATCTCTTAATGCATAAACTTCTGATTAGTGTGCAACGTTCTAGGAGCACTCGTGAAGTCCTGGCAGCTAAATTATATGACACTGATCTCCAAACTGACTCTTCCGTGCGGTAATGATTCCTGATGCAAAATAGGACGCGAAAATTGCGATTTTTGAATTGGCAAATGCGTGTTAGCTGTGTCTTTTGAGATAATCCAGAACAAGAATGTTTGAGAACTCACAGGTCGATATTTAAACCCAACGTCACATTTCAGATTGTAAATAAACAATTGTTAGAATCAGTGCTTGCTAAATACAAACACGTCTTGCCACATTACCAGACTGTATTCTTCAATGTTACATCAGATAAGCAAATCATATACCTCTCTAAGAAGCACTAAAGTAGCTACGGTTTTTATTAAAACAGGTCGGGTGCATTTGTATGTATCCAAAGTTGGCGATAACAATCTAAAACACGTCTTTACTTTGTCATTGACAAAAACTATCACAGAGAGCGGTTATTAAGTTTATTACATTTCCCCAGTTTAGCATTACTATCATATTGTCTCTGTGTATATAATGCGAGTCATGCATTTATTTGTTTTAAATTAATACTGTTATCTAAATAAATAACGTAAAGAGCCCCGTCACGCCATGTGAAGTATATGGAATATGGTGTTAGTGACCATAATTTTTACAGACCTTCAGCACATGATTTTGTTGTGGTAATGTGGTGAGTATTACGCCGGTGCTGCTATACTTTCACAGAAAAAAAAAAGTCAGGTATCCATTTAAACCTGTGTGAACCTAGAAGCCGTCGATCAGGACCTCTTGCTCTTGTTATCTAAATAAGCTCTCAAATTATTTTTCTCAGATAGCATATATACAGATTTGTCCATACCCTGTTATGTGCATACATTATCTTTTTATTGACCTTTCGAGCCATAGCTGGCCCATAGGGCGTAGACCAAGATACTCCTTCTCCTATCTACATTTTTATTCTAGCAGTTTTCAATTCTTTTAAAGATATTCTATCAAATCTCGTCATTTGTCTCTGTTATGTGCAAGCAGCTCTATCTTGTTGAGGGAGCAGATTCCTGCTGCTCTTGCCTCTCTCATCAATGTTCTTCTCAGGGTCTCTCTGGGTCTTCTTTTCCTCTTACCTGTTGTTTCCCACATGAGGGCTTGCTTTGCTATTTGGTTATTATCTCTTCTCATCACATGTCCAACATATGACCATCGTCTTTTCTTGATTACTGAAGATATTAGTGGTTGATTGGCGATTTCTCTAATTTCCTCGTTTGTTTTGAATTCGTTCCACGCTATACCAAGTATTTTCCTTAGACATTTATCTTCAAATGCGTTCAACTTTGTTTCTATGTCTCTTGTTGTTTTCCAGCTTTAACACACAAATGCACACATTATGGTCATCATTCAGTAGTCGATTTATTCATGTTTTAACCACAGCCAAAACTACACAGATGACCTGCTGGCAGAAAATACAATCGGAAAACACACCAACTAGTGTGATGTCTTCAGCTTTGTAAGGTATAGACGACTGACGTCACTGAGCCCACGACTGCCCCTGATGGCTAAGGTGAAAACGTCACGTTAGTGGTGTTTTCCTATTTTATTTTCTGCCTTCGGGCCATTTATATCTGTGTTTTAACATGACACCGATAATCTACCGCCTAAGTCTTGTCCTGAAAGGGTCAAGGCTAAAGAAATACATCAAAATGCGAGGCTGCGGTCAAGGAGAAATGGAAAGAGAAAAAAATATGTAATAGTATAGTTAAAGTTTTACGTAATTAATGAACGACGCAAATTTGAACGTTTCGACTCAATAGACCTTCAGTATGAACAACAAACAATACACAAAGATATGTAAGTAAATAAAATGTCTTGTCCTGAAAGTACATTATGTTGTTTGCTTAATTAAATCTTTACCAAATATATGTCGTTTCTGGCCGTGTTCATGTTTGTTACTGCATTATTTCCATCTTTCATTCTCTGCCGCAGATCTATATTCGTTTATAAAATCAAGCGCCGTCCATTCTTTTAGTTTTGTCTTTTCTTTTTTTTTTTTTCAAATCTTTCTCTGACCATTGACTGTTGCCCATAGTTATATATTTTTGTATATGTTTCTCTCAGTCTGTGGATGGAATCATTTGGTCGGGGCCATGGTTATAATGTCGTCCTGTTAAATTGAACTTCTATTTAACAAACATTAAACATGGTCTCTTTATATGAGATGTCTGGGGGCTAAGAATCCGACCAGCAACTGGGATGAGAGAGTCAGCGGATAACAATGGACTGCATGCGTCAGGATCGACGAACAACTGAGCTGATCGAAGACCCTACTCCGCCTCTCAGTGGTGTCCTGGAAACTTGTTGCCAAGTGCGAACGGACCGAAGAGGGAAAGCAACATCGCGTTGAACGGGATGTGTTTAGCCGAAGGGTGCAACTATCGCAGCTTTGGTGCAAGTCACAAAACATCGCATCTACACCCATTGAACGTTTTCCGTTGCAAACAAGACTTAGGAAGATTAATGCACATGTATCTTATAACAATGAAAGATTAAAGTACATGTATCTTATAACAATGGAAGATTAAAGTACATGTATCTTATAGCAATGAAAGATTAGAGTACATGTATCTTATAACAATGGAAGATTACAGTACATGTATCTTATAACAATGGAAGATTAAAGTACATGTATCTTATAACAATGGAAGATTAAAGTACATGTGTCTTATAGCAATGGAAGATTAGAGTACACGTATCTTATAGCAATGGAAGATTAGAGTACATGTATCTTATAACAATGGAAGATTAAAGTACATGTATCTTATAACAATGGAAGATTAAAGTACATGTGTCTTATAGCAATGGAAGATTAGAGTACATGTATCTTATAACAATGGAAGATTACAGTACATGTATCTTATAACAATGGAAGATTAATGCACATGTATCTTATAGCAATGGAAGATTAAAGTACATGTGTCTTATAGCAATGGAAGATTAGAGTACATGTATCTTATAACAATGGAAGATTACAGTACATGTATCTTATAACAATGGAAGATTAATGCACATGTATCTTATAACAATGGAAGATTAAAGTACATGTATCTTATAGCAATGGAAAATTAAAGATTATAACGATCATCTCCGTTTGATTAATATTGAAAACTTGTTCTACTTTCATCATTAAGTCCTTTCATGATTGCCTTCAGCACTGTCAACTGTAACCTGCTGAATGGTGGTTTTCACCAACGTAGTATGTCTCTTAACTGGTATGTCTGTTTTACTGGTATGTCTGTTTTACTGGTATGTTTCTTTTACATTGCGAACATTTTTAACATCTGCACATGTTATGACCATCATGTTTTCTATTTCCATTTACTCATAGGAAGAACTAATCTATAATTCCCCCCAATGTGCAATAATTTCACTCTTCACTATATTCACTATAATTATTTACTCAATCAATCATTCAATCAGTCAGTTAATCAATGAATCATTCTTCCTCTTCTCGTCCATGGTTGTCATGAGAACTGTTTTGCTCTTATAGCAACAAACCAGCATTTTTCAAACTGTGGTCCTCGGCCCTCCAATGGTCCGCGGTGCTGCCACAGTGGTCCGCGAAGATTTCAAGAATAGTATAATATTTTGTAGCTAAATAGAAAGAAAGAATGAATGAGTCAATTTATGAATGGATGAATGAATGAATCTTCTTCTTCTTCTTCTTCTTTCCTTCCTCATCTGCCTTTCAGCGTCGAGGGGAGATATAATTTGCGGTCTTTTGCTCTTATGTTCGCCTCTGCTGCTGTTATGTTTCCTAGTGCTTCTAATATTCCATCGATCCATCTTTTTCGTGGTCGACCCTTGGGTCTGTTGTTCTCACAACGTTTGTTGAAGGCTCGTTGTGTTGTGTTTTGTTCTTTCTGCCTTGTCAGGTGGCCGAACCATTTTATCTGTTGTTTCCTTATATATTCTATGGCTGGGGCTATTCCTAGCTTTTTTCTCAGTTCTACATTTCTGATCTTATCTCTCAGACTGTTTCCTGTCATTCGTCTAACACATTTCATCTCTGTAGAGGTTATTTATCTTATTGTTCTTGCATCTAGAGTCCAGGTCTGGCATTGGTAGCACAACGTTGGATGAAGATTGTATTGTAGAGTGCTCGTTTTGCCTCCAGAGTTATTTCCTTGTTGGACAATAGTGGTGATAACTGTCCGATGATTTGACAAGCTTTGTTGCATCTTGATTCTATCTCTGCTGTTTGGGAATTGTCGTTTGTCATTAGACTTCCTAGGTATTTGAATTCCTCTACTTGTTTTAGTTGTCTGCCTTCTTTAGTTATGTTGATGTTCTGTTTATTTTTGGCGACATTCATGACTTCTGTTTTGTTGATGTTGATTTTCATGTTGTATTTTGTTCCTAAGATGTTGAGTTTGTTTAAGTGTTCTTGTAGGTCTTCTATTGTTTCATGTATTAGTGCCTGGTCGTCTGCAAATAGAAGCTCGTTGATCTCCTCTGTCTCTGATGGGTTGGCTAGCTTGCATATATGGTCCATGTATGTAATAAACAGTAGGGGGATAGTACGCACCCCTGTCTTACACCTGATCTAACTTCGAAGTGGTCTGTGTAGCCTGTTGCTGTTCTGACCCTGCAGCTGCTGTTGGCGTAGAGACTTTTAATAATGTTGGTTAGATGTTGGCTTACTCCGTATGTTGTTAGTATCTCCCACAGTTGTTCTCTGTTTACTCTGTCGAATGCTTTTTCCTGGTCAATGAAGGCTATGTATAAGTTTTGGTTGTGTTCTGTCGTTTTTTCTGCAAGCTGTTTTAGTGTGAATAGTGCGTCGGTACATCCTCTGTTTTTTCGGAACCCCATTTGAGAATCGCTTAACTGTAGTTCTATTATTGGTCTCAGTCTTTTTTCCAAGATTTTGGCGTATAGCTTTCCTACATGGCTGAGCAGAGATATACCTCTATATTGATTGCAGTCTCTTTTGCTACCTTTCTTTTTCCATATTGGTATGATGATTGCCTGTTGCCAGTCTTCTGGGGCTTGTTGTTGGTGCCATGCTGCATTAAATATTCTGTGCAGCCATTGCATTCCTGTTTCTCCCGCTGCTGCTATTATTTCTATTGGAATGTTATCTATCCCTGGTGCTTTGTTTCTTGGTGCATATTTGATTACTTCTTCTATTTCCTCTTTCATGATGTTGGGTTCAGTATTTGTGAGTTCTAGTGTGGTTTTTGTTGTCTTGTTGGTAGTTTGTATGTTTAACAGGTCTTCAAAATATTCTTTCCATCTCTGTTGCATACATTGGTTGTTTGATATTGGTTGTCCGTCTTTGTCATTTATCAGCTCAGTAGGATCATGGTTTTCTTTTCTCGCTCTTGTGGCTTTTACTGCTTTGTAGAAATCTCTTGTGGCTGTCTTGAAGTCCCTGCTCATGTTTTGGCCGAACTCTGTCCAATTCTTTTGCTTAGCTTCTTTGATCAGCATTTTAACTCTTTTTCGAACTAAGGCATATCTTTCATATTTTTCTTGGTTCTTGTTCTCCCTCCAATTTTTAAAGTTTCTTCTTTTCTTTAATTGCTTCTCTGATTGTTTCGTTCCACCACGGGGTGCTCTTTTTCCCTTCTCTTGTTCTTAGCTTCGTTCCACAAACTGTTTTAGAGATGTTAGTTACTGTTTCCTTAAATTGTTTCCACTCTTCTTCTACTGTGCCTACTTCGTTAGGGAGTTTCTTGAATTCCTCTCTGAGTTTTTCTTCTAGGGTTTTCCTTGTTTCTTGATCTTTTAATTGTTTTATTTTTATTGTCTGTTCTTTTCGCTTCTTTTGTTTGTTTTCGTGTTTTCTCTTTATTTTTGGCTGTCTTAGTGTGATCATAACCATCTTGTGATCCGTGTCGTCTGTAATATTTGGGATTGCTCTACTGTCGGTTACTCTTTTCTTGTTCTCTTTTCTTGTTAGTATAAAATCTATCTGGCTTCTGCATGTTGTGTCATTCCATTTGTACCAGGTGTATACTTGCGACTCTCTGTGTTTGAAGAATGTGTTGGTGATAAATAAATTGTTTTGATTGCATAGTTCCAGCAGTCTGCTTCCGTTTTCGTTTATTTCAGCTGTTTTATCGCCAAAGGGTCCTAAGATATCACTGTTCTCACTGTTGCGTTTCCCAAGCCTTCCATTAAAATCTCCCATCACTAACATGTCGTCGCTTTCGTCAATCTTGTTAATAATTTTACTCAATGTGTCGTAGAATTCTTCGCTGTCTTTTACATTGTTGTTGCATGGTGCATAGATTTGAATGTAATTTGTTTTTCGGTCGTTTTCTAGTAGTTTAATTGAGATAATTCTTTCTGAATAGTATTTTATTTCTAGAATGTTCTTTGCGTGTTCTGGGTCGATGATAAAACCTACTCCATGTGTTGCTCTTTCTGTGTTGTCGACTCCCGAGAATATTTTCGTGTAGTTCATGTGTGTTTTCTTTATCTGTTGTCCTTTTACTCTGGTGTCCGCTAATCCTAGTATTTTAATTTTCCTTTTTGTCATTTCTTCTATAAGTTCGATTTCTTTATTTTTTATCCCGCATATGTTTATCGTTGCTACTTTGATCTCCATATTCTATGTATTTCTCTGAGCATAAATACAATTATCCTTACCGACCTGCTAAGTCAGTCGTAAGTTAAGGGCTTAGTATAAGAGAAAAACACGATGGGGGTTTAGCCCGGCTGATGTTTCCCCCCACGTGTGTGATCGCTAAGGTCTCACATGCGATCTTTTACGGTCTAAATATAAAACTTTAGTTGGTTACATTTAAAAAAAGTACTTATCAGTTCTTATCCTCCTCCTTGGTAGAACACTTTACACAACTTTCTGAAAATTATATCCCGCTGGAAACACTATATTTAATCACATTAATCACACAGTCTACACTCCGAATATAAAAACACCCGCCATCTTGGAATTACAATGAATGAATGAAAGCACACAACACAATTTTTGATGTACTTTAAGGTTTTAAAGATTGAAATGAAGTTGAATCCTGGGAGCCCGCGACCACAAAAATTATTTAATGGGGGTCAGCTGTAAAGAAAAGTTTTAGAACCGCTGACCAAAACTATTTATCTATCTACACTTCAACGGCCCTTCTCCCTATTCTTCATCTGCTGACTACATCAACGATTTCCCTGACCCAGGCAATAATGTTGAACATAATGGACACATTTGACATTTTCCTTCTCTTCTTTCTCAGCTCAGATTGAAATCATTGACCCCGTGGACTTTGTTTCTTTATCAATTATTTAAGGGCACACCATTGCACTTAGTGTCCCAGTACAATGGAATCCATTGCTGGCTACCACACTCTTCTTTCTTCACTTAGAACAGTGTACGTTAGCTAAACATTAGGAGTACGGGGAGAGACAGAGAGAGAGAGAGAGAGAGAGAGAGAGAGAGAGAGAGAGAGGTTGGGATTGTTATTTCCTTTTAAATTCCTCCCAGGCAGTTATGTACAGACTCTTCATCATTTTTTTTCTATTCAAAATTCTCAGCTTCCAGTGCTTTTAACTCAACAATCTTAAACACTTGATCTGCATTTTGATATCCATCCCTATAGGTCTAGGCACTTAATAATACCTATCATGTAATCCATGAACATAGGAGAACAGGAACAATAAAGAGTCTACATCCTGGAAAAATACTAGGAGATACTAACAACATACGGAGTAAGCCAACATCTAACCAACATTATTAAAAGTCTTACGCCAACAGCAGCTGCAGGGTCAGAACAGCAACAGGCTACACATACCACTTCGAAGTTAGATCAGGTGTAAGACAGGGGTGCGTACTATCCCCCCTACTGTTTATTACATACATGGACCATATATGCAAGCTAGCCAACCCATCAGAGACAGAGGAGATCAACGAGCTTCTATTTGCAGACGACCAGGCACTAATACATGAAACAATAGAAGACCTACAAGAACACTTAAACAAACTCAACATCTTAGGAACAAAGTACAACATGAAAATCAACATCAACAAAACAGAAGTCATGAATGTCGCCAAAAATAAACAGAACATCAACATAACTATAGAAGGCAGACAACTAAAACAAGTAGAGGAATTCAAATATCTAGGAAGTCTAATGACAAACGACAATTCCCAAACAGCAGAGATAGAATCAAGATGCAACAAAGCTTGTCAAATCATCGGACAGTTATCACCACTATTGTCCAACAAGGAAATAACTCTGGAGGCAAAACGAGCACTATACAATACAATCTTCATTCCAACGTTGTGCTACCAATGCCAGACCTGGACTCTAGATGCAAGAACAATAAGAAAAATAACCTCTACAGAGATGAAATGTGTTAGACGAATGACAGGAAACAGTCTGAGAGATAAGATCAGAAATGAAGAACTGAGAAAAAAGCTAGGAATAGCCCCAGCCATAGAATATATAAGGAAACAACAGATACAATGGTTCGGCCACGTGACAAGGAAGAAAGAACAAAACACAACACAACGAGCCTTCAACAAACGTGAGAACAACAGACCCAAGGGTCGACCACGAAAAAGATGGATCGATGGAATATTAGAAGCACTAGGAAACATAACAGCAGCAGAGGCGAACAGAAAAGCAAAAGACACAAATTATATCTCCCCTCGACGCTGAAAGGCAGATGAGGAAGGAAAGCAGAAGAGAAGAAGATTCTGGAAAAAATAACGTGTTTTATTGATGATCCACTTCTGTACAACAGAATCAGTTTACAGACTAGTAAATTGACGTCATTTTACGACGTGTCAGTTAGTGCTAGTATTATTCTCACCGTACATCGAATATCGGTACATATCTCCTCAGATCTCCTTCCTGACAAATCCCCCCCCCCCCCCCCCGACCTTTCCACCCCGTGGAACGGTATACTGGTTCTCAAGTTGCTCCCCGATCTCCTCGCAGCTCTTCTGAATTAAGACAACATCCCTTTTGACTAACAGTCTTGACTAACAGACTCTGACTTTGTAGTCAGAGATGTCTCTCAGAGGTAAGCAATATCGAATCTTTCGAACTCTGGATGCATCACAGTTCCCCTTACTTTAGGAGGTGAGTGTTCCATGAATGTTCTATAAGTGAACAGTTAATCAAAACGTAAAAAAAAGGAATTGTAAAGTACCCCCGTCACGCCAGTTGGCGCATAGGGAATATGGTGTTAGTGACCATATATTTTACAGACCTTCGGCACATGATTTTTGGGGTAATGTGGTCGGTATTACGCCAGTGCCGCTTCACTTTCCCTGAAAAAAAATCATGTACCCTGTAAAGGCTAGGTGAACCCGGAAAGCCGTCGATTAGGATCGAACCCTACCTCTTGTCCTTTGTAGTCCAGCTCACTAACCACTGAGCTATCGCGGCTCCCTAATCAAAACGTAAAGGCGGAGGCAAGGGCGCCTCTCACCAGCAGGGCTGGAAGCTGTCAGCGACCCACAGCTGATTGCTTGCGCCAGGATCGGTGAACAAGATCCATACTCCACCTCTCCTCGGTGCCTGCAGAAACAGACTAACCTGTCTAGTCTGGCCAAGCGAGTAGAGATTTAAAAGGAAAGACAACCCGGTACTGAAAAATAACATGTTGAAATCGGATGTGTTGGGCCGAAAGTCGCAAATATCAGTTCTACTGCAAAACATAACACAATGTATCTACGCCATTTAACGTCCTTCTAAGGAAGGACAACGAATAGGCTCATCAATTTAGTAGTTGTTGAACGACAGACATTAAGGAAAACGTGAAGAAGTTACGGGAAAGAAGTACTTCACTGATTATAATAGAGGACTGGTTCTCAGCAGCGAATACGTTTACACAACTTTGAATTATGGTACCACTGGACTTGATAGAAGGCAAAGACAATTTAGGGATAAACAAAGAATAGCTTTCCCCGAATTGACGGAAACAATCATCTGGAAACCAGCTCAGTATATACACGACCTTGACATCTTCATAAGCAGACGTTAGTTCAAGAGTTATCGCCCACTTCTGATGTGCGAGAATCTTCTCATGGCTGGTTGCAATATTGGAAAGAATTTAAAATGTCATGTGGATGAGTTCCACCTCTTTTCTCTTGCCGTTTTTCTCTTCTAATTTGACACAGCAGAATACAACTTATTAAAGAGCGAGCGAGGTTAAACACTTCAGTGCTATTAGGAGATTATAAATACTAGGGAAGTTTAGAAAATAGGATATCAATATTGTCGTTACTTCATGAAAACCGAGTCAATATATTCTCGGAATATTTAAACCAATCAAAGAAAAGAAAAGAAACATAAAATGGTATTGAGCAGTTAAACTAACAGAAAGACAAGACAAGCTACAACGTTTCGGCAAAAGCCTTCATCAGGTATACAAATAAAACTATACAAATTCAACACAAAATCCCGAGTTAGAATAAAAATTATTACACAGCTCTAAAAAATGTCGGAAAAGATCCACTCAAAAGCAGCATCAAAGTGGGAGGCCCCAAACGACAACGTTGAAGTTTTATTGGTCGCGAGCAAGATAAGACATCTAGAAGCCTGTCACAAGATCTGTGTACAAGGGCAGGATAGAGAAGGAAAAACAGACGAAGGTCAATATGACGGAGTAAAGTAGAAGTAAAGAGTGGATGAGACTTCGTGTATCCTGGCTCATGTATCTACTGGTCGTATCAAGTGGCGAAAATTTGTTGTTGCCCTACGATATCTGTGGTTGTTGTGGTCTCTACCGAAAAATATCAGAAGGAAAAAGAGACAAAATGAAGAAAAAAAAAAAACTAACCTAACAGGAAAATAGAAACTAACAGAAAAGTAAAAAAAAAAATAACAGAAGGAGAAAGCTAACAAAAGGAAAAAAACCAGCAGATGAAGAAAAAAATGACAATTAGAAATAACGGAAGAAGAAAAAAACTAACAGGAGAAAACAAAAGTAACGAAGGAAAAAACAAAAGTAACAGAGGGAAAAAACAAAACAGAGGAAAAACAACACAACTAACAGAAGAGAAAAAGAAAATGAAGAAAAACAAACAAAATTACTA
Organism: Megaustenia siamemsis; assembly: GCA_032433765.1. NCBI lineage: Eukaryota > Metazoa > Mollusca > Gastropoda > Stylommatophora > Ariophantidae > Megaustenia > Megaustenia siamemsis. The sequence goes on from JAVIAB010000073.1 coordinate 7,446,209, forward strand.
GAAGAAGAAAACGAAATTATTTGTTGACTGTTTTCCGTGCCATGACACCAAGCTACCTAGTATCTTCTCTCTTCGTCGTCCGCGAACTCTTTTTCCTATATTTTGTTAGTTGTAACCAATTATATGTCCTCTTTTCATGACGGGCCAGAAAAATGTTGATTGTTTCTTTCTGATGTTTTTAGGAGCCCCATTTTTGTGTCGGTCAACTTCAGTCATTTCATCTAAATCTGTATCTGAAATTTTGTATCGGTGAATGACAAACGGTACCGGTGTTGTGCTGTTCACATTACCAAAATGACGTTAATACAAAAAAAAAAAAAAAAAGATCTTTACGACACATAGTACCATTGCTGGTGTATGTCGTGGGGCAACAATAGAACCAAAGGGATAAAGGCCGCTTGGTCAAGCAGTCGCCACGACATGTGAGATTCAGGATTATTATTTTATCCCCGATAGAAAAAAAATGACGCAAATGACGTTAATGCAACAACAGAATTGATAAGTTGTGATGGCTTCTTCTTGCAAAGAAATGCTCAAAATAAAAAAAATAAATAAACACTAATAGAAATATGGAAATACATATGAATATAGTATTAATATTGCAAGGGGATCATCATAAAGATATTCAAGTGAATTTACAGAAGTTGGCTACATTGACAAGATTATTTTTGATCTCATCTTCAAACATTTGCAACCATACAGTAAAATTTTATGGCCGTGTCTTGAAACTGTGGAGATAAAAGCGTCACTCTAACTGTTGCTATCTCGCGCCAACCCACTCCCAACACTTGCTAATTCAATCTCAGTCATCGCCTTCAGTTTTTGGACCAGCTAGGTCCCCCGTCCTGTAAGTGACCCATCGCATACCTTTGATGTTTTCCTATCTGAGGTGGAGTGTGAACTCTCTTCCGTCGACTGCATCTAAAGTGTCGCCGTGTGATATAGATCAGTCCTGCTCCTGGTGTCTCCTTTTGGCAAAATAATGGACCAGAACTCTCGACGTGTTTCGCTTGCAAAAGTTCAACGGGCGTTGCCTGGCTGAGCCAAAATGAGAAACACTCCAGATTTTATCACAGTTTTAATGCGTCGAAAATTAAAAAGTTCGGCGCCAAACGATAGCCATCTCAGCGACAGACACGACCCAAGTTTGACCGAGGTTATTACTGAGAGACATCTGATAGGAGACGTCAAGCCTGAATAGATACTCATGTATTTATGGCGGGAAGTGTCCTATTGAACTGCCTGAATTGCTAGATAAACCTCAATTAGTTTGTGCGGACTGGGCTTTTTCCTCATTAAAAAATATATTTTAGAAAGAGCACGTGACAAGTGATTGACATCTACAAAGGTAGAACAGAATTGTCTTTGTGTTTGTCTTTTGCGTTAAATTAATAAACAAAAATGACATTTGTTAAATTGGGCAGATGCTGATGTATTTATATAAACGAGTTTGCTTTTCTCTTTGATGTGTTATTTAAACATGGGTAATGTAAGGATAACAATTATAAATATCTGTTATAAATATAATAATTATTAACTTGTGCATTTGTATGGGAGTCTGGATAGCTCAATGGATTAGAGAACTGGACTACAATGGACAAGAGATCGGATTCGAAACTGATCGACGGCTTTCTGGTTCACCCAGCCTTAAATGGGTACCGGATTTTTTCTGGGAAAGTAAAGCGGCACGGACGTAATACCAACCACATTAACCAAAAAGCATGTGCGAAAGGTCTATACAAATTATGGTCACTAACACCATATTCCCTGTAGGCCACTTGGCGTGATGGGGCTGTTTACTTTATTTTACATGACATTTTCCTAATGTTCTTGCATCAGTTAATGACTTCACTTAACAAAGTTGAATTTTTAGTTGTATCCATCAACCTTAGCACATGGCGTAGTCGATCACGTCTTTCCACAACCTCTTGTCCGCAGTATCAATTCCCCTGGTATATGCCGTGCTTCTGTGCCAAGGTGTCCGGTACATTCTTTCTTCTGTTGTTCACGGCTTTCCTCTTCTCTTTGTTTGTTTCTTGTTAGGATCATCATCACTGCACACCGGATGAACCCATAGGTGCTCCGACATCCCCCTTGAGAATCTCGAGAAAATCAGGGGACGATCCTGACCCGAGTGCACGAACTTCGAAGCACGGCCTTTGACCCACAGTGTGGGTAGGTTTCTGCAGATAATTTTGCCCGGGCGGCGGCCATAGTTATGGCCTACTCTTTTCGATTTTAACTGCCAAAGAGTTCTTTAATGTGCGCAAGTGCACAGGAAGACTTCCTGTTTATTGCCGTTATCCGAGAGGGCTAGACATCGAATCTCACTACCCACGAGATTAGAGGAGAGTCAAACAAAATCAGTGGAGACCTTTTTGACACACGAACTCTGTAGCACGGCCTAGGATTCAAGGTGTGGTTTCCCTGCACGAACAACGCTCACATTAAAGAGCTACTCTGTAGCACGGCCTAGGATTCAAGGTGTGGTTTCCCTGCACGAACAACGCTCACATTAAAGAGCTACTCTGTAGCACGGCCTAGGATTCATGGTGTGGTTTCCCTGCACGAACAACGCTCACATTAAAGAGCTACTCTGTAGCACGGCCTAGGATTCAAGGTGTGGTTTCCCTGCACGGACAACGCCCACATTAAAGAGCTACTCTGTAGCACGGCCTAGGATTCAAGGTGTGGTTTCCCTGCACGGACAACGCCCACATTAAAGAGCTACTCTGTAGCACGGCATAGGATTCAAGGTGTGGTTTCCCTGCACGAACAACGCTCACATTAAAGACCTACTCTGTAGCACGGCCTAGGATTCATGGTGTGGTTTCCCTGCACGAACAACGCTCACATTAAAGATCTACTCCGTAACACGGCCTAGGATTCAAGGTGTGGTTTCCCTGCACGAACAACGCTCACATTAAAGATCTACTCTGTAGCACGGCCTAGGATTCAAGGTGTGGTTTCCCTGCAGGAACAACGCTCACATTAAAGACCTACTCTGTTCTATTTTAACTGTCAAGGGTTCTATAAATATCACACTGTATGTCCCATATCACTGGTTCCGTAATTATTTGTTACAATAAGTGATTTCATCTTTGATATACTTTAATTAATGGTTCATTGATTACGGTTCATAATTAAAGGTATCATATTTTATTGTTTAGGTCCATTATTTATGTGCTATAATTAATGAACCATTACTGTATGTCACAATTAATGGCCCATAGTATATGACTTATCACAATTACTGGCTGTGGAATGCATGTCTCATTTATTGAGCCTTTCTTTGCACACACCATTTAATTCATCGATTACCCAGTACAGAATCAGGGAAATAGAAACGAGTAAATGATGTGAAAGTGAGTTAAAGGTAATTGCTGGATATGAGTCGCTTCTAAATCATAAAAATGAAGAGTTTCGTTTAACGCATGCGGCGCGGGTGGATATCAACGAGGGCTTTTGAATTTAGAACTGATTGTTGCAACTGCACTGGGGGACATCCCCATATCTGTTACACCCCAGTTTCAGCAACCAACAAAGTGTTTATCCTGATTATTAAGGTTGTTCCATTTTGAATAAAGGTGCACAGTTCATGACGAACAAACTTCCGAATCGCTGTAACGATGGTCGCCGTCTGGAAGATCTCCATGCGCCGGCGCCTAATAGGAGTGGATTTTATTGTCGGTGGATTTGCCTCAGGAAATCCTGACAAAACAAAAATGAAGTCAGGCTTCCACTTCAGTGATAAACAGGTTCCGACCGCAGGCGAGCTTGTGGCAAATTTACAGATGAAGACCGCTCCCCTGTCCTATTTCGGAGCAACACAAGTGTCGGGCACCACTAAACTTCAATAAACGACTGTCGTTTGCAGCACGAAGACCCATGCGCTAGTGCCAAATAAACGTTTACGCGGTGGTCAGGTGAATCCTATCGGATCACCGGTGTCTCCGCAAACCAAGATCTAGACCAGAAACCATGATTTTGAAAACATGACAGCAAAAATGCCAATCCCGAACCTGATTTGACTAGACGACCATCTTGACTGGCCGAATTTACCGGAAGGGATCGATGTGAACAGTTACGTGTTACGTGAGAGACCTTACCATTCATTGTTGCATTTCTAGGGTGACAGAGAAGAGAAGGGTTAGTAAAGATATGGGAGAGTTGGTAGTAGAGTGGTTAAAGTTGGTAGTAGAGTGGTTAGAGTTGGTAGCGGAGTGACTAGAGTTGGTAGTATAGTGGTTAGAGTTGATAGTGGAATGGTTAGATTTTGTAGTAGAGTGGTTAGATTTGGTAGTAGAGTGGTTAGAGGTGGTAGTGCTGTAGCTAAAGTTGGTTGTGGAGTGGCTAGAATTGGTAACGGAGTGGTTAGAGTTGGTATTGGAGTAACTAATTTTGGTAGTGGAGTGGTTAGAGTTGGTTGTGGAGTGGCTAAAGTTGGTAGTGGAGTGGTTAGAGTTGGTAGTGGAGTAGCGAGAGTTGATACTAGAGTGGTTAGAGTTGGCAGTGGAGTGGTTAGAGTTGGTAGTGGAATGGTTAGAATTGGTAGCGGAGCGGCTAGATTTGTAGTGGAGTGTGTAGAGTTGGTAGCGGAGTGGCTAGAGTTGGTAGTGGAGTGTGTAGAGTTGGTAGCGGAGCGGCTAGATTTGTAGTGGAGTGTGTAGAGTTGGTAGCGGAGCGGCTATATTTGTAGTGGAGTGTGTAGAGTTGGTAGCGGAGTGGCTAGTGTTGGTAGTGGAGTGGTAAGAGTTGGTAGTGGAGTGGTAAGAGTTGGTAGTGGAGTGATTAGAGCTGGTAGTGGAGTCGTTAGAGTTGGTAGTGGAGTGGTTAGAGTTGGTAGTAGAGTGGTTAGAGTTGGTAGTAGAGTGGTTAGAGTTGGTAGTGGAGTGGTTAGAGTTGGTAGTAGAGTGATTAGAGTTGGTAGTGGAGTGGCTAGAGTTGGTATTGGAGTGGCTAGAGTTGGTAGTGGAGTGGCTAGAGTTGGTAATGGAGTGGCTAGAGTTGGTATTGGAGTGGCTAGAGTTGGTAGTGGAGTGGCTAGAGTTGGTAGTGGAGTGGTTAGAGTTGGTAGTGGAGTGGCTAGAGTTGGTAGTGGAGTGGCTAGAGTTGGTAGTGGGGTGGCTAGAGTTGGTAGTGGAGTGGCTAGAGTTGGTATTGGAGTGGCTAGAGTTGGTATTGGAGTGGCTAGAGTTGGTAGTGGAGTGGCTAGAGTTGGTAGCGGAGTGGCTAGAATTGGTAGCGGAGTGTCTAGTATTGGTAACGATGTGGCTATAGTCGATAACGAAGTAGCTCGAGTTGATAACGGAGTGGCTACAGTTCATAGCGAAGTGGTTAGAATTGGTAGTGAAGTGATTAGAGTTGATAGCAAAGTTGGTAGAGATAGTAACTGAGTGGCTAGGGTTGGTAGCTGTGTGGCTAGAGTTGGTAGTGGAGTGGCTAGAGTTGATAGCGGAGTGGCTAGAATTGGTAGCGGTGTGGCTAGAGTTGGTATGTGGTAGATTTGGTAATTTTCTATGGGAAAGTGAAGCGGCACGGGCGTAATACCGACCACATTACCCCAAAAATCATGTGCCGAAGGTCTGTGAAATTTATAGTCACTAACACCATATTCCCTATACGCCACTTGGCGCGATGGGGGTACTTTACTTTTTACTTACATGAAATCGGGACCAGCTGTAATTGTGTGCATGCATTTTTTGCCAAGAAAATAGAGCGGCTTAGTGCAATGCAGATCAATATGAAATTTCAAAAGTGATTAAAAATAGAAAGGACACGAACAATATATTATCATATACCAAAGATAGTAATGGATACCTTGTGTGATTTTCTCTCTGTAGTCTTGTTACCAGTGCACAATAAACTATCGCTATACTCATATGATGACAGACATAGCTGCAAGAAGTTTATTAGAATGGGAACCGGTAAATAGCCGTCTGATACGAACACGCTACAAAACAAAACATGGAAGACTTTCAATTATTCAATGTTATGCGCCTACTAACGAAGCTGATGATGAAGTTAAGGACGATTTTTATAACCAACTGCAACAACTTATAAACAAAATACCAAAACACGATCTTTTAATTGTAATGGGAGACTTCAACGCCAAAGTAGGACAAGATAACGCAGGAGTGGAACATGTGATGGGGAGAGAAGGCTGTAATACAACAAGTCAGAATGGAGAAAGATTAATAGAATTATGTTTAATAGAAAATTTAGTTATAGGTGGGACATTATTTCCACACAAAAATATTCACAAAACAACATGGATATCTCCTGATGATAGAACCTCCAATCAAATTGACCACCTATGTATTAAACAACAATTCAGATCATCATTAATAGATGTAAGAGCTTACAGAGGTGCTGATGTTAATAGTGACCACAACCTGTGCATTGGGAAAATAAGATTAAAATTTAGAAACCAACAGAAGAGGTCAATTACACATAAAATTGATAGTCATAAACTGAAAGATGAAGCCATAAAGGAAAAGTTTAACATAGAGCTAAGTAATTGTTATACAGCACTCGGTGAAATAGACTTAGATATCAATGAGATGTGGGACTCACAGAGCAAAATACTAATGACAGCAGCAGAAGCAAGTGCTGGACTGAAGAAAATGGAAAAACGAGCTTGGATCTCAGACACCACGTGGAAATACATCAAAGAAAGAAGAGAAGCGAAGAGAGCCATGACTAATGTAAAGACAGATCTTGGAAAGGTTCTGGCAAAAGCAACATACAAAGAATTAGACAACAAAGTGAAAAGTTCAGCAAGAAGAGATACAAGAGCTTATATAGACAATTTGGCAGAGAAAGCAGAAACATCTGCAATTACAGGAGACAGCAGAACTCTTTATACTGTGCAAAAGATGCTGACAAACACCTATACATCCAGTGGAACACCAATTCTAGACAAATCTGGATCAATGCTAACAACAAGCGCAGACATAAAAGCCCGTTGGGCGGAACACTTCAAAAAAATTCTTAACCGTCCACTACCCCACAGTTTAATAGATTTTGAAACTGAAACACCAGCAGTAGAATTAAATGTAAATTTAGATGACTTCACCTTGAGTGAAATAGAAACCACCTTAAAGCTTATGACCAATAACAAGGCTGCTGGAGAGGATAAGTTAACAGCTGAGATCCTCAAGGCAATTGATAGCCATAATCTAATACATCTCCAAAAAATGTTCAACATCATTTGGAAAACAGAGAAGACGCCTCATAAATGGAAAAAAGGAATCATTGTTAAGATCCCAAAAAAGGGCAATCTTAGAGATTGTAACAACTGGAGAGGCGTGACACTTTTGTCAGTTGCCTCAAAGTTATTCTGCAAAATCATCCTAAATAGAATACAGGATTCAATAGATACAGTAATGCGTGAAGAACAGGCTGGGTTTAGAAAAGGGAGAAGCTGCCTTGACCACATTTTCACTCTACGACTTATATTGGAGGAACACATTGAAAAGCAAAAACCTTTTGTACTTAACTTCATCGACTTCAAAAAAGCATTTGATAGTATTCATAGAGATTCTTTGTGGAAAATTCTGAAGCAATATGGTTTACCATCAAAAATCATAAATATTATCAAAGACATGTATGATGGTTACACATGTGCAGTTCGAACAGAGGAAGGACTGAGCGAATGTTTCCCAATATAAACTGGGGTTAAACAAGGATGTATTTTATCGCCCTTGTTATTTGGAATTGTTATGGACTTCATAATGAAGAAATGCTGCACTGGTAATAAAGGCATCGAATGGATACAAGGAGACCATTTGGAGGACCTCGACTTTGCTGATGACATAGTCCTCATCAGCAGTCAGATAAAAACGATGCAGGAAAACACAAATGAACTATCATCAATAGCCAGCAAAATTGGGCTTGAGATCAATCATGAAAAGACTAAAGTCATGACTAGTTTAATTCCAACAGGTGACAAAATATACATGGAAAACAAACCAGTAGAAGAGATCGATCACTTTATCTATCTTGGAAGTCACATTGATCGAGAAGGGGATACGAGCAAAGAAATTAAAATCAGAATAGCTAAAGCAGCAATGTCTTTCAGAAGCCTTGAAAAGTTGTGGAAATCAAAACTTATCAGCACAAACACAAAACTTAGGCTATTCAAATCAAATGTACTATCAACCCTTACGTATGCGTGTGAAAGCTGGAAAACAACAAGAGATATAGAAACAAAGTTGAACGCATTTGAAAATAAATGTCTAAGGAAAATACTTGGTATAGCATGGAACGAATTCAAAACAAATGAGGAAATTAGAGAAATCGCCAATCAACCACTAATATCTTCAGTAATAAAGAAAAGACGATGGTCATACGTTGGACATGTGATGAGAAGAGATAATAACCGAATAGCAAAGCAAGCCCTCATATGGGAAACAACAGGTAAAAGAAAAAGAGGAAGACCCAGGGAGACACTGAGAAGAACATTGATGAGAGAGGCAAGAGCAGCAGGAGTCGGCTCCCTCAATGAGATAGAACTGCTTGCACAGAACAGAGACAGATGGCGAGATTTGATAAAATATCTTTAAAAGAAAACTGCTAGAACAAAAAAATCCATATAGGAGAAGGTGTATCTTGGTCTACGCCCTATGGGCCGGTTACGGCTCGAAAGGTCAATAGATAGATACTTATAGGGTCTTCTCTATTCCAACACGAGAACCGCTGTCACAACAGCACTAAAACCTTTGCGTTGTCTTGGTCAGCTAATTTGTCTTCATGCAAACGAGAGTTCTTCGCAGAGTACCGGAAGTCACAAGTCCATCTTAAAGTAGATAATTGCCCGGAACTTCCTTGATGTATCAGCAATGACGTCACAATGGAGAAGAACGGCTGACTTTTGGACCCTGCACCCGCGGAGGAGGAAGTGGTTTCCTAACGAGTCCGGGGTGCCCATATCTCCGAGTTCGGCCAAATCATAATGCTCACGCGAGGACAAGCGAGTGTTGCTTCTCGCGTAAACACAATCAAAGCGCCGCTGACTGAGTTTCGTAAACCAAACAGCAAGAATTTAGAGGAACACATTTTATAGGTGGCATGTTGACATGAAGTATTCAAGAGTAGCTATTTGATTGTAACATTTTCATAGTTATGCAAAGCAAGAAATCTGACATTTAAATGTAGGCCTATACGTAGATAGAGTTGTGCAAACAAGAACCTGGATATTTAAATATAGACCTACATGTTGATAGAGTTGCGCAAGCAAGAACCTGGATATTTAAATATAGACCTACATGTTGATAGAGTTGCGCAAGCAAGAACCTGGATATTTAAATATAGACCTACATGTTGATAGAGTTGCGCAAGCAAGAACCTGGATATTTAAATGTAGGCCTATATGTTGATAGAGTTGCACAAACAAGAATCTGGATATTTAAATGTAGACCTACATGTTGATAGAGTTGCGCAAGCAAGAAACCGGATATTTAAATGTAGGCCTACATGTAGACAGAGTTGCGCCAGCAACAAACCGGATACTTAAATGTAGGCCTACATGTAGACAGAGTTGCGCCAGCAACAAACCGGATATTTAAATGTAGGCCTACATGTAGACAGAGTTGCGCCAGCAACAAACCGGATATTTAAATGTAGGCCTACATGTTGATAGAGTTGCGCAAGCAAGAAACCGGTTATGTAGGCTTATATGTTGATAGAGTTACGCCGAGTAAACAACCGGATATTTATTTAAATGTAACATTGTGGTAGAGTTACGCCAAGCAAGAAACCGGTTATGTGGGCTTATGTGTTGATAGAGTTACGCCGAGTAAACAACCGGATATTTATTTAAATGTAACATTGTGGTAGAGTTACGCCAAGCAAGCGAACAGTCAGATCTATATTGAGAAACAAATGTTACATTCCTTTGATCGAATAATGGAGATAAGCATAATTATAAAATAGTAAATAAGCATCATTGTAACCGCGAGTAGAGCTATGGAGATCAAGGTAAAAGAATATCAAATGGTATTAAGCAGGAAAACCTATAGCGAGGCGAAAAAATGTACCTGGTGGTGGTGTAGGCGGGAGGTGGGGGGGGGGGGAAGCATAGAGGTAAGACGTCGACCTCTAGACAAAATTGTCCCGGGTTCGATTTCCACTATAGGCGGTGGATATATTTTTTTTTTTAATATATTTAAAAAAAAACAAATAAAATCGGATCCATGGCTTTACTTTCCCCTGGTCTCTGGAATCTGGGTAGTTTGATCCGATGTCTAATCCTCACTGAAAGCGACGAAAAACAGGTCCCGTGTGTAATTTGCGCACGTTAAAGAACCATTGGAAATAGAAAAGAGTAGGTCAAAAAATGGCCGCAGCCCGGGCCAAAACTAATAGGAAAAGACTAGTCAAAACGTTAAAACGCTCTAAATATATGAGAGTTCCTCTGAAGTGGAAGAGTATCTGCATGCATGACGCGGGACACCTAAGTACACATCTGGCAGTGTCAAAAATAGGAAAAAGTAATATTCATGCAAAATTAAGTTTCTTGGGACTTGGCTGGAGATATCAAGTTGGTGGATGTAAACAAACAATTAACAAACAAATAACAAATAAACAAACAACAAACAAACAAACAACAAACAACAAACAAACAAACAACAAACAAACAAACAACGAGACAATGGGCCGACGATGAAATGAGCTATCTAACGACTTGTAAACATATAAGCTGAACATTCGATAGACAAACATATAAAGATGTAGTAGTTACAACGCTAGAGATCAACCTAGTAACCGCTCAATCAATCGATCTATCACTACAAATGGACAGGTAAATTTGTAAACAGACCACAGACAGGTAATCAAACAGGACACCAATACTCCCCTTCCCGCCTCCCCCCCCCCCACCTCCAAAAAAAAAAGAAAGAAATACTCACAGAGAAAGTTTGCTAAATGTATTAGGCAAACCAGCGGTTAGAAATGTAACAGATTGTGAATGTAAAAGAGAATCTCGTTTGGATATCCTTTCCGAGGCAGTTCCGAGCTAATTTCCTTTTCAGCTCTTCCACGAGGGCCTGTAATTCCAGATATCACGTGCAAACATGCAATTTGATAATGCACTAGGAAAGAAGTCCAGGCCATAGGAGGACATCAAGCAGATCTGGCTTTTTACCTGCGTCACAGAATCTAACATCTTGTACACAAAGATCACCTGACTGTTTCGAGCTAAAGAGGTAAGAATGGTAATTGTATTCGAAAAGGGGGTGGGGTGAATAACGTCAAAACGATTTGAATAAAATGACAAGAAGATAATTATTTTCCACGGAGAAGTAAAAGAAATGAGATTCTCATTTAGATCAAAATGACATGCAACTGCAGCACGTATTAAACTGTTGGCTCAACAGCGGAACTATTCACGATAGGACGCCATTCTCCCAACATTCTTTGCCATTTAGTTTGTGATCAACTTCCTACGCGTGCAACATTTGATTCTCTCGTAAACGAGCGGGTTTAACCAACATTGAGTTGGGATTAAGTGAAAGAGTTCCACCAACACAGATGTTGACTGCTCTTGGTTCTCATCAGAAGGAAGAACACGGTTTGACTTGACAACAAACGAACTGCGATTAGTTCTTGACATGTAGGTTCTAGTTTCTAGCCTCAGGAAAACTGGACTTATTCGCTCGTCGGTACAAAAATATCACATTTTATTTCATCTTCCTTTCTTCCTGATTTGCCTTTCAGCGTCGATGGGAGATGCTGTTTGCGGACTTTTGTTGCTCTTTTGTTGACTGCTACTGTTTTTCTTTCAAGTGTTTCTATTATTCCATCAACCGATCTTTTGCGTGGTCGATCCTTGGATCTGGTGTTCGCTCAAGAAAAATGAGTTAACCCCGGACTTAGCAGGTCGGTGGGGGATAAGCAGCTCAGTGAAAACTACAGAGAGGCGTTATATACATAATTTCTCTTTGCCTTCCTTTATTATTTCATCCCTCAAGTTTCCCATTGGTGCAATATATTCCAGCTGTTCCGTTCTCATAAGATGGCCAAAAAATGACCCACAACAGCCAAAAGACGACCCACAACAGCCAAAAGACGAACATGTACAGTGACTGTCGACCGATTCTCTGAGGAAGAATTAAGAAAACAGGAACCAGCAGACTCAGTACCTCGTTTGCAGCTCCCTCGAGACTCACTGACTCAACTAATCCGCCATATTTCTCTTCGGAGAAGCTTAATCAAACAAGATATCGCTTGTTGTAACGAGATTAGATTGCAGTAAACAGTAGAATATTCAGTTTAGGGAAAGATTATTACTTTGTTGCCTTCCCCAGATGACCCGATGAAAGCATCCCCCGAGGACCGGAAGCAATCGTTTGTTTCCTGAGACCTTCAAGAAGGTCCATCTATTTGGTGACTGGAGCTCACGAGACCAAGGACTGCGCGACCAATTACCGGGATGGCCAACTTCCATTCTGAATTCCAGTTCCGCCCCGACATCAATTCAGCGGCAAAGTTCATTGTCTGTGTCAGACAGGCGGACCATCTTTATTAGAGACACGTACGCTGTTTGTTTTTTCCTTTGTGTTTTCAAATTGAGCGCTGGTGTTAGATTTGTGGCTTTGTCTACTTTAATGGCGTTCCATTGTTGAAGATACAATGTGGCGGGCTGACTTGCTCGTTGGTAATTGAAACAATGTTTTAGGCAACAGTCGCATCACTTCATTGATATAGACGTTTCTTTTACTATATATTTTATTTACTTTACTTGTTATTTATTTTCTTACTTTACCGTTTAAATGTTTATTTTAGATAGTTGTCTTGTCTAAAATATCTACACAAGTAGTCCCGTTAATATTTGTTTCGTATATTGCTGTTTTTCATGAGTGAATGTATTTGAAATATGTTTATGTCTTGTTTTGTGGACATGACGAGGCGTGAACGAGAGAAGATATTTCCCCTAGGTTTTGAGGGGTGAGAATTCGCTTTTTTTTTTAACACAACCACCTGAACATCACAAATAGAAAGAAACTCACAATCGACAATTCATGAGTTCGCAAAAATTGCACTTGTAATCTGAAACCTAGCTGATTAAATGCACTCATCGATTCATAATTTGGAAAACTGGACAATAACTCATAAAAGGAAACTCATAACGTAACGTAAAAACCATAAACACACAATCAAATGCTCGCTACGTTTTTCTATATCAGCATTTCTCCAAAGTGGGCGTAAGTGAGGGGCGGTGAATACAAATAAGGGCGCTATGGAATGGGATGAAGAAAAGAACAGCGCATTTGTAAAAATGCTCGTTACTAAGATGATGGGATGAACTTAGCCGTGTATCCGATACCGAATACAATCGGAGTATTTCATTTGTGGCAATATTAGATAAATCAATGCAACCCTACAGTAAACGAATACTCAATAAACGTAATCGGATAGGTTTTAGAAGCTCTTAGACTCAGTGATAGAGTGAAAATGAAGATGTTGGTTTACGAGCCTACCTGATGGACTCCATAAATGACAGTTTGTTTGACATGCTCGTGTCATTCATTTAATGAAACAAATCTACAGTTGCAAGGCGATGAGCTCAATTTAATCAAATCAAAAACTTTGTGGCAAAACTTATTCTGTACAAGCGTAATTTATGGGAACACAGCCGGTTTACAGGGAGCCACGATATCTCAGTGGTTAGTGAACTGGACTACCACGGACAAGGAGTAGGGTTCGATCCCAACCGACGGCTTCCGGGTTCACCCAGCCTTAAATGGGTACCGTATTTTTTCTGGGAAAGTAAAGCAGCACGGGCGTAATACTGACCACATTACCCCAAAAATCATGTGCTGAAGGTCTGTAAAATATAGGGTCACTAACACCATATTTCCCTATACGCCACTTGACGTGACGGGGGTACTTTACTTTTACTTACAGCCAGTTTACAAATTGATCAACAGTGGAAAAACGTGATGAAGATATGCTTATCTATTGTCAGCACTTGCAGGCTTTTATTTCGGACTTCAATAAACGATTTGAAGTTATCTCTTACACTGAATCTACATCATTAGGTTTTGGACCGTGCTTCAAGCACAAACACAGAAGAATCTCTAACATTTCATGAAGAACTGTTTGAAGTAGCAGCAAATTAGGAATTTAAATTGAAATCTAAAGATGTCTGCCAACAGCTGTGACTACAAAAGCACATACCACAACTTGATTCTGGGTTATGGAGTATAATACAAAAGTTGTTTGAATTTCTGTCATCATATGAAGTGGATTCAGTGGCGGTCACAAATCTGTTAACTAAGTTGAGGAACCAATTGCAAATAGCTCATCGTAGTGATTTAGATTGCTGTTAACAAAACTGGGCCGAACATTTACAAATTGGTAGCAGATCACCAGATTCACCCTTCTTATTAGGATTGTGTATACGTCATTTTAATTGTGATATTATCTTTCATTATCTTGATCTTGTGTATGCAATGTGAATGTTCTGTAGGTGATTTTAATAAATTATTTTGTCATTTAAAGTTTCGATGTGTAGCCATATCTTTCTTTACAATGTTGCGGTGGTGGTAGGTAAAAATATAGACACATAATAGAACTACCCATTCATTTGAAATGTAGATCTATAGGCAAATGGGGAGAATTGGGTGGAAAGAAAAAAAGACAAACACTGATGTTCTGAATCAGCTGAAAGTGAAAAAAAAGAACTACTTAACACAATTCGAAAAAGACAATTGAAATTTGTTGGAAATGTGAAGAGACATAATAGCCTTCTAAAAGTCATCTTAGAAGGGAAGGTACAAGGCAGACGAGGCAGAGGCAGACCAAGACTAAAGTGGACTGATAACATCAGAAGGTGGACAGCTGAACCTATGACTACTTGCTCCATCAAGACAAGTGACAGAGCAAAATGGCGCTACATGATAGCAAACCTTCTATGTAGAGGCGGTACTCAATGAAAGAATAGAACTACAAATTTGTCATATTTTTCTCTTTGTTGTTCTAAAGAAGGTAGAAAAAGCTCACAAAACCATCACTTCAAAATAACAAATTCATTAACTGATAATTCAAAAAGTAATAAATTGGCCTGTTTTAACACGTTTAGTCTGACACAACTCATAAAGTCGCCGTGTCAACCCCCATGATAACATTTTTTATTGAAATATTGTAAACTAGTTCGGTTAAAACTCACAGCGATACGCTTAAAATCCATAATTCTGCTGCTCAATCATTCATTTATAAATCCCCACTTACATATTCATAAATTCACGTCACACACATACAAAATACCAATAACTTTTAATCATTAACTCAAATTTACCCAAAAGCTCTGAAGTGTAAAAAAGATACCTTTTAAAAACTCGTAAAACGACCTGCATAGAAGCACACATTTT
This sequence comes from Megaustenia siamemsis, assembly GCA_032433765.1. Lineage (NCBI taxonomy): Eukaryota > Metazoa > Mollusca > Gastropoda > Stylommatophora > Ariophantidae > Megaustenia > Megaustenia siamemsis. The sequence continues at coordinate 7,461,583 of JAVIAB010000073.1, forward strand.
ATACGTTTTTTTAACCAACACAAAAACTGGTCACTACTTAACTTCAACTATACCTGGCATAGGAGAACATGTCAATAAATGTGCTTGTGGAACAGATGGATGTACACTTTCTACAGCCATAAAGCTGGACACGCTGGTAGGATGATACCAGTACAGTACTTCCGAATTTCTGTTCTCTTTATTCTAAATCACTGAAAAGGTTCCTTCTCTTCTTCTTTTTCAGCTTCTTGTTCTCCTTCTTCTGCATTTTCTTATTCATCTTCTTCTAATTCTTCTCCTTCTTGTTCTTGTTCTTCTTCTTCTTCTTCTTCTGCTTCTTCTTTTACTTTTTATTCTTCTTCTACTTTTCTTCTTGTTGTTCTTGTTCTTCTTCTGCTCTTCTTCTTCTTCTTCATCTACCTCTGCTTCTCTTCTTCTGCTGCTTGTTGTTATTGTTCTTCCTCTGCTTGTTCTTGTTCTTCTCTGCTTCTTCTCCTTCTTCTATTTCTTCTACTTCTTCTCCTTCTTCTACTTCTTCTGCTTCTTCTTCTTGTTCTACTTCTTTTGCTGCTTCTCCTTCTTCTACTTCTTCTACTTCTTCTGCTTCTTCTATTTCTTCTACTTCTTCTGCTTCTTCTACTTCTTCTACTTCTTCTCCTTCTTCTACTTCTTCTCCTTCTTCTGCTTCTTCTGCTTCTTCTACTTCTTCTACTTCTTCTGCTTCTTCTACCTCTTCTACTTCTTCTACTTCTTCTACTTCTTCTGCTTCTTCTCCCTCTTTTACTTCTTCTACTTCTTCTCCTTCTTCTACTTCTTCTGCTTCTTCTACTTCTTCTGCTTCTTCTCCTACTTTTACTTCTTCTCCTTCTTCTATTTCTTCTGCTTCTTCTTCTTGTTCTACTTCTTTTGCTGCTTCTACTTCTTCTACTTCTTCTACTTCTTCTGCTTCTTCTACTTCTTCTACTTCTTCTGCTTCTTCTACTTCTTCTACTTCTTCTCCTTCTTCTACTTCTTCTACTTCTTCTCCTTCTTCTCCCTCTTTTACTTCTTCTGCTTCTTCTGCTTCTTCTCCTTCTTCTACTTCTTCTGCTTCTTCTGCTTCTTCTACTTCTTCTACTTCTTCTGCTTCTTCTACTTCTTCTGCTTCTTCTTCTTGTTCTACTTCTTTTGCTGCTTCTCCTTCTTCTACTTCTTCTGCTTCTTCTGCTTCTTCTACTTCTTCTACTTCTTCTGCTTCTTCTACTTCTTCTGCTTCTTCTTCTTGTTCTACTTCTTCTACTTCTTTTGCTGCTTCTCCTTCTTCTACTTCTTCTACTTCTTCTGCTTCTTCTACTTCTTCTACTTCTTCTGCTTCTTCTACTTCTTCTCCTTCTTCTATTTCTTCTACTTCTTCTGCTTCTTCTGCTTCTTCTATTTCTTCTGCTTCTTCTCCTTCTTCTACTTCTTCTGCTTCTTCTCCTTCTTCTACTTCTTCTACTTCTTCTCCTTCTTCTACTTCTTCTGCTTCTTCTCCTTCTTTTACTTCTTCTCCTTCTTCTACTTCTTCTGCTTCTTCTCCTTCTTCTACTTCTTCTGCTTCTTCTACTTCTTCTACTTCTTCTGCCTCTTCTCCTTCTTTTACTTCTTCTCCTTCTTCTACTTCTTCTGCTTCTTCTACTTCTTCTACTTCTTCTACTTCTTCTCCTTCTCCTACTTCTTCTACTTCTTCTCCTTCTTCTCCCTCTTTTACTTCTTCTACTTCTTCTGCTTCTTCTACTTCTTCTACTTCTTCTCCTTCTTCTCCCTCTTTTACTTCTTCTACTTCTTCTGCTTCTTCTCCTTCTTCTACTTCTTCTACTTCTTCTCCTTCTTCTATTTCTTCTGCTTCTTCTACTTCTTCTACTTCTTCTACTTCTTCTACTTCTTCTGCTTCTTCTACTTCTTCTACTTCTTCTACTTCTTCTGCTTCTTCTACCTCTTCTACTTCTTCTGCTTCTTCTACTTCTTCTGCTTCTTCTACCTCTTCTACTTCTTCTGCTTCTTCTACTTCTTCTCCTTCTTCTCCCTCTTTTACTTCTTCTACTTCTTCTACTTCTTCTGCTTCTTCTACTTCTTCTACTTCTTCTCCTTCTTCTCCCTCTTTTACTTCTTCTACTTCTTCTACTTATTCTCCTTCTTCTCCTTCTTCTCCTTCTTCTCCCTCTTTTACTTCTTCTACTTCTTCTACTTCTTCTCCTTCTTCTCCTTCTTCTCCTTCTTCTCCCTCTTTTACTTCTTCTACTTCTTCTCCTTCTTCTCCTTCTTCTCCTTCTTCTCCTTCTTCTCCTTCTTCTCCTTCTTCTCCCTCTTTTACTTCTTCTACTTCTTCTCCTTCTTCTACTTCTTCTACTTCTCCTTCTTCTCCCTCTTTTACTTCTTCTACTTCTTCTACTTCTTCTACTTCTTCTACTTCTTCTACTTCTTCTGCTTCTTCTACTTCTTCTACTTCTTCTCCTTCTTCTCCTTCTTCTCCCTCTTTTACTTCTTCTCCTTCTTCTCCCTCTTTTACTTCTTCTCCTTCTTCTCCCTCTTTTACTTCTTCTCCTTCTTCTCCCTCTTTTACTTCTTCTCCTTCTTCTCCCTCTTTTACTTCTTCTCCTTCTTCTACTTCTTCTACTTCTTCTACTTCTTCTACTTCTTCTACTTCTTCTACTTCTTCTCCCTCTTTTACTTCTTCTACTTCTTCTCCTTCTTCTCCCTCTTTTACTTCTTCTCATTCTTCTCCCTCTTTTACTTCTTCTACTTCTTCTCCTTCTTCTCCTTCTTCTCCCTCTTCTCCTTCTTCTCCTTCTTCTCCCTCTTTTACTTCTTCTCCTTCTTCTCCCTCTTTTACTTCTTCTCCTTCTTCTCCCTCTTTTACTTCTTCTCCTTCTTCTACTTCTTCTACTTCTTCTCCTTCTTCTCCCTCTTTTACTTCTTCTACTTCTTCTCCTTCTTCTACTTCTTCTACTTCTTCTCCTTCTTTTACTTCTTCTACTTCTTCTACTTCTTCTACTTCTTCTACTTCTTCTAATTCTTCTACTTCTTCTGCTTCTTCTACTTCTTCTACTTCTTCTGCTTCTTCTGCTTCTTCTACTTCTTCTACTTCTTCTACTTCTTCTACTTCTTCTGCTTCTTCTACTTCTTCTACTTCTTCTGCTTCTTCTGCTTCTTCTACTTCTTCTACTTCTTCTACTTCTTCTGCTTCTTCTGCTTCTTCTACTTCTTCTGCTTCTTCTACTTCTTCTACTTCTTCTACTTCTTCTACTTCTTCTGCTTCTTCTGCTTCTTCTACTTCTTCTACTTCTTCTACTTCTTCTACTTCTTCTGCTTCTTCTACTTCTTCTGCTTCTTCTGCTTCTTCTACTTCTTCTACTTCTTCTACTTCTTCTGCTTCTTCTGCTTCTTCTACTTCTTCTACTTCTTCTGCTTCTTCTACTTCTTCTACTTCTTCTGCTTCTTCTACTTCTTCTACTTCTTCGTCTTCTTCTTTTATTTTATTTTCTTTTTTCTTTTTTTTTCTTCTAATTCTTTTATCTTCTGCTTCTTCTTCTTCCACTACTTCTTTTTCTACTTCCTCTTCTTCTCCTTCTTCTTCCTCTTCCTCTACTTCTTCTGCTTTTTGCTTTTCCTCTTTTTTATTCTTCTGCTTCTGCTTTTTGGTCTTCCTCTTTCTCTTCTTCTTGTGTTGAATTTAGTCTTTTTCTTCCTCTTTTTTCTTTTGGTGCTTCCTCTTCTCCTTCTCCTGTTTCGTCTTGCTCTTCTTCTGCTCGTTGTTGTTCTTGTTATTATTGTTATTATTGTTATTATTGTTGTTGTTGTTCTTCTACTCCTTCTGGTTCTTATTCATTGTCTTCTTCTGTTTCTACTTGTTATTCTTCTCACTGGGTTGATTCAAGATGGTGTCCGTATGTGGACATTGTTTTCAGTTACAGCATGTGTTGTTTGGAAATACGCCGGTTACACGCGGTGTATGATTCTTGGATTTAATGTTCTGCTCATGCCTGCGGTGGTTGTTTAACTTCTGACAGGCTGGTAGACGGTGGCAATTGTCGTTTTTAAGTGGGAATTTATCTTCTTTTCATTCGAGATAGACCTATCGGTAATAGGTCATTGTTTTTCACTGTCACGCCAGGCAGACGGAAATGTCCATTCCGAATTGTACAAAGTCTGTGACGGTGGATGGGGCGGAAGAGTCAGCAATGACCAACGGCCCATAAAGCGAAAACAGCAAAGTGTGTGGTACACAAGAGGCATGTTCAGGACACGTAAGACGAAAGTGGCTGACCACCGTGAAAGAGATTGGAGCCTCATCACGTACTAGTCCAGAGGAAGCCATGGAGAGGAATTCGAACTTATGTCGGAGGAAAGATCTTAAAATAAGTACATGGAGTGTTAAGACTCTATATCAAGAAGGGAAATTGGAAAATCTGATTCAAGAAGCAGAACATCACAGAGAGGCCAGGCCTACAAATTAATGGAAAGATAATCAATAACCTGAGATGTGCTGACGATACTGTACTACTAGCAGAAAATCCTAACAATCTACAACAATTATTTAATGAAATAAACATGACAAGCAAAAAATATGGACTAGATATGAATATCAAAAAGACTAAAACTATGATCATAAACAAAGAAAATACTCAAAACCCACAAATGGATATCAAAATTGAAGGAATAGACCTGGAGACAGTTCAGAACTACAACTATCTTGGGCATGCTATAACCAGTGATGGAAAATGTAAAACTGAAATAAACAAAAGAATAGGAATGGCAAAAAGTAATTGTAATGTCATGAAGAACATATTTCCTGGAAGCAAATGAATGACATTATGTTGTTGGCTAATACTGGGGAGGCTAGGGTAATGTATCATAATATTATGCATTCATGAAAAAGAAATTCCATAAATAAATTTGATTAGACATATTACCTCATTCCTTTCCTGCTTATTTTACTTGCTTGAACTGAATTATCTGACTTAGATTTGTTAAAACCTGATTCCGCAAGAGCCGGTGAGAGCGTTAACTGGCAAGCGAAAGGCGAAAGAAATGCGCCGGTGTGAGCGTTACTGGGTAGGCAATGCATAATTTTGTCCTTCAGTGACAGAGCCCACATCACATTGTATAGAGGTGCACTGTATGTATTTCATCACGACCATACCATAAATGTTTCCCTAATGAAGTCATTTTGTGCAGCAAAATTTGCTTTCAACACCTCATAAAACATATCACTCTACAAGATACAATAATGGTATAATCTCTCTCTCTCTCTCTCTCTCTCTCTCTCTCTCTCTCTCTCTCTCTCTCTGCGTTCAGGACTCAATCAGAGTAAGGATTGCAGACTCTCATATGAAGTCAGCTGTCAGGCTAAGTGTGTTGATCGCCCCCACAGACAGAACATCACAATTAGAGTCTGTCAGATCCACTCTGACTGAACACCCGTTAATACGTTGCACTGTGTTCTGCGCCAGTGGCCCAGTGCATCCGATTTCAGCAAGCATTTTATTCGGGTTTGCTTTTCCTAGCCTTTGATTGTCCCCAATCTTCCTGCAAGGCAGCAGATGATCTTTTCTGTAGGGGGATTCTGCCCTTAGATGGTCGGCTCTCCCAGATTTACGAACACCATCTGCCCGAGTCACTAGAGGTGACTAACACAGACATGCACACACAAAGATGTGAGATGTTATTTAGATGGTATAATCTAAGATTACACACATTACTAATATACGATATTATAGGTTATGATTTATAACTGACTAGATTACACGTTTATTGACAGTTGTTATTCGAATCAACATTGGACAAAAACCTATTCATTAAAGAAAATTAAAATGGGACAAATTTGACATTTAATTTTTATATAAGCAATGGGCAGAATTGGCATAAAAATTGAAACGACAGGATCACAGTGAAATATTAAACAAACGGTACTGTCTCATTCACAATGGTACGGTCTCATTCTCAAGGGTACTGTCTCATTCACAAGGGTGCTGTCTCATTCACAACGGTACTATCTCATTCACAACGGTACTGTCTCATTCACAACGGTGCTGTCTCATTCACAACGGTACTATCTCATTCACAACGGTACTATCTCATTCACAACGGTACTATCTCATTCACAACGGTACTATCTCATTCACAACGGTACTGTCTCATTCACAAGGGTGCTGTCTCATTCACAACGGTACTATCTCATTCACAACGGTACTGTCTCATTCACAACGGTGCTGTCTCATTCACAAGGGTGCTGTCTCATTCACAACGGTACTATCTCATTCACAACGGTACTGTCTCATTCACAACGGTACTGTCTTATTCAGAACGGTACTGTCTCATTCACAACGGTACTATCTCATTCACAACGGTACTATCTCATTCACAACGGTACTGTCTCATTCAGAACGGTACTGTCTCATTCACAACGATTGTGCATCATTAACAATTGCATTGTCTTATTCACAACGGTACTGTCTCATTCACAACGGTGCTGTCTCATTCACAACGGTACTGTCTCATTCACAACGGTACTATCTCATTCACAACTGTACTGTCTCATTCTCAACGGTACTGTCTCATTCACAACTGTACTGTCTCATTCACAACAGTACTGTCTCATTCACAACGGTATTATCTCATTCACAACGGTACTGACTCATTCACAACGGTACTGTCTTATTCAGAACGGTACTGTCTCATTCACAACGGTACTATCTCATTCACAACGGTACTATCTCATTCACAACGGTACTGTCTCATTCACAACGGTACTATCTCATTCACAACGGTACTATCTCATTCACAACGGTACTGTCTCATTCAGAACGGTACTGTCTCATTCACAACGATTGTGCATCATTAACAATTGCATTGTCTTATTCACAACGGTACTGTCTCATTCACAACGGTACTGTCTCATTCACAACGGTACTATCTCATTCACAACTGTACTGTCTCATTCTCAACGGTACTGTCTCATTCACAACTGTACTATCTCATTCACAACTGTACTGTCTCATTCACAACGGTACTATCTCATTTACAACGGTACTGTGTCATTTAGAACGGTACTGTCTCATTCACAACGATTGTGCATCATTAATAATTGTACTGTCTTATTCACAACTGTACTTTCTCATTCACAACAGTGCTGTCTAATTCACAATGGTGCTGTCTCATTCACAACTGTACTGTCTCATTCACAACTGTACTGTCTCATTCATAACGTTACTGTCTAATTAACGCTACTGTCTCGTTCACAATGGTATGTATGAAAGGCGCAACATGTCTTTCTTTCAATGAAAACGACAAACGCCAACAACTCACATGTAATCTGCGTGTCCGTTTAACATTTACAAATTTAAGAAAAATGCCTGCAAACTCTCTTTACAAAACAACTCATGTAAATAAATTCCACGATATAAATAAGTTTAGAATCAGTGATAATTGTACTAGTTTCAACATAAATCAGCTAAAATCAGTGATATTGTTCTAATGTCAACATAAATCAGATGAAATCAGTGATATTGTACTAAGTGTCAATCTAAATCAGATAAAATCAGTGAAATACTACTAATTTCAACATAAATCAGCTAAAATCAGTGATATTGTACTAGTGTCAAAAAAATCAGATAAAATCAGTGATGTTGTACTAGTGTAAATCTAAATCAGATAAAATCAGTGAAATACTACTAATTTCAACATAAATCAGCTAAAATCAGTGACATTGTACTAGTGTAAAAAAAATCAGATAAAATCAGTGATATTGTACTAGTGTAAAAAAATCAGATAAAATCAGTGATATTGTACTAGGGTAAAAAAAATCAGATAAAATCAGTGATATTGTACTAGTGTCAACATAAATCAGATAAAATCAGTGATGGTGTACTAGTGTTAACAAAAATCAGATAAAATCAGTGATGTTGTACTAGTGTTAACAAAAATCAGATAAAATCAATGATGTTGTACTAGTGTCAGCATAAATCAGATAAAATCAGTGATGTTGTACTAGTGTCAATCTAAATCAGGTAAAATCAGTGATATTGTACTAGTGTCAACATAAATCAGATAAAATCAGTGATGTTGTACTAGTGTTAACAAAAATCAGATAAAATCAGTGATGTTGTACTAAGTGTCAATCTAAATCAGATAAAATCAGTGATATCGTACTAGTGTCAACATAAATCAGATAAAATCAGTGATGTTGTACTAGCGTTAACAAAAATCAGATAAATCAGTGATAATGTACTAGTGTCAACAAAAATCACCTAAAATTAGTGATGTTGTACTAGTGTCAACATAAATCAGAAAAAATCAGTGAAATAACACTAATTTCAACATAAATCAGCTAAAATCAGTGATATTGTACTAGTGTCAACATAAATCAGATAAAATCAGTGAAATAACACTAATTTCAACATAAATCAGCTAAAATCAGTGATATTGTACTAGTGTCAACATCAAACAAATCAAATGGAAGCATAAAAAGACAATCCTCATTATTGGAAGGAAAGCAGGATGTGAGGTTCCGGTGACAAGGGCGAGATAAATGCTCACGCCGGCACAGAACAGGAAGGAAATCAAGAAGATGAGTGTGATATCTCCGGGGATATATTTATCTGTGAATTAGGTGTATTTATTGACAATAAAACTCATTCATAGTAGCGTCTTATAAAATATGTCCGTCCTGACGATCGATGGGTAGACGATATCCGTCTGACGAAAAGATTAGCAACGCTGCACTCACAAGAGAGGCACATCCGGTTGTCCACTCTTTTTTAAAAAGAATGTTGAGGAGGTACCTGCTCGAAGCAACAAATTGGGTTTCTTTGGTCGTCATGGAAACAATTTTTTGTTGAACTTCCGTCGCGTTAAACAGAGTCCACTTTTCTTTGGCGCGACCGTCTTTGGAACAGATACCACATAGAGCAAACAATGACAATTCAATTGAGTCAGCAACGGCTCTATATGTTGCTTAGCACAGTGCCAGATTGGTCTTGTTAGCATCATCGTCACAGCACACTGGATGAATCCATAGGTCCTCCGATATTGCCCCTCCCGAGAATCTCGAGAAAATCCGATTATAATCCTGGTCAACGTGCACGAACTCTATAGCACGGTCTGGAATCTACGGTATTGATAGGTTTATGCTCACAATTTGGCCAGGGCACCGACCATATTTATGAACCCGGATACTTCCTGTCCAAATGCTAACGTTGTACTTCTAGACTATACAGCCACCCCCCTCTCAAAAAAGATGTAACTCGCTGTTGTTTGTTTTACTTTTGTGTTCGCCAGCTTTCACCTCTGACGAAGTCTCAAGACACTAGAAACTGAATTGTGTGTTTTACTCCGTTTTCCTCTGGCATCCGTGTGCACAGGGGTGCATCGCCGCACAGGCAGATAACCCCGTCTTCAGAGGTACTCATATTTTTTCCGTCGATGCGTAATTGACATTTCAAACCGGGCCTCGCTGCTGAGACAGGGAGTGGTTGTCGCAGAGTTCAATCATAAATAAAAATTACAACTGGTGCAGCCAGGATTTGAACTCACAACCTCTCTGTCTTGCACAGAAACCAACCAATTCCCTTTATCGTGTGATAACTATATCTAGTATATAAACCATAAACGAAATGACATGTAACATATAATATTGCGCTGTAGCAGATAGCAGCCATTGGAGGTATAGAAGTGTGTGTTCCTCCACAATGATATTACATTACACGTCTGTTGAATCTGATACCCGTCCTCTTTCATCTGAATCGATTGGCACGCATCGGACTATGAGGAGTTTTAACTCACCTTCCAATTACTGCCAACCTAACGTTTTAATCACAATGTTACTAAAGCTGCCAGCTATTTCACATGTGCCTATTTAACATGACAAAGGCTGCATTCTGCACAATTAAAACGCAGACCGTTTTTTGACAAAGGAAGTACTCTGTACGGAACCACAGCAGAACTTAAAAATACCTACACGGCATTGGGACGAAGGGCATCAACTCAAAGATCGCTGGATCCATAACAACAACAACGACAAAGAAAGTCAAGAAAAACGTATTTTAGTATTTTATTGAGCCAATCTTTACAACATGGAAATGATTTCTTGAGACTTTACTTCTTTCTTTTCCCACGTTCACCGGATGATTACTGAAGGAAAGACACAACGCGTCCAAGATCTTTAAAGGGAGAATGATATGACGGAAACAAGGGAGCCTGAACATGAAGACCCCATTTGTTCTCTCTAGACCCTGTTTGTCCTCTTCAGCATCTGTCTGTAGAAGGACGTTAAGTGGGCGTAGATACGTCGTGTTGTAGCTTGCAGTAGAACTGTGATATTTTCGACTTTCAGTCCAAAACGTTCAACTTCAGCACGTCATGTTTGAGTACAGGATAGTTTGTTTCTGGAGGCACAGCGAGGAGGTGAAGTAGGTTCTGGATAGTTCTAGGTCAACAATCCTGGGTTAGCTGTGGGTCGCTGACAACTTCCAGCTCTGTCGCCGTGGGTTGCTGACAACTTCCAGCTCTGCTGCTGTGGGTTGCTGACAACTTCCAGCGCTGTCGCCGTGGGTTGCTGACAACTTCCAGCTCTGCTGCTGTGGGTTGCTGACAACTTTCAGCTCTGTCGCCGTGGGTTGCTGACAACTTCCAGCTCGGCTGCTGTGGGTTGCTGACAACTTCCAGCTCTGCTGCTGTGGGTTGCTGACAACTTTCAGCTCTTCGCCGTGGGTTGCTGACAACTTCCAGCTCTGCTGCTGTGGGTTGCTGACAACTTCCAGCTCTGCTGCTGTGGGTCGCTGACAACTTCCAGCTCGGCTGCTGTGGGTTGCTGACAGTTTCCAGCTCTGCAGCTGTGAGGCACCTTTTCCTCCAATCGTGGAAACTGAACGACAGCTAAGAAGATCGTTAAAGGCCACAGTGAAACGATTTGCAGAAGAATATTGAGAGTATCACCGACAACTACAAGAAATATAAAGGATTTTCTAAAAGAGAACAAAACAAAAAAATAAGGCTTTGTATCAACATCAGGAGGAGACAAACACCCTTTTTGATCTTGATTGTATAGAGAGAAAGATGAAGCTTCACCATTTAGCTGTAACAGGTGTAAAAATAGAGTTTATCCATCTTCTAGTTTGTGAATAATAAGGAATTATGTACAATCTGACTTATTTGAAGGATTCTCCAATTACAAAATTAGTAAATGAATCTATTTGTGACGTCAAGAGATTGGGCCCAAATAACTGTTGGTAGAAGAAGCTGGAGTTGATAAATAGTTTGTGTTCTCGCTGTGGTCTTCAGGTTCGGACATGTTTTTTTGCTTTTCGTCAAGACGTTCACCCTTTAAAGAGCTCGGATTGTGTCTTTAATTTAACAGCAAAGCTGCGATATTTGCCTATTTCTCGTGGGCAGATTTCTTCAACAAAGTTTCTCCGGACCACAGCCATTTTGGTGTGCACTTGTCAACTTTTAATAGGCAATAGTTTTTTCAATGTTCACGAGTACACACAGGACATCCTGTTTTACATCGTTATCCCAGCTAGCTAGAAATGGGATCTCACTGCTAGAAATGGAATCTCACTGCTAGGAATGGAATCTCACTGCTAGAAATGGAATCTCACTGCTATAAATGGAATCTCACTGCTAGAAATGGGATCTCACTGCTCATGAAACCAAGTGAAGGTAAAGCCACAAAGTAACCCCGGATTTGAATTGAAAAATCCCCAATGCCTGTGTGAGATTCGAAGCCAGAACCTTCCTGTCCGACAGCCAACAAAGATATAGATACTGGATCTAGATGTAAGAAAAAGTAATTAGGGAAGACCACGAAGGCGCGAAGAGATCAGGACAACAACGCTGCTAGTAATCTATAATGTACTGGCAGGCTAGGTAGTCTATAGGTAAGACGTCGGCCTAAAGACAAGAAGGTTCAGAGTTCGATCCCCACTACAGCCGATGGAAAAATATAAAAAAAAAACACAAAAAAAAGTAAAATCGAAAGTGTGGCTTTGCCCTACCCTGGTCTCCAGGTAATGAGATCTGATGCCCAGTCCTCTCGAAAAACAGTGGAAAACAAGTGATCCTTAAAAGGACTTAAAAGTGGGCGTTGTTTTGTGGTTTGCAGTATAATTGTGATATTTGCGCTTTCGGCCCAACACATCCGACTTCAGCATGACATTTTTGAGTATCGGGTTGTCTTCCCTCTTCGTTCCCTACTCGCTTGGCCAGACTAGACAGGTTAGTCTGTAACTAGAGACACCACGGAGAGGTGGAGCAAGGTCTGGATGGTTCAGATTAACCGATCCTGGAGCAAACCAACAGCTGTGGGTCGCTGACAACTTCCAGTTCTGGTGCTGTGAGGCGCGCCTTCGTCTCCAGAGAAACATATAAGGAAGAAAACATATTAAACTAAAGAAACATATCTTTTTCTTCTACCTTTTTAGCTCCCAGTGGAGCATAGGTCTTCAACAAACACTTTCCAAGTCGTTCTGTTTTTTGCCATTCTTTTAAGATCATTCCATGTCTTCCCCATCATCTTCATCTCTGCTTCTATCTGTCTTCTACAAGAATTCCTTGGTCTTCCTCTTTTGTCTTTTCCCCTGGGGATTCCAAAAAGGGCATGTTGTGTAATACTCTCACTTGGCTTCCACAGTGTGTGTCCTATCCAGCGCCATCGTCTTTGCTGTATCTCTTTATCCACTGGTATTTGACTGGTACATTTCCATAATTCTATGTTAGTGATTTTGTCCCACCATTTCCATCCTTTTATTCTGCTTAAGCATACGTTAATGAAAATCTGTATCCTCATGATTGTCAATTTTGTTGTTCTCCATGTTTCACAGCCATATAATAGGACTGACTTAACATTGGATTTGACAATTTTTATTTTTGTATTTAACCTAATTTCTTTAGACTTCCATATGTTTCCAAGTGCAACAAAAGCTCCTCTTGCTTTTGATATCCTTATTTTGGTATAATTTTCTGTTCCTCCCTATTTATCTATATTACTACCCAGATATATGTAAGATTGTACATCTAAAGAAACATATAAAGAAGAACAAATATTAAACTAAATAAACATAAATTTAAAGGAATTCTACGCGAAAGGAATGCAGTATTATTTTCTTGGACTTCAGTGAAGCAAAAACTGAAACAAAATTTTGAACGAAACAGAAAAAAAATAAATACTAATAATGCAGACAAATTGTTGATGATAAATACTGCGGTTGCCTGTAACAAAGATATAGATACTGGATCTAGATGTAAGGAAAAGTAATTAGGGAAGACCACGAAGGCGCGAAGAGATCAGGACAACAATGCTGCTAGTAATCTATAATGTACTGGCAGGCTAGGTAGTCTTTAGGTAAGACGTCGGCCTAAAGACAAGAAGGTTCAGAGTTCGATCCCCACTACAGCCGATGGAAAAATATAAAAAAAAAACACAAAAAAAAAGTAAAATCGAAAGTGTGGCTTTGCCCTCCTACCCTGGTCTCCAGGTAATGAGATCTGATGTCTAGTCCTCTCAAAAAACAGCGGAAAACAAGTGGTCCTGTGTAGTATTAAGAGCACGTTAAAGAACCACTGGCAGTTGAAAATCGAAAAGAGTAGGTCAAAGAAAGGTCTCTGCCCGGGCAAAATGAATAGAGAAAAAATCTCCCCCTAAAAGTTAAATCTCTCGACGATAAAAATATGAGAGTACTTCTGAAGTGGGAGAATATCTGCCTGTATGGCGGGGGACACGTGAACACACGGTTGCTAGAGTGAACAAGTAGGAAACAGCGATATTCATGCAACATTCAGTTCCCGGACTTCGCTAGGGACATAAAGCTGACGAAATCAAAAGAAAACAAACAAAAACTACTATACTTAACAAGCTCGATTAAGGAAACAATTTATTATCTTTATTGTTACATAACATTACATACAAGTAAGTATATTACTTAAAACGTAGCCAAACATGATGACCTTCTAACCATTCTCCACAAACAGAACGTAGAATTAACAAAAGGAGAGACATTGAAGAATTCCGCTTCAGCTCGTTCTGGGGAAGACAATTGGATGTGTGTCTATATTTTCCTTCTACCGTCTGCACATCTTTTTTTTTTGGGAGCCACGATAGCTCAGTGGATAGTGAACTGGACTACAAAGGACAAAAGGCTTTCGGGTTCATCATCATCATCAAGTATCATGTCTGCTGGCGTAGGTGATCATGTCTCTCCACAGCTTTCGATCTCGACAGTTATTTATCATTTCTTTTGTTGACTTTCTGCCAAGCCATTCTATTAAACTGTTTGGTATCTTTTCTCTTTGCTTCTCTCTATCCTTAGTTTTCCCAGTTTTCACAATATATTCCAGCTGTTCCCTTCTCATCGCATGGCCAAAAAATAGTGATGATTTCCTCTTAATTTTGGAAATTAGCTCTCTTTTTAATGAGGCCTCTTTCAGAACGTTTTCATTACTCTTCTTTGCTGTCCATGGTATTCTTAACATTCTTCTGTAAAACCACATTTCTAGTCTCCAGTGATTTTCTTGTCTATTGTCCTATTGTTTCATAATTCATATCCATATATTAAGACTGGCTCTGCAAAATATTTAAGAACTATTTTTCATGTTTCTATTGTCAAAAATGGAGTAGTATCTTCCTCATTTTTTTGGAAAGCTGCTTTTTCCTGAGTGCTTTTTTCTGCATCTCATCTCTGTTGTACATCTGCCATATTAGGTTAACATTGTTCCCAGATATCTAAATTCCTTTACCTTTTTAAATATTGTTCCACTTGTCTTTATTGTGCATTGTGGTGATGTCTTTTCCTTGTTGCTACCATTACTTTTGTCTTTTTTGTTATTAAGGATGTGTCTTTTAATTTTGCTTTCCTTCACAATAATGTCTGATATTTCTTGTAACTCATTTTCACTCTTAGCGATTAAGACTGTATCATCAGCATACCTCAGATTATTTATATTATGATCTCCAATTGTTATTTCAGGCATGCCCCTTATGGATCTTAAAATAATCTCACTGTGCATATTTAACAAATATGGTGATAGCACACAACCTTGTCTAACACCATGTTTTATTTGTTGAAACATTCCCAATTGGTTTCCAGTTCTTATGGCCGCTGTTTGTTGCTAATACATGTTCTTTATTATTCTTAGATCTTTGCTGTCTACGTTTATGCTTTCTAAATTTTTGATTATTCCTAGGTGCTTTGCTTTGTCAAATGCTTTGGTACAATCTGCCCTAATATATGTGTATCTCATTTCACAGTTCCAATAAATGCTTCTGTGGCTGAGTGGTTTGTGTGCTCGCCTCGGTGGCTGAGTGGTTTGTGTGCTCGCCTCGGTGGCTGATTGGTTTGTGTGCTCGCCTCGGTGGCTGATTGGTTTGTGTGCTCGCCTCGGTGGCTGATTTGTTTGTGTGCTCGCCTCGGTGGCTGATTGGTTTGTGTGCTCGCCTCGGTGGCTGAGTGGTTTGTGTGCTCGCCTCGGTGGCTGAGTGGTTTGTGTGCTCGTCTCGGTGGCTGAGTGGTTTGTGTGCTCGCCTCGGTGGCTGAGTGGTTTGTGTGTTCGCTTCCCGACCAGAAGAGTTCGGGTTCAATCTCCAGCAGTGGTGCATTTTTTTCGGACTGACAAGGCTCCGGGGTTCACTCAGCCTCTAAAAATGGGTACCAGAGATTTTTCTGGGAGTAAAGGTGGCCTAGCGAGATACATCTCCCAAAAATGTGCCGTGGTCATAGAAAAATATGGTCACTAACACTATATTCCCCGTACGCCTAGCAAGGCAGGGGAGGGAACCTTTCAATAAATGTAAATCCATCCATGTCATTTCCTGTTTGATGTTTTTCAGTTTTCCTTTACGCATGAGTGTTCTTAAGTTCCAGGTTTCTTATTCTCAGTGTCAGATTTCTCTTGATCTTGCTTACAGTAGCTTGATGACGATCGGGTATCTCCTGTAACCCATTCTGTTCCCTACCGAAGGGGGTATTCCATTGGAATCCCCATTAACGTTGTTGTGAATTATATAGTTACTAAAGTCAGATGTGTTTCGCCAAAAGGCGCAAATAAACAACAACGTATCTATGCCAACTAAACGCTCTTTTTAGGCGTGATGACGAAGTGGTCTATCAATTCCTCTAGTTACCATTGGGGGACCGCCAGAAAGAGACATATAGAAATCCTCCAACTGGCCGTCGAACACATCACAGCGCATACTGCAATACAGACCACGCTCTCGTCATCAGTAAAATCAAAGCTAGAAGTAGTCGTATTTACAAATCAAGAGAGCCTCCAGCAACCACGATCAACATCACAGCGACTAAAATCTCATCAAATAAAAACATTTTTAGATCTAAGTTTGAAGAACTTGTAGAAGAAGCAGAAGATTCATTAAGTTTTGATGACAACAGGTACTCCCTGAAAACACACATCTATAATTGCGCTCTATCTACCTAGGGCCAAAAAAGGCTCTCAAAGAACGACTGGATCGAAGAAAATGGAGCAAGACTAGACCCACTAATAGCTAATAAGAAAAAGGCACTACTGAGCTTCAATAATAACCTCAATCAAATCACCAAGGATCAGCTTAAACATACACAAGCCACTCTACAACGCGAAGCAAGAAGATGCGCAAACGAATACTGGGACAATCTATGCTTTGAAATAGAGAAAGCCTCAGACAGGGGCGACTCAAAAACCATGTACGATAATATAAAAAAGGCCCATGAACCAAAAATAACCAAATTAGCCCCCCTAAAATCCAAGTTTGGAGAACTTATTACTGACAAGGGACAACAAATGGAAAGATGGGTTGAACACTACTCCAACCTATACCATGATGACAGACCAGCAAGCACAGTTCTAGATCAGTCAATGCATAAATGTCCTACAATGTCAGAGCTGGATGTTGAGCCTACTATGAACGAACTTGCTGACGCTATAAATGCCCTCTCAAGAGGAAAAGCTGCAGGAAATGACAACATTCCCACAGAGGTACTAAAGGAAAACTTAAACGTAATACTTCCACATCTTTACAAACTGCTAATCAAATGCTGGAGACAAGGAGAAATACCTCACGATATGAGAAATGCTAAGATCATAACGCTGTACAAAAACAAAAGAGACAGGGGCGACTGCAATAATTACAGAGGCATTTCTCTCCTTAGCACAGCCGGCAAGGCTTTTGCTAGAGTTATACTTAAACGCCTGCATAGACTTGCAGAACGTGTTCTTCCCAAATCTCAATGCGGCTTCAGAGACGGGAGATCAACCATAGATATGATTTTCACACTTAGACAACTGCAGGAAAAATGTCGAGAACAAAATAAGCCTCTCTATATTGCCTTTGTGGATCTCACAAAGGCCTTCGACCCAGTAAACAGAGATGGGCTCTACAGGGTGCTAGAAGGCATAGGCTGCCCTCCTAAATTACTTAGGTTGATCATGTCCTTCCATGAAGACATGAATGGTAAAATCTACTTCGATGGGAGTTCATCAGAGAGTTACAAAGTCAACAACGGAGTGAAACAGGGATGTGTCCTCGCCCCTACACTTTTTGGTATATTTTTTGCTGCCCTCCTAAATCACGCCTTCGAAAACAGCTCAGGAGATATTTACATTCGTACACGATCAGATGGCTCACTGTTTAACTTAGCACGACTAAGAGCAAAAACCCAAACAAATGCTGCCCTACTTAAATAATTTTTTATTTGCTGACGATGCATCTCTAGTCGCCCATAGTGAAGCCACCCTACAATCGCTGATCAACAACCTGGACAAAGCATACGACCTTTTTTCACTGTCAATTGATGCTCAGAAGACAGTAATACTAAGTCAAGGCGACATCAAACCTATATTAATTACTCTAAAAGATTGTCCACTAGAATCAGTTCAGAAATTTACATATCTTGGATCCACAATTACGCAAACCATCTCTCTTGATGAAGAAATAAACTGTCGAATTGGTAAGGCAGCTACGACCTTCGGCAAACTCACAAAAAGGGCCTGGGACAACACGAAACTAACAATGAAGACCAAACTCTGAATATATCAAACGTGAGTGCCTAGCACACTATTATATGGATCTGAAGCCTGGACAACATACTCAAAGCAGGATAAAAACACTAAATGTCTTCCACATGCGATGTCTCCGCAAAATAATGCACATCAAATGGCAGGACAAAATAACCAACTTAACTGTCCTGCCTGCAACGTGCTAAGACCCCAACAAGCATGTCGATGCTCAGAAGTCGAAGACTAAGATGGCTGGGGTATGTCCAGCGAATGGAAGAAAAACGCAGACATAGGCAAATACTATATGGTGAACTAATACACGGAAAAAGACAAATCGGCAGACCTAAACTACGATATGGAGATATCTGCAAATCATCTCTGAAAGACTTCTCCATATATGAAAATGACTGGGAACATTTGGCAAGTAATCGCACATCATGGAGAGAATGTATAAAGGAACGGTATAACATCATTTGAGACTGTGCTAAGGCAAAACTTAGAGGAGAAAAGACTCATGAAAAAGGGTGGAAAAACCTGCGGACCAGTGAGCCTGACTTGTTCATTCTGTGACCGCGTGTGTTTGTCAAACATTGGTAGAATTAGCCACGAGAGAAGCTGTTCGAAAAAAACAAAACCTCAAAAAAATACACAATAGCCTCCACCAGACCGTCTGACAAGACGAAAAGGGTCATATATAACTGGCCGTCTTATAGTGCAATTGGCTGTAAATGGGTACCGAGAACAAAGTTGGACTGACATAGTGCTGACCACATATTAAAAAAAATTGCCAAAGGTCAAAATAAAATTGGTAACAACAATAACAACAATAATAATAACAATAAACAATAACAACAATAAAAAATATTAACAACCACTATAGCAACGATTACAGCAACAATAACAAAAACAACAATAGCAATAACATAAAAAAGAATAACAAAAACAACAACAGCAACAACAATAACAACGACAACAACAAAAATAACAATAGCAATAATAATAACAACAATAACAATAACAATAATTTAAAAAAACAACAAAAACAATAGCTACAATAATGACAGCAACAATAACACCACCACTATCAAAGGCAATAACAAAAACAACAACAATAATAACAATAACAATAACAAAAACAATAATAACAACAATAATACCAACAGCATAAAAAACAATAACAATAATAAAACAACAATAACAACAGCAATAACAATAATAACTACAATAACAACAATAACAACAGCAATAACAATGTATATCTACAATAACAACAATAACAACAGCAATAACAATAACAACAATAACAACAATAACAACAATAACAACAATAACAACAATAACAACAATAACAACAATAACAAAAACAACATTAATAATAACACCACCAAAAACAACAACAACAACAAAATATTTAAAACAACAACAATACATATCTTTGTCTTTACATTTGAAGGCGTTTCGGTGTTTTTCACTCCCATCTTTTATACACTTGGAGCAGCTTTCATTCATTCATTCATTCATTGATTGATTCATTTATTCATTCATTCATTTTCCTCTCGGCCCGAAGAATGTTCATAGAGCGTAAGTCATAGTTCTCCATAATTGACAATATCCGCTAGGTCATGTAGTTATTTTTTAGTCTCATGATTGAGACCTTATTTATTGCTCTGTGTAGGAATTCTCTGGATCGGACATGCTTTCTTTCCCCAGATGGTTTCCACATGAAGAAATAACTGTACCGATGCAAAGTGAGATGGGAAAACAGTATAACTGGATTGACAGGTCTCGACTTCGTAGGCGCACAATGATCTGTGTCAGAAAAACAAAGATGAAAGAAATTGATGAGCGTCATCAACCCTGCTCAAAAACACCAGGAAGACAAAAAGACAGACAATACACAGCAAAGCAGACAATGCAAGACAGAATATTGAAGACACGTCAGAATGAAAACTGTAAAAGCTTGTTTATCTGTATTGAGATGTGCTCATAGATTTCCTAGAGCGGTTGCATCTGTCGCGGACAGTCTGTGAACAAGATTGCAACACCGGCTTGACTTTCCGCAATATGGCACAAATTAGAGTTGACAACAAATTGGGACAATTTGAAGAGACGTGTTAATTCCAGCACCTTTCGGTGCCACATCTTTGATTGGCCAATTTCCGAGTAATTCGGGACAAACAGAAAACGTCTACCCCGTGGAGAGATTTCTATTTTATTTTATTTCATTTTTTGTAAGGCAATATTTGTTCAAAAAGCTGGCAATATTGTTAGAGGGCAGATATTTCACATTGTCAGTTCTCTTATGTGTATGTGATTAGCTAGAGGAAGCTAAGTCTCGTACACCAAAATAACTCATTGCTTATGCTTGCTAGTTGGAGAAGCAAGAACTGTGGTATGAGTATCATTCATTATTTGCAGCTCTCATTTTAAAAGGAACGATGTTGATAATTTTCTTCTTCTCCATCTCCTTCTACTTCACCATCATCATCTTCATTCTTCTCATCATCATCATCTTCGTCATCATTGAATGCCCTCTCCGCATCGAAGTTTGGCTAGCATGAAGTGTCATTTCGCTGTCTCTTGCTTTGACAGTGCAGGTTGTCATAGGCTGACTAGTTCAACATTTGATGATACTCGTCCATCTTACTCTTGGCCTGCCTCTATCTCTTTTAACTTGTATTTTTCATTCCAAGATTACTTTTACTAGACTGTTGTTTCCTTTAACATACCCAAAAAATCTCATTTGACTTGTTTGAATTATGTTTAGTAGTTCTCTTTCCATTTTTAATTGTTGTAAGACTTTATCGTTTGTATTCTTTTCTTTTCATCAAATTCTTATTACCAACCTACTTGAATTACTTTTACATCCCTTAGTAAAAAAAGTAAAGTACCCCGTCACGCCAAGTAGCGTATAGGGAATATGGTGTTAGTGACCATACATTTTACAGACCTAGGGCACATGAATTTTGGGGTTATGTGGTCGGTATTACGCGCGTGCCGCTTTACTTTCCCACAAAAAAATCCGGTATTCATTAAAGGCTGGGTGAACCGGAAGCCGTCGGTTGGGATCGAACCCCACCCCTTGTCCTTTGTAGTCCACTTCATTAACCTTCTGGGCTTTAAATCCCTTAAGTGTAGAGATATCTTCTTATCGAGAGCACGAGCGATTGTTCTATAGATTGTAATAAATATTGATTATTGTAAACAGAAACACAGACCACAATTTAAATATTCAGAAACCGTAAGAGTATAACTAGGTCACAAGTCCGATACATGATCCAATATTGATGGATACGTATGCCTTCTATATATATACATTAGAGTTTGAAACTAGAATATAAATTGTATTCTTTCTGTCAGACGTGTACATATGATGTTTCTTCTTAAGCACGTTCCACTCGATCAAGACGCAATAATGACTGCTTCGCTTGAACTGTTTAAAATAATCACAGAGAACTTGTACTGGTCGTCTCATTTTTAAGTGTTAATTCTTAATATTGCAAAGATAAAACACTTTATATTCTTATGCTCATACTGAATGCAAATTAAACTTCTTAAATTTCTTTGGTTGAATAAAAAATAAATCACCAGACAATTCTCCACGATTGGGCTATTAACTTTTCCTGTCACCTCTCAAGGGTTGTCGTCGCCACGCATGGCCTGACACGATAGTTTTACACTCTGTATTCCACTCCCACTACAACAAACATTAATAGCTTTGACCCATCATGGGTAGATAACCCAGGGTCTCCAAAACATTACAGCTGTTCCTTTAAAGTCAGTTTCCTTTCTGCCAGCGCTTGTAGTAATAATGATGGCAATTATAAAAGCCAAGAGAGGAAAAAACATTGGTGTAATGTCTGGTGTCTGTAGAACGCTATCATTTGCTTCTGTTCTGTTAATGAATATTGAACCAGTAGACCATAGAACTTTCTCATTGGTGCGTAACGCTCCTTGCCTTTCAAACAAGCGAAAACTACAAGCTTTTCGAGCTGTGAGTTTCTCTTGCGTAACGACCATTTTTCTTAAAACTTTGATATTAAAAAACTCATGCTGTCTTCTGACGTTGTACGCTTTGAAAATTAACTTTAAGTCTATTCCAGTTTGATTTGTGTGGATACATGCTTTCAAATTCTGGCTTTTTTCTGGCCTTGCTCGTTTCTTCAAATGTATTCGCTCTTTTAAGAGACGTACTTGTAGGTGGAACGTGGAGGCTGGAGAGAGATGGAGGTTTTTATCCGATCTTTGGAGTGGCGTGTTGATGATGAGAGAAGCTCTGTGAGTTTGTGAGTGGGTTTCGCTGAGTTTGTGAGTGGGTTTCACTGATTTTGTGTATGGGTTTCAATGAGTTCGTGTGTGGGTTCCACTGAGTTTGTGTGTGGGTTTCAATGAGTTTGTGTGTGGGTTTCAATGAGTTTGTGTGTGGGTTCCACTGAGTTTGTGTGTGGGTTTCACTGAGTTTGTGAGTGGATTTCACTGAGATTGTGAGTGGGTTTCACTGAATTTGTGAGTGGGTTTAACTGAGTTTGTGAGTGGTTTTCACTGAGTTTGTGAGTGGATTTCACTGAGATTATTAGTTGGTTTCAATGAGTTTGTGTGTGGGTTTCAATGAGTATGTGTATGGGTTTCAATGAGATTGCGTGTACGTTTCACTGAGTTTGTGTGTGGGTTTCAATGAGATTGCGTGTACGTTTCAATGAGTTTGTGTGTGGGTTTCAAAGAGTTTGTGTGTGGGTTTCAATGAGGTTGTGTGTACATTGCACTGAGTTTGTGTGTGGGATTCAATGAGTTTGTGTGTGGGTTTCAATGAGTTTGTATGTGCGCTTCACTGATTTTGTGAGTGGGTTTCAATGAGTTTGTGAGTGTGTTTCACTGAGTTTGTGTGGGTTTCACGGAGTTTGTGAGTGGGTTTCAAAGAGTTTGCGTGTGGGTTTCAATGAGTTTGTGTGTGCATTTCACTGATTTTGTGAGTGGGTTTCACTGAGATTGTGAGTGGGTTTCAATGAGTTTGTGAGTGGGTTCACTGAGTTTGTGTGTGAGTTCCAGTGAGTTTGTGAGTGGCATTCACTGAGATTGTTAGTGGATTTCAATGAGATTGTATGTACGTTGCACTGAGTTTGTGTGTGGGTTTCAATGAGTTTGTGTGTGGGTTTTATGAGTTTATGTGTGCGTTTCACTGAGTTTGTGAGTTGGTTTCAATGAGTTTGTGAGTATGTTTCACTGAGTTTGTGTGGAATTCACTGAGTTTGGGAGTGGGTTTCAATCAGTTTGTGTGTGGGTTTCAATGAGTTTGTGTGAGGGTTTCATAGATTTTGTGAGTGAGTTTCAAAGAGATTTTGAGTATGTTTTATTGTGTTTGCGAGTGGGTTTCACTGAGTTTGTGTGTGGGTTTCACTGAGTTTGTGTATGCATTGCACTGAGTTTGTGAGTGGATTTCTCTGAGACTGTTTGTGGGTTTCAATGAGTTTTTGTGTGGGTTTCAATGAGTTTGTGTGGGCTTCAATGAATTTGTGTGTACGTTTCACTGAGTTTGTGTGTGGGTTTCAATGAGTTTGTGTGTGGGTTTCACTGTGTTTGTGAATGGGTTTCACTGAGTTTGTGAGTGGGTTTCACTGAGAATGTGAGTGGGTTTCACTGAGATTGTGAGTGGGTTTCACTGAGTTTATGTGTGGGTTTTACTGAGTTTATGAGAGGGTTTCACTGATATTGTGAGTGGGCTTCACTGAGTTTGTGAGTGGGTTTCACTGAGAATGTGAGTGTTTTTCATTCAAATTCTAAGTGGGTTTCACTGAATTTGTGTGTGGGTTTCACATAGTTTGTGAGTGGGTTTCACTGAGGTTGTGAGTGGATTTCACTGAGTTTGTTCGTGGGTTTCTATATGTTTGTGAGTGGTTTTCACTGAGAATGTGAGTGGGTTTCATTCAAATTGTGAGTGGGTTTCACTGAGTTTGTTTGGGTTTTACTGAGTTTGTGTGTGGGTTTCACTGAGTTTGTGAGTGGATTTTCCTGAGTTTGTGTGTGGGTTTCACTGAGTTTGAAAGTGGGTTTCACTGAGATTGTGAGTGGGTTTCACTTAGAATTTGAGTGGGTTTCAATCAAATTGTGCGTGAGTTTAACTGAGCTTGTGTGTGAGTTTCACTGAGTTTGTGAGTGGTTTTCACTGAGATTGTTAGTAGGTTTCACTGAGTTTGTTTGTGGGTTTCACTGAGTTTGTGAGTGGGTTTTAATGAGTTTGTTAGTGGGTTTCGTAGAGTTTATGTGTGAGTGTCAATGAGTTTGTGTGTACGTTGCACTGATTTTGTGAGTGCGTTTCACTGAGACTGTTAGTGGGTTTCAATGAGTTTGTGAGTGGGTTTCACTGAGTTTATGTGTGGGTTTCACTGTGTTTGAGAGTGGGTTTTTCTTAGAATGTGAGGGGGTTTCATTCAAATTGTGAGTGGGTTCCACTGAGTATGTGTGTGGGTTTCACCGAGTTTGTGCGTTGGTTTCTCTTATTTTTTGAGTGGGTTTCACTGAGAATGTGAGTGTGTTTCACTGAGTTTGTGTTTGGGTTTCATAGAGTTTTTGCGTGGGTTTCACTAAGATTGTGAGTGGGTTTCACTGAGCTTGTGTGTGGGTTTCACTGAGTTTGTGAGTGGGTTTCACTGAGTTTGTGAGTGTTTTTCTCTGAGTTTCTGTGTAGGTTTCACTGAGTTTGTTAGTGGGTTTCACTGACTTTGTGTGTGGGTTTCAATGAGTTTGAGTGTACGTTGCACTGAGTTTGTGAGTGGGTTTCACTGAGTTTGTGTGGGTTTGACTGAGTTTGTGAGTGGGTTTCACTTAGAATTTGAGTGGGTTTCATTCAAATTGTGCGTGAGTTTAACTGCGCTTGTGTGTGAGTTTCACTGAGTTTGTGAGTGGTTTTCACTGAGATTGTTAGTGGGTTTCACTGAGTTTGTTTGTGGGTTTCACTGAGTTTGTGAGTGGGTTTTAATGAGTTTGTTAGTGGGTTTCGTAGAGTTTATGTGTGAGTGTCAATGAGTTTGTGTGTACGTTGCACTGATTTTGTGAGTGCGTTTCACTGAGACTGTTAGTGGGTTTCAATGAGTTTGTGAGTGGGTTTCACTAAGTTTATGTGTGGGTTTCACTGTGTTTGAGAGTGGGTTTTACTTAGAATGTGAGGGGGTTTCATTCAAATTGTGAGTGGGTTCCTCTGAGTATGTGTGTGGGTTTCACCGAGTTTGTGCGTTGGTTTCTCTTATTTTTTGAGTGGGTTTCACTGAGAATGTGAGTGTGTTTCACTGAGTTTGTGTTTGGGTTTCATAGAGTGTGTGAGTGGGTTTCACTGAGATTGTGAGTGGGTTTCACTGAGCTTGTGTGTGGGTTTCACTGAGTTTGTGAGTGGGTTTCACTGAGTTTGTGAGTGTTTTTTTCTGAGTTTCTGTGTAGGTTTCACTGAGTTTGTTAGTGGGTTTCACTGAGTTTGTGTGTGGGTTTCAATGAGTTTGTGTGTACGTTGCACTGAGTTTGTGGGTGGGTTTCACTGAGTTTGTGTGGGTTTGACTGAGTTTGTGAGTGGGTTTCACTGAGTTTGTGAGTGGATTTCACTGAGAATGTGAGTGGGTTTCATTCAAAATCTGAATGGATTTCACTGAGTTTGTTAGTGTGTTTCACAGTTTTTGTATGTGGGAATCACTAAGTTTGTGTACTTCACTGAAACTGTTTTACTGTTTGTAAGTTCACCAATCGCTTGTTGTGATCGTTCTCTTTCCTTTCGAGCTGCTGTCAGGTACGGTGACATTTTGTATAGAGGAGAGGTAAGGTTAGTTGCTTGGATATCGCCGGTTGTGTAGCTGGATTTGTAATACTGAATCCAAACATCAAGACCCTACTCCACCTCTTCACCGTGCCTCCAGATACAGACGAAACTGTCTATTCTGCCACCTTCACCCCCTCCCTTCCCAAGCGAGTTGAGATCGAGAAGGGAAAACAATCCGGCACTCAAAAGTAATATGCTGAAGTCGGATGTGTTGGGCCGAATAGTGCAAATATCACGGTTTTACACTAAACTACGATACGACGCAGATACGCCCAGTTAACGTCCTTCTTTTGAGGGATAACGAGGAGAACAACTAATTCCTTTAGTAGTCACCGGAAGAAAGAAAGAAAGATAGGAAAAAAGAAAGAAAGAAAGACAGAAAGAAAGAAATAAATAAAGAAAGAAATAAAGAAAGAAAGAAAGAAAGAAAGAAAGAAATAATGAAAGAAATAAATAAAGAGAGAAATAAAGAAAGAAAGATAGGAAAAAAAGAAAGAAAGACAGACAGAAAGAAAGAAATAAAGAAAGAAAGAAATAATGAAAGAAAGAAATAAAGAAAGAAAGAAATAAAAAAAGAAAGAAAGAATCTTTGATTTGAATTACTGGTCTATCCGATTCTGTCTATCCGCTTGTTGTTCTCCATGCAACTGATATCTTCATCTATAATGATGTTGCTGCAAGTGGTTCGCTTTTCAGTCTAGCCAGGTCATCAAACGGTTACTTTTGTTTTACACTTCTGATATAATAATGTACTGCAGTGGTCCTGACTGTTTTTGTTTCATTGGTTCTATTTGCCCATGTTATGTTTATTGTATATCATGATGCATATCATTTCACAAGATGTGACTATGTGCTTGTGTCTCTCACTGCCTGTCTATGTCTGATTGTGACTGTGCATGTGTCTCTCACTGTCTGTCTATGTCTGATTGTGACTGTGCATGTGTCTCTCACTGTCTGTCTATGTCTGATTGTGACTTTGTGCACGTTTCTCTCACTGTCTGTCTATGTCTGACATCGGTAGAATAAAGTAAATAAACAGTGGATATCACGATAATATAAATACCCATTTTTTTTAATTTCTGGAGTTTTACCAATAACTACTAAAGGAATGGGTATTTCTCTTCACCTTCCATCCTTAAAAGGACGTTAATTGGGCGTAGAAGTGTTGTTTCGCGATTTATTTGCGCTTTTCATAGTAACACTTTCGACATCAACACGGCATTTTTGAATACCAGATTGCATTCCCACCTCGATCCCTACACTCTTGTTCAGACTAGACTGGTTAGTTTGTTACTAGAAGCACACAGAGGAGGTGGATCTGAGCAGGACGGTTTGGTTCACCGGTCCTGGACCAAACCATCAGCTATGAGTCGCTGAAAACTTCCACATCTGTTGCTCTCAGGCGCCTTGTTTTCAAATTCCCATATGCTTGCGTTTGCCCGATGAATAAAGTATTCTAGAGTATTCATAGACTGTAGAATTCATCTTCGTCATCCGCCCTTAAAAGGACATTAAGTAGACGTGTCAGCGTTGTGTTGTGGTTTGCAGTATAACTGTTATATTTGCACCTTTCGGCCCAACACATCCGACTTCAGCACGACAATAAATTCCCATATTATTATAATCAAAATCAGATATTACAAGAATATGTGAAGTAACATAGCTATTGATAGTTTGTAAATAAAACATCGGCACAATATGACATTAATTTTTAAAAAATAATTAATAATTTGTTCTCTCTAATGTGAAAGAACTAAATGATATTTCGCTGGAAGATACAAGTATTTTTGTTCGATTTCACAGAGGGAAATAAAACACCAGGTGAGTGAACTACCAGAAAGTAAGCAACACGAATCGACTTGTCCTTTTTTTTTCTGACTAAGTATCTGCCAGCTTGTTTCTGTGAACACAACAGTTTATATAATTATTGTCAATCAACTATTAGTCAGTGTCTGTCAGATTAAACAACTATTAGTCAGTGTCGGTCATCTCCAACAACTATTAGTCAATGTAAGTCAGATTAAACAACTATTAGTCAGTGTCAGTCATCTCCAACAACTATTAGTCAGTGTCAGTTAGACTAAACAACTATTAGTGTGTCAGTCATCTCCAACAACTATTAGTCAGTGTCAGTCAGATTAAACAACTTTTAGTCAGTGTCAGTCATCTCCAACAACTATTAGTGTGTCAGTCATCTCCAACAACTATTAGTCAGTGTCAGTCAGATTAAACAACTTTTAGTCAGTGTCAGTCATCTCCAACAACTATTAGTCAGTGTCAGTCAGATTAAACAACTATTAGTCAGTGTTAGTCAGATTAAACAACTATTAGTCAGTGTCAGTCATCTCCAATAACTATTAGTCAGTGTCAGTCAGATTAAACAACTATTAGTCAGTGTCAGTCATCTCCAACAACTATTAGTCAATGTAAGTCGCGCACAACAACTATTAGTCAGTGTAAGTCAGCCCCAACAACTATTAGTCAATGTAAGTCAGCCCCAACAACTATTAGTCAGTGTTAATCAGCCCCAACAACTATTTATCAGTGTTAGTCAGCCCCAACAACTATTAGTCAGTAACAGTCAGCCCCAATAACTATTAGTCGTTGTCTGTCAACCCCAACAACTATTAGGCAGTGTCAGTCAGTCCCAACAACTATTAGTCAATGTAAGTCAGACCCAAAAACTGTTAGTCAGTGGCATTCAGCCCCAACAACTATTAGTCAGTGTTAGTCAGCCCCAAGAACTATTAGTCAGTGTTAGTCAGCCCAACAACTATTAGTCAGTGTCAGTCAACCTTGAGAGTCATTATCAGTTTTCCCCAACAACTATTAGTCAGTGTCAGTCAGCCACAACAACAATTAGTCAATGTAAGTCAGACCCAACAACTATTAGTCAGTGTTAGTCAGCCCCAAAACTATTAGTCAGTGTAAGTCAGCCCCAACAACTATTAGTCACCCCCAACAACTATTAGTCAGTGTCAGTCAGCCCCAACAACTATTAGTCAGTGTCAGTCAACCCCAACAATTATTAGTCAGTGTCAGTCTTCCCCAACAACTATTAGTCAGTGTCAGTCCCAACAACTATTAGTCAGTGTCAGTCAGACCCAACAACTATTAGTCAGTGTCAGTCAGTCCTAACAACTATTAGTCAGTGTCAGTCAGTCCCAACAACTATTAGTCAGTGTCAGTCAGTCCCAACAACTATTAGTCAGTGTCAGTCAGTCCCAACAACTATTAGTCAGTGTCAGTCAGTCCCAACAACTATTAGTCAGTGTCAGTCAGTCCCAACAACTATTAGTCAGTGTCAGTCAGTCCCAACAACTATTAGTCAGTGTCAGTCAGTCCCAACAACTATTAGTCAGTGCTTTAATTCATTGAACACAAAAGATTCTTGCCAGTTTCTAGTGGTCAAAGCGCTTGCCCGCGCTATGGCTGAAAGCAATGAGCGACATATAGCTTACAGTTTAAACCGGGATGGGTGGTCCAGTAATATCCCGATCCAATTCCACCACTGCTAGAAGCCCAAAACAACAATCGGATTAGTTTGGACAAGTGAGCGTGGGTCGGGAAAGAAGAAATCAAGGTTATAAAAACGTCACATTGAAGTCGAATGTAATTTTCACAGAAGAACATATTGCATCCTAATGTAAACACAATACATCTACGTCCATTGAACTCTCTCGTATTCGTTTAGTCGACAGATCATTTCACAACTAACAATGCCATAGTACTCAGATCACTGCCTCAGCACGGTGCCCTGTTTGAAGCACGCCCAACACTTGTTAAAGCACTGAAGATGGTTTCATCTCAAATGCACAAACATCAAAGTGCTCTGTTTTAGGAGTGGCCTGCAGAGCCGAGTATTCGTTGATAGTCAGGAGAAGGGAAGAAAGTCAGTTTCTCTCTCTGTACACATAAGTTTCTCTCTCTGTACACATAAGTTTCTCTCTCTGTACACATAAGTTTCTCTCTCTGTACACATAAGTTTCTCTCTCTGTACACATAAGTTTCTCCCTCTGTACACATAAGTTTCTATCTACCTTCCTTCACTACACTGGTAAGTTTCTCCCTGTGTACACACACGTTTCTATCTACTTTCCTTCACTACACTGGTAAGTTTCTCTCTCTGTACACACACGTTTCTATCTACTTTCCTTCACTACACTGGTAAGTTTCTCTCTGTGTACACACACGTTACTATTACTTTCTTTGAATAGACACTGGTAGGTTTCTCCCTGTGTACACACACGTTTCTATCTACTCTCCTTCACTACACTGGTAAGTGTCTCCCTGTGTACACACATGTTTCTATCTACCTTCTTTGAATAGACACTGGTAGGTTTCTCCCTGTGTACACACATGTTTATATCAAATTTCATGAACTATATTCTAGTCAATTTCTCCCTGTGTACACACGTTTCTATCTACATATATTTGACTAGACACTAGTCAATGTGACATTGTATACACACGTTTCTATATACTTTCATGGACTATATTCTAGTACATTTCTCCCTGTGTACATAAGTTTCTCTATCTTCATTCATTGACTTAACACTCGTTAATTTCTTTCTGTGTACGCTCGTCTCTATCTACTTTCATTGACTAAACTCTCCTCTCTATCTACTTTCATTGACTTAACACTCGTTTCTATCAACTTTAATTGACTAAACACTCGTTTCAATCTACTTTCATTGACTAAACACTCGTTTCTATCAACTTTAATTGACTAAACACTCGTTTCTATCTACTTTCATTGACTAAACACTCGTTTCTATCTACTTTAATTGACTAAACACACGTTTCTATCTACTTTCATTGACTAAACACTCGTCTCTATCTACTTTCATTGACTAAACACTCATTTCTATCTACTTTAATTGACTAAACACTCGTCTCTATCTACTTTCATTGACTAAACACTCGCCTCTATCTACTTTCATTGACTAAACACTCGCCTATATCTACTTTCATTGACTAAACACTCGCCTCTATCTACTTTCATTGACTAAACACTCGTCTCTATCTACTTTCATTGACTAAACACTCGTCTCTATCTAGTGTCATTGATTAAACACTCGCCTCTATCCACTTTCATTGACCAAACACTCGTCTCTATCTACTTTCATTGACTAAACACTCGCCTATATCTACTTTCATTGACTAAACACTCGCCTCTATCTACTTTCATTGACTAAACACTCGTCTCTATCTAGTGTCATTGACTAAACACTCGTCTCTATCTAGTGTCATTGATTAAACAATCGCCTCTATCTACTTTCATTGACCAAACACTCGTCTCTATCTACTTTCATTGACTAAACACTCGTTTCTATCTACTTTCATTGACTAAACACTCGCCTCTATCTACTTTCATTGACTGAACACTCGTCTCTATCTACTGTCATTCACTAAACACTCGTCTCTATCTAGTGTCATTGACCAAACACTCGTCTCTATCTAGTGTCATTGACTAAACACTCGTCTCTATCTAGGGTCATTGACTAAACACTCGTCTCTATCTACTGTCATTGACTAAACACTCGTTTCTATCTACTTTCATTGACTAAACACTCGTCTCTATCTACTGTCATTCACTAAACACTCGTCTCTATCTAGTGTCATTGACTAACACTCGCCTCTATTTACTTTCATTGACCAAACACTCGTCTCTATCTACTGTCATTGACTAAACACTCGTCTCTATCTAGTGTCATTGACTAAACATTCGCCTCTATCTACTTTCATTGACTAACACTCGTCTCTATCTACTGTCATTGACTAAACACTCGTCTCTATCTACTTTCATTTACTAAACACTCGTCTCTATCTACTGTCATTGACTAAACACTCGTCTCTATCTACTGTCATTGACTAAACACTCGTCTCTATCTACTTTCATTGACCAAACACTCGTCAGTCTCTCCCTGTGTACACAATAAAACTTCTGCATTGATCTTTCATCCCTAACTCACCATTTTTAAGTTTCTTCCTGCCCACGCGTACCTTTTTTTCTTTCTGACTAAATAAAAACTAGAAATATATTTGTGTAGTCACATTCTGTATTGTCAGAACCAATGGCCTGTAGTGAAGTGAATCACGTGAGACACATAGAACTAGCCCTCCGAAGCCGATATCCACCACCAACACAAAAGACGAAGGAAAACACCTTTCTCTTTCTCAACAGTCAGTAAAGTTCTCCAGAACTGAACCCGTCTCGCTTCCCTGCTCATCACCGACGAGCATTAGCGCGAGCACACACAAAAAATAATAAACTCAAAATCCTTTGTCAACAGTCTCCTCTTTAAAGTCATTTTATATTTTGTTTGGATAAATCACATAATCCTTATGCTGATTTTATTGTCTGTTTGTTTTCGCGATATCAGTGCAATCATCTATACTTCGTGTCTTAAGATTCGAAATTAGCTCAGAATTAGTTTTTTTTCTCAAAACTATTGAGTCATATAGATGGAACCCTGAGAAAAAACGTCTGGTCCTATAAGTTCAGTGATCACCAAAATCGATGAGATTAAAGCAGTGGGTGTCTGTGTATGAATTCACTTCTAAAGATGTCCTGCTAATAGTTTTGATTGTTTCATAGCTTGTGTTGCTTGTTCTTTTTATTTCGATATCAGAATTACGCTGCTACAAAGGTCCGTTCCTTGTTCCTGTTAAATTATGCTGGTGGACCGGACGTGTTCTCAATTAACGTTAGGCTCTCGTGAAGATCTGTAAAGTTATCGAGACACAGAGTCTCTGAGCCGAGGAAAGTTACTCATGGCTGATTTCCAAGTGGTCGTGATTGAGCATGATTGCGTCACAACATAATGGTATGTTTACATAACTGTAATACCTGTTGTCGTCACTGACTATTATTTAAATATTACTTTTATTCTTTATCAAACGTGATAAAGAAAGTTGTATTAATTCGCAATGACATGTTTGTGTGGGTTTATGTTGTTTCTTACTGCGTGCGGATTATTTCTTTGTCTTGGAGAAAGTGATACGCTCTCCTAGGAGCGCAGTCGTCCTGTTGAACGGTTAGCACGTCTATGTTACTATAAGCGGAACTTGTATTGAGGAAAGGTACTTTACTCTCATTCTAAGTTGTTCTATGCAGTTTTTTAAATGTTATGTAAATGTCAAGCGTTGTATGCCTTACATTGTGTAATGTTTAGGGTATGGTTGCAGCCTGGTTACAGAGCTCTCGCCTCACGCTCGGTGTTCCGTTAAATCCGATGTGGTGAGATTGTATTTTCTTTTGTGATATATGTTCCCATGAGAGGTGAAATTGAGTACCTAATCCTATATGAAGCGGACAATGAGTTTTTTAAAAAATAAATTAAATTAAACATTAGAAGATCCCTTGACACATAATAAATCAAACAGCATAATGCATGCCTATGCCCGGGTTAAATTCTAAAATGTAAAATTCTCTAATTAATGACATGTCTTTTTCCAATGTTTTGACAATTAACACCCACCCCCAGCCCCGCCTTTTATGGGCCATAGTCGATGCTCCTGAGCTTTTACGTTGTGTCGTAGGCTTTGTGTGATCATGAACGTGAATAGGTAATGTCTGGATACATGAAAATAAAAATGAGATGTTTAAAATAAATCACGTTCCGACTCAAAGAATTCAACGGGAGCAAGTCAAAACAAAACAGATTTAAAAGTTTACACATTTGTAGTCAGTTGAGCAATCATTTGTTATTAATAATACAGGAGGAGTCTCACAATATAATGGATCACTAACATACACTTAGCTGTGACTATTGAGGGGAGATTAAGCGTCTGTGATCTGAGGTCGCAACAGCAGGGTCCGCAAAACATCATCTGACCATGACCTAGTAGTTCTACCTCATCGTGGTCTGTCCCTACCTCATCGTGATCTTCTCCTACCTCATCGTGGTCTTTTCCTACTTCACCGTGGCCTTTCCCTACCACATCGTCGCCTTCGCGTTAGAAGTCAAACCCGGCTGGCTAACAGAAGCTTGGATCGCTGTTCTCTATTCTGTTGGCTCTTACTGATGTAGAAGACCTAGTATTGCAGTATCTCTGGGCTGGACTAGTAGTTTCCCAGCATTGCATGGGCTAGAGAAACTTCAACTTCTCCAGCAAATGCCGGGAATGTCAACAAAGTTATTATGACCCACTCGATGTGTCATAAGGTGCCCATCCTTGTTGAGTCGTGGTCATCAACAATGGGAGCCGCGATAGCTCAGTGGTTAGTGAATTGGACTACTAATGACAAGAGGTCGGGTTCGATCCTGATCGACGGCTTCCAGGTTCACCCAGCCTTAAATGGGTATCGGATTTTTCTCTGGGAAAGTAAAACGGTCGGGCGTAATACCAAACACATTACCCCCCAAAAATCATGCGCCGATGGTCTGTAAACATTATGGTCACTAACACTATATTCCCTATAAGCCACGTGGCGTCACGAGGCTCCTTATTTTTTTTTTATATTTCATCAACAATAACAACTGCTGTGAGTATTCCGCCGCTAGGGGCATCGGCAATGGAGTCGCTCGTTTAGTGCACTCGCTTAGTGAGCTCGCTTACTGCGCTCGGTTAGTGCGCTCGCTTAGTGCGCTCACTTAGTGCGTTCGCTTAGTGCGTTCGCTTAGTGCGCTCGCTAGTGCGCTCGCTTAGTGCGTTCGCTTAGTGCGTTCGCTTAGTGCTCTCGCTTAGTGCGCTCGCTTCCTGCTCAGAAGTATCCGGGATTAATTCCCGGAAGTTGCGATAATATTGTTGGGAATTAAAAGCGGCCTGGCGTGATACAGACCAAATCATCCACATTTGTGCAGTGGTCATAGAAAAATAAGGTGACTAACACCATATTCCCCATACATCTAGAACGGCAAGGGATGGAAGCTTTACTCTTTACTTTACTTTTATTACACCATTACATTTAGGAAAACTGGCGTCCACGTTTTCGCAGTAGCCCCACTAGTGCTCATCTCGTTACAGTGCCCGGTGAATGCCAGGAATACCGTACAGCACAGCAGAGGAAGCTCGTCAGCGACTGAGAACTGGGTGTTTTTTTTACAGGATCAGCAAACCAGAAGTGATCAAGATCTTACTTTACCTCCCGTGGTGACTTAGGAGGGAATGGAAGAGGGAAGGCAATCCTGTAAAATATTGTATCTACTGAAGTGGGATGTTTTGTGCTGATAAAATCAAGCAGTGCAACTTGCCATAAAAGTAACAATGCAATTTAACGTTCTTTTACGATCGAACAGCAAAACGGAGTACTGGTCACGTGAGCTCAAGTAACAAACACGTCAATATTTTAAAATGAAGGTAAATTTACAAATAATCAAGTGATTGTTAAACAATACATTTTTTAAAGCCGAGACAGAGCGCGACCAAAAACAAGTTGCAAAGAAATGTGACAAAATAAACAGACGCTGAGAGATAGAACTCAACAGGACAGCTCGATAAAAGTATGTGTGTAGAGTAACAGACACAGCTGAACGTTCAAGGAGAATCACTTTTAGCTGAGACCTTTTTGGGCTGCTTATTTGATCATGTTTCCAAACAAAATATCTCCTTTACAACAAGTGCTTATCAAAGCTTATCAAATAAAGTCTGTCTCAAGTCTCCGTACACCTGTCTGCTATCTCGTGTCTGTGTTTGTTTATGTGTTTTTCAAGTGTTTTTTAAGAAAATCTTGTCGATTCGCCCTATTATCCATGCCTCGTTGATCTCGAAGTGTAGTCAGTTGCATATAAATCATTCTGACACTGAAGAAATCCTTTTAGTTAAAAAGAAGAAGTGGGTAGAGGTAATTGTGTGGGAGTACTACAAACTCGTGTCGCTTACAGATGAATCTACTCGACAGTACCTGCATTGTAGGAACGGACAACTTCTCTTGCAAGGAACTCAAATCAAAAGTTCTTATATCGGAACGGTTATAGCTCGTTCGCAATTGCTACTGACTTTAATCGCGTGTATAAGCTAGGTAATGTTAGCTTGTTGTAGGTAACGCACTTGATCTTCGTAACCATTGATTACGAGGGAAGATGCCGGCCTCGAGACATAGAGGTTGTAGGTTCAAATCCCGGCTACATGCGTGTCTGTCTATTTAGAGGAAAACGTCTGGAGTGATTCATCATCATCATCATGTGCCATAACGGTTGGCGTGGGCGATCATGTCCTTCCACAATCTTCTATCTACAGTGCATCGTATCAGTTCTGTTGTTGACTGTTCTCCATGCCATGACACCAAGCTTTCCAGTACTTTCTATCTTTGTCGTCCGCGATCTCTCTTTCCTTTTATTTTGCCAGTTGTAACCAAGTATTCTAACTTTCCTCTTCTCATGATGTGCCAGAAAAATGTTGATTGCTTTTTTGTGATGTTTTTTAGAACTTCCATTTTTGTGTTGGCCTCTTTGAGAATTTCCTTATTGGTCTTTTTAGCTGTCCAGGGAACTTTCAACATTCTTCTGAGAAATCCCATCTCTGTGGCCTCCAATCGTCTTTTCATTTGTATGTCTACTGTCCATGACTCCCTTCCATAGGTCAGAATTGTTTCTATATAGCACCGATGAACTCTCTTTCTCATTTCTATTGACATAGATTTGTTGCATAAGATATTTTTTCATTTCTGAAATGCTATTTTGGCCTGAACTATTCTGCTTTTTATTTCCGAGGTGCATCTTCCATCTGATGTTATTATTGTGCCCAAGTATTTGAATGTAGTGATTATGTGTACTAAACACATGTTTTTTTTTTTAAATTAATACTTCAAAGTTAATTATCTTGTGTATCTCTAAATGTTTGGAAATTCCCGTGACTGTTGGTAATGTGAAGCTATTTAGCCAGTGCGGGAACGTGCCTTTGTAACAGACAAACACTGCGAGTCCATGTTTACTTTATTTATCAGGATTATTACTGAACTATTATTTGTATTATCCAGAAGAAGTGAAGCAAGCTGTTAAATCTTTGCAGGCTGATTCTTAAATTTCTCACCTGTGTTGAATGTTGAGTGATGAGTGTTGAATGTTGAGTGATGAGACTCCTAAACAACCGCGTTGATAATCGGTTATGATTTATCTTACACGGCGCAGCATACATGGACATTGTTCAACAGAACATGGAGGTGAGATCCACGTTTTTCTAAAACGGAGGTTCAGAATTCAACATTTTCAAAACGTCAGGAGTGACTGTGTGATAAACATGCCATCTCCCACCAGTGAGATCAGATAATTTCCAGAGCAAATAGTGAAGTCAATCAACTGGTAAATCTTTTTTTTTTCTTCGTTCGCCAACTTTTGCCTTTGACGAAGTCCCTAGAGACTAGGAACTGAATTTTGCGTGTTAATCCATTTTTCCCTGGCAGCCGTGTGCACAGGGGTCCACACAGGCAGATAACTCCGACTTCGGAGGTACTCATATTTTTTTCCGTTAATGAGTAATTCACGTTTCAAGCCGGACCTGGCTGCTGAGACCAGGGGTGGTTGCCGCAGAGAGAAATCACAAATAAAAATCCCAACCGGTGTAGCCGGGATTTGAACCTACATCCTCCCTGTCTCGAGGCCGGCATCTTCTCTCGTAATCAATGGTTGCAAAGATCAAGTGCGTTACCTACAACAACTAAATATATATAAATACACACATATATAGTAAAGAAATATGTAACAGTAAACAGCATGAAATTGATGTGAAGCTATTGTGTACCATCAACGCCAGCGGCAACAGAGGAAGGATAGAAGAAGATTGTTGTTTTACAGAAGAATGTTGAGAATACCATGGATAGCTAAGAAGAGTAATGAAAACATTCTGAATGAGGCCAACGCAAAAATAAAGCTAGATTCCAATATTATGAAGAAACAATCATCATTGTTTGGCCATGTAACTAGAAGGGCATAGCTGTAATATATTGTAACAAATGGGAAAATTCAGGGACGAAGAGATAAAGGGAAGCAAAGAGAAAAGATACAAGACAGCTTAAGAAAATAGCTTCGCAGAAGGTCAACAACAGAGATTATAAATTAATGTCGAGCTCGAGAGTTGTGGAGAGGCATGATCACCTATGCCAGCAGGCATGTTACTTGATGATGATAATGATGGTATACTATACTCTACTATACTATATAATGTTATGCTGTTCATGTTATCTTATATTTTGTTGTCTTAAACTTAAGTGCCATCATTACCAAATACAAGACAGAGACAGCTGCTCTCTGACCTGGACTCCGTACTGGGAAGCTATCTAGACGTCCCGTGTATTGAACTCTTGGTGGACTTTCTCTTTTATAATCTCTTTCTAGTTTTCCTCTTCTTCTCGTGCCATTTTATTTTAATTTGAGTGTGAATTGATGGACTATATGTTCTCTATTTTTATTGAACACCTGATATGTCAATCGGACCTTTCCTCATATTAGCTGAAATGTATTCTATTGTTGATTTCACTTTCTGTTATATTTCACTCTTTCCCCATATTGACTGACGTGTTCTAGGCTGACTTCACTTTCTGATATATTTCACAATTTCCACATATTATTCAAAGACGATTCTTACGTTTTTTTATTTATTTATCTTCAAATCATTTTGTTTCCTACTCTGCGTGACGTCCTTATATCGGTAGTGTTGGACTAGAACTATTTCAGATTGAAGTGCTTGCCTAATACATTTGAATATCAATGTTCTACTTTTGTGATACAGAGTGGTACCTTTGTGATAGTCCTATGTATTTTGCAGCTGTAAAGATGCTCCGAGTCTATTCATTCTTTCATTTTCATCTAGGGCCGAAGACGGAGCATAGGGCAGAAGTTATAGCTTTCTACGATTGACGATTTTCTGCTAGTTCTTGTAGTTCTTGATTATTTGTTAGTTCCATGGTTGACACTTCCCTTGTAATTTTTGTGTGCAGCTATTCTCTTGGTTATCATAGTCTTCTTTTACCAGATGGTCTCCACGTGAATGCCTGATGGGGTAGTATTTCTTCATTCATTCTCAGCACATGACCGATGTATTTCCAACGCCTTCCTCTTATAAAGCTCGGCACGTAATCCTGTTTTGATTCGTCTCTTATCTGTTCATCTAAAATGCATTCTTTCCCGTTTTTGTTTGAAATCCTACGAAGACATTTGTTTGCAAAGGCATTTAATTTCCTACCTAAAGACTTGATGGATTCACAACTTTCACGGCTGTATGTTGGCACTGGTATCACACAGGGGTTGAACAATCTAAGCTTTGTTCGTTTACTGAGACCTTTGGATCTCCAGATGTTGGTCAGTTTGATGAAAACATTTGATGCTAGTGCGATGCGGCTCATAATTGTTAATGTTATATCTCCATCTCTGGACATTTTGCTGCCTAGATGGGTAACAGTTTTTAAATTGTGTAAAATGCCATCGCTGAGAAATCCCTCATTTCTCCATCAAATGTATTTTCCATGGAAGTGCTGCCAGCTTCTGATACCATTCACAAATAGGTTTTTATGTCTTTTTAAATATTTAATTAGAGTTATAGAAACTGATCTAATCCATCTATCTCAAACTAGAGGCCTTTCAAAACAGGTGTCCTTGCAGAATACTGAGTTGTTCATTTGTTTGTTTGTTTGCTTGTTGCTTAGTTTGTTTGTTGGTTTGTTTGTTTGTTTACGTACGCCAGCTTGCTACTTCCAGCCAAGTCCGAAGGGACTGAATTTTACACGAATATCACTTTTTTCCAATTTTTGTTTTACACCAACGGCTGCATCCTCAGGTACTCCCCGCCGTACATGCAGATATTCTCCAACTTCAGAGGTACTCTCATATTTTTATTTTCGTGAGTTTTAATGTTTCAGGTAGTTTTTTTTCCCTATTAATTTTGCCCGTGCAACTCACTTTAGTCCTAGACTTTTGGATTTCCAACTACCATGGGATCTTTAACGTGTACAGCATGCACACGGGACTACCTGCTTTTTGCTTTGATCTGAGAGGGCTAGGTATCGGATCTCACTATCCAGAGAGGGCTAGGTATCGGATCTCACTATCCAGAGAGGGCTAGGTATCGGATCTCACTACCCAGAGAGGGCTAAGTAGCGGATCTCACTACCCAGAGAGGGCTAAGTATCGGATCTCACTACCCAGAGAGGGCTAGATATCGAATCTCACTACCCAGAGAGGGCTAAGTATCGGATCTCACTATCCAGAGAGGGCTAGGTATCGGATCTCACTATCCAGGTTGGGCTAAGTATCGGATCTCACTATCCAGAGAGTGCTAAGTATCGGATCTCACTATCCAGAGAGGGCTAAGTATCGGATCTCACTATCCAGAGAAGGCTAGGTATCGGATCTCACTATCCAGAGAGGGCTAAGTATCGGATCTCCCTACCCAGAGAGGGCTAGGTATTGGATCTCACTACCCAGAGACCAGGGGAGGTAAAGCCACGAAGGAACCACGGAGTTGTTTATTTTATTTTCCATCGCATGTGACGGGGATCTAACCCGGAACTATTCTTGTTCAGAAGCTATTCTCCTACATCTAGACCAAAATTCCCCTTAAATTTACTTTATTTAAACTTTAAAATACATTTTAGCCAATTTTGCTTTTGTTAAAAGCTGGCAAATCTTCAAAATATCATTTCAAATTTATATTTTGTCTATTCGAGTATTTATTTAAAACTGCAGATGTATTTATTGTTTACTTCGGTAATACAATTATTTGGTGAGACTTTTCCAAGAAAACTGGCTAAGATAGCTATTACAATTTTCTCATGCGTCCGTTATCTTCTGAGATCATCTTAGCACCGGAGTCGTATACAAGCCATGACATCTTGATCTAGCTCATTTGCCTGTTTTCTCAAAGATCTAGATTTTGACGTGTTATCCGCTGTTATTGTTACTGTATTTTTGTTATCATTTTTCACCTTCAATTTTTACTTGAAGGGAGGGCGAAGGAGTCAAGATAGAGCTTGCGCTGAAAGTAATCAGCGACTCAAATCTGACTGTTTGCGTCAGAATCAGTGGCAACCAGCATCCTATCACTATCCTTTAACGACTTCTTTCTCCGTTGTTTGTGATAAGAGGTTAACCAGTGTGGCCAGTAGAGTAGTGGTAGAGGTCGGGAGACAACCTGGCACCCCAGAACGAGCTGCTGATATCAGATGTGCTGAGCTGAAAGAGTATGTGGGAAAAAAAAATTACGCTCTTTTTGTTTTCCAGTAACTAACAGCATATGTTATGGGAAATATGGTCGGTATCACGTCAGACCGCATTGCTCACCCCTCCCCCAACAAAAATAATAAATAAATAAAACTGTGATACCTATTTTCAGTAACAAAGTTGCCGTGTCGATTCAAGGAACATCTGGGGACTGAAAATGTACTCTACCAGTAGAGTGGGTTCTATCTATCTATCTATTGACCTTTCGAGCCGTAACCGGCCCATAGGGCGTAGACCAAGATACACCTTCTCCTATATGGATTTTTTGTTCTAGCAGTTTTCTTTTAAAGATATTTTATCAAATCTCGCCATCTGTCTCTGTTCTGTGCAAGCAGTTCTATCTCATTGAGGGAGCCGACTCCTGCTGCTCTTGCCTCTCTCATCAATGTTCTTCTCAGTGTCTCCCTGGGTCTTCCTCTTTTTCTTTTACCTGTTGTCTCCCATATGAGGGCTTGCTTTGCTATTCGGTTATTATCTCTTCTCATCACATGTCCAACGTATGACCATCGTCTTTTCTTTATTACTGAAGATATTAGTGGTTGATTGGAGATTTCTCTAATTTCCTCATTTGTTTTGAATTCGTTCCATGCTATACCAAGTATTTTCCTTAGACATTTATTTTCGAATGCGTTCAACTTTGTTTCTATATCTCTTGTTGTTTTCCAGCTTTCACACGCATACGTAAGGGTTGATAGTACATTTGATTTGAATAGCCTAAGTTTTGTGTTTATGCTGATAAGTTTTGATTTCCACAACTTTTCAAGGCTTCTGAAAGACATTGCTGCTTTAGCTATTCTGATTTTAATTTCTTTGCTCGTATCCCCTTCTCGATCAATGTGACTTCCAAGATAGATAAAGTGATCGATCTCTTCAACTGGTTTGGTTGAGTGGGTTCAGTACATGACTAATTTCGGGGTGGGGGGGGGGAGAGCTATGCTTTACAAAACTTGGAAAAATCCACAAACAATCAATAACAGAAAATACAAAAAGAACAGCCCAAAGCAGGATCAAGCCCGTACTCTTCGACACATCCCAAGCTGGCATCCTCCCCTCTACCAGAAGGAAAATACATGCGTAAAACCAAGACACAGCACACCGAAGACGGAGTGTGTCAACTACAGCGCAGATTTAGGATAAAAATAAGAGACACCCACATAGGAATACCGACCGTGTGACCAGCTTATCGTGTGTCACGTTGTTGATCTTAGCCCTTCACCATGAAACGACGAGTCAATTTCACACGATCATGAGACATTAACACTGAAGTAGAACTTGTACCAATCGAGCCAATCGTAAGCACTTTACCTATTCATCTACCGTGGCAGCTAATGGCTGACTGCACGCTTACAGTAGAGACCTGAAAGTTCTTATAAGAGGCCATGATACCGGGGAGCAGCAGAGTTGAAGTTGTCAGGAAATCATAGCTGATGATTTGAGCCAAGATGAGTGAGCCAGAACCGTTCAGACACTACTTCACCTCTTTACGCTGTCTCTAGTAACCGACTAGCCAGTCGAGTCTGGACAAATGAGTAGGTATATGAAGGTAAAGGAACCGGTACTCAAAAATACCGTGCTGCTGTCGGATGTGAAAGGTATATATAATTATATTATAATTATACTTCAAACTATAACACAGCGTATACATGCTCACTTAACGTTCTTTTAAGGGCGGACGACGAAGAGGTGTATTCCTTTAGTCATCGGATGAACTCAAGCATCTGTATTTAGGCAACACTTGATAGAACCTACAGTTTAAGTTGGTCGGATAATAGCCAAGAGTAGCCAACAAGCCAAGAGTAGCCAACAAGCCAAGAACTTAAGAATTTTAATAACAGTTGTCCTGCTGTAGTTATCGACCTTTGTCCAGACCTAACGCTACATCTACGGACAGGCGGTGGACAATGGACATCGCAACTGACTCAAACATGGTAGTACATCAAAGTTGAGCTTATTAAGTCTGACACATTTTTGCGGGTAGTTGTGGCCCTCGATCAATTCTCCGTTCCCTTCCTCGGAACACGAACACTACATGAATGACACTCGTCTGTCACACGAGCACTCGTCACATGACAGTTGTACGTCAAGATTGTTCTTGATGAATTCCTTCTAGGCCCAGACACTGTTTGAACTCCTTGGTCCTGTTGCCCACAGACCGGCCTGACAGGCACAGTAAATAGTTGCAACAGCCACGAGCAATATCTTCGCTCGAATGGTCCTCGTCCAACGTGGCTTAGTGACATTTTGAATATTTATATCTGATCATTATTCTTCTTCAGCCAGCTAAACCCTTATGTTGATTTGTCAGGAGACAATAAACTTTCATTCTTCCCAGCCTTGTTCTCGCTCGCTGTGTCGTCGCTGACACGGTGCTTTCACTTAGCCACTTGTTAGCTCGATGTTTATCATCTTCTTATTACTCATCCCTCATTTGAGCTAGTTAATAATTCCTGTAGAAATCCTCGCTGTCTCACGATTCGTTCATTCTTTCTCTTTCTGGCTTCCATTCGATATTTACTAGAAGATGGAATAGTCCACTTCGCAATGAGCCATTAACAGGTCGTTCAGTGGACGTAGATTTGTTGTGTTTTATGTTTATATGAAATTTTCGGACCAGCACATCCGACTTCAGTTTGGCATTTTTAAATACCGGGTTGCCTTCTCCTCTTCGATCCCTATTCGCTTGGCCAGACTAGACTGGTTAGCTTGTTTTTGGAGGCACCACGAAGAGGTGGAGTATTGTCTGGATGTTCCGGTTCACCGATCCTGACACAAGCCATCAGCTGTGGGTCGTTGACAGCCATCAGCTGTGGGTCGTTGACATCCATCAGCTGTGGATCGTTGACAGCTTCCAACTCTGCTGCTGTGAGACCCCTCTGCCTTCGGAAGAATAATAAATCCTGAGAGCTGCACTGGGGACCTTCGTATATCTGTTTGACTTGTGTAGAGTTGGTTCACCTGTGAGATGTGTTCCAACATCTGAGATTTGTCAATATGGGAGATAATACTGTTTGATAACTTAACCTCAGAACACTTGAAACACATTGGGCGTTCTGGCTGAAATTAAAGAAGAAACTAAAGCTGGTACAATGATAATGCCGTTCTGAAGTCAAATGTGTTTGTGTCGAGGGGCGTAGATATCGTAGTCGAGCATCAAGAACGTCATAGCGTGGCCACGCCGACTTAATTAACGTCCACTAAGTTCAGGAAACGAAATGATGAAAGAAAAAAAAAAAAAGTAAGATCAATGAGAACTTCTACTTGGGGTTGTCTTAAGATGGATCCCGGCAGCTGCTAAGAAATGAACGTCATTCCAGGATGTTTTAGTATAGACTCATACAGCTGCCAAGAAATGAACGTCATTCCAGGATGTTTTAGTATAGTCTCATACAGCTGCCAAGAAATGAACGTCATTCCAGGATGTTTTAGTATAGTCTCATACAGCTGCCA
The DNA here is from genome assembly GCA_032433765.1 of Megaustenia siamemsis. Lineage (NCBI taxonomy): Eukaryota > Metazoa > Mollusca > Gastropoda > Stylommatophora > Ariophantidae > Megaustenia > Megaustenia siamemsis. The sequence goes on from JAVIAB010000073.1 coordinate 7,505,968, forward strand.
AGAAATGAACGTCATTCCAGGATGTTTTAGTATAGTCTCATACAGCTGCCAAGAAATGAGCGTCATTCCAGGATGTTTTAGTATAGTCTCATACAGCTGCCAAGAAATGAGCGTCATTCCAGGGTGTTTTAGTATAGACTCAAAAAGCTGCCAAGAAATGAACGTCATTCCAGGATGTTTTAGTATAGACTCATACAGCTGCCATGAAATGAACGTCATTCCAGGGTGTTTTAGTATAGTCTCATACAACTGCCAAGAAATTAACGTCATTCCAGGGTGTTTTAGTATAGTCTCATACAACTGCCAAGAAATTAACGTCATTCCAGGGTGTTTTAGTATAGTCTCATACAACTGCCAAGAAATTAACGTCATTCCAGGGTGTTTTAGTATAGTCTCATACAACTGCCAAGAAATTAACGTCATTCCAGGGTGTTTTAGTATAGACTCATACAACTGCCAAGAAATGAGCGTCACTTCAGGATGTTTTAGTATAGACTCATACAACTGCCAAGAAATGAGCGTCACTTCAGGATGTTTTAGTATAGACTCATACAACTGCCAAGAAATGAGCGTCACTTCAGGATGTTTTAGTATAGACTCATACAACTGCCAAGAAATGAGCGTCACTTCAGGATGTTTTAGTATAGTCTCATACAACTGCCAAGAAATGAGCGTCACTTCAGGATGTTTTAGTATAGTCTCATACAGCTGCCAAGAAATGAGCGTCACTTCAGGATGTCTTAAGAAGGATCCAGCCAGCAGTCAAAAAAATCAACGTGTTCCAGGATATCTTAATATGGACCCAGCCGGCTTCTAAGAATTGTACGTTACTCCAGGATATCTTAAGATGGATCCAGCCAGCTGATAAGAAATGTATGTCACTCCAGGATATCTTAAGATGGATCCAGCCTGCTTCTAAGAATTGTACGTTACTCCAGGATATCTTAAGATGGATCCAGCCAGCTGATAAGAAATGTATGTCACTCCAGGATATCTTAAGATGGATCCAGCCTGCTTCTAAGAATTGTACGTTACTCCAGGATACCTTAAGATGGATCAAGGCAACTGATAAGAAATGAACGTCACTCTAGCAATGTTTACATCTTATTTGCCCCAAATATCTGTTAGAGTTCATTGTTTCCAGTTGCATTTATTTTCGTTTAATGAAGAAACATCGTAATTTTAATAAACTCTAAGTAGAGTGATGATGGTTTTATATCCAGATACAAATATATTATAGTTTTAACATTGAAGTTACGTGCTTTATTGTGGCTGAGCTAAATACTCATTGTTTTACTCAAACAGAACTAGATGTGAACTCATCTTAAATTGTCCTGGCTGTTTAAGAGGACATGAGCTCACCACGTCAAGGCTGTATCAGGAGAGGGCAGCTCAGGATGTCTAGAATATGCGACAGGTACGCTGTTTTATGACCGCATGATATAAGACTAGACCACTCTGGGAACAGGCCTACACGTGGGAGTCGCCCTCGATGTCCGAACCCACTTTGATATGCAGATCCTCAGATTAGCTTCCGGACCGGAAGTCTCCTCAAATTTGAATACAATTTATCCACCGATAACATCCGGTTCAATTACTCACCGTCCTCTCCTTCCCCACGATCTGTGCATTAAATGATCACGAGAGTGAGCGAGCACTGGCCTTCCTATCCCAGCCTCCTTAGCCTGAGAGACCAGCCATATAGTTATTGTTTACAGCTGTGTCTATGACTGCTGTGTAGTTACACTAGAAACGGTTTCATGGTGAGAGTTACATACAGCTGGAGTGAGGAGCTGTTTATGGTGAGAGTTACATACTGCTGGAGTGAGGAGCTGTTTATGGTGAGAGTTACATACAGCTGGAGTGAGGAGCTGTTTATGGTGAGAGTTACATACAGCTGGAGTGAGGAGCTGTTTATGGTGAGAGTTACATACAGCTGGAGTGAGGAGCTGTTTATGGTGAGAGTTACATACAGCTGGAGTGAGGAGCTGTTTATGGTGAGAGTTACATACAGCTGGAGTGAGGAGCTGTTTATGGTGAGAGTTACATACAGCTGGAGTGAGGAGCTGTTTATGGTGAGAGTTACACACAGTTGGAGTGAGGAGCTGTTTATGGTGAGAGTTACATACAGCTGAAGGGAGGCTGTTAATGGTGAGAGTTACATACAGTAGAGTGAGGAGCTGTTTATGGTGAGAGTTACATACAACTGGAGTGAGAATCTGTTTAATGTGTGAATTACACACAGCTGGAGTGAGGAGTTGTTTGTGGTGTGAATTACATACAGATGGAGTGAGGAGTTGTTTGTGGTGTGAATTACACACAGCTGGAGTGAGGAGTTGTTTGTGGTGTGAATTACATACAGATGGAGTGAGGAGCTGTTTATGGTGAGAGTTATAAAAAAAACGGTAAGGGGGGGGGGCTGTTCATGGTGAGAGTTATATAAAAAACTGAAGAGGGGCTGTTTATAGTGTGAGTTACAAACAGCTGAAACGGGAAGCTCTTTATGGTATGAGTTGCACACAGATAGAGATGGGAGCTGTTTGTGGCGTGATTGACATACAACTGAACTTTGTAGCTGCCGTGCTCCTGATCACTCGTAGATCCCAACTCGGTGTCTTCATCTCAAAGAAACATTATAATTACAATCTTGTCCATCATTTATGGATAAAGAAGTCCCGAGTCTAGTACATTCCCCTCATTCCTAATGTTGATATTTTAAGGAAGTGGTTTTATTTTGTGACACAGACACAAAGAAATAGTTTAGCTAAAGTCAATATTTATGTTTTGAATGCTTTTTATAGACATAGTAGAGACACCAGGGTCTACATATTTAACATGAGAAACATTCTTGAGAAGGGTGGGGAATACAGTATAGAACTGTATACATGCACCATATATCACAGCAAGATCTTTGACTGCGTACAGCATCAGAGACTGTAGAACTTCATGGGAGATAAGGGTTTTCCAACACATTTCACACAAATTATTGAAACACTATATCACGGTCAGGAAAAAGCTATCCAAATAGCGGGCGAAACATCAAACTGGTTTGATGTACAAAAAGGGGTGAGGCTGGGATACATCCTCGCTCCATACCTGTCCAACTTCTGTGCTGAGAACATCGTGAGTAATGTCAGAAACGATGAGAGATTTGGGAAATTCGACCCTTTCAGAATAAATGGCAATATAATACCAGAACTCAGATACGCTGATGACACAGTCCTCCTCTCAAAAAGTGTAGAAGGATTGAAACAGACAACTAAGTGTGTAAAAAAAAAACAGTGTAGAGCAAAATCTCTATCTAAATACACAGAAAACTAAGATAATGTTCATTGAGAAAACAACAAGCCAGCACAAAATCATCCTCAACAGTGAAGAACTTGAAATTGTAACAAACTATGAGTATCTGGGACCTGCAATAACTAACATTGGAGACTGCCAGAAAGAAGATTAGCACTAGCAACTCAGATTTTAAACAAGACAAAACTGGTTTGTAAACACCATTATACAGAGGAAATTAAAATACATTGGCTACGTCAAAGGACATAGTGGGTTGGAAAGAACAATAATGGAAGGCACAGTTCCTGGGCGAGTCATCAGAGGCAGACCAAGAAGGAGGTGGTTTCAAGACATCAAGGAGACTTTGAAAAGGACAACAGAGGAAGCTGGAGATCTGGCTAAATATTTTAATGCAAGTTGCGAGAACACGTGACTCATGGGTCAACCACGAAAAGATGGATTGATGGGACACTAGAGACACAGGGAAACATAACAGCAGCAGAGACCAATAGAGGGACAAAAGATGGGTTCATGGAATGTTAGAAACACAAGGAAACATAACAACAGCAGAGACCAATAGAGGGACAAAAGATGGGTTGATGGAATGTTAGAAACACAAGGAAACATAACAACAGCAGAGACCAATAGAGGGACAAAAGATGGGTTGATTGAATATTCGAAACACAAGGAAACATAACAACAGCAGAGACCAATAGAGAAGCAAAACA
>JAVIAB010000073.1:7514974-7769974 GCA_032433765.1 Megaustenia siamemsis
ATTTTTTTAAAGATGTAAATTTGTTCCAATTTGTTATCATTTTTGTTTGTTGTAAAACGTGTTCAAGATAAAATTGTATGATTGTTTGATGTCAAGTATTTCAACGTAAATCATTTCTGATTCATCATGTGCCATACCGGTTGGGGTTAGCGATCAAGTACTTCCATAATCTTCTATCCACAGTGCATCGTATCAGTTCTGTTGGTGACTGTTTTCCATGACACCAAGTAAAAAAAAAAAAATAGCAAAGAGCGCCAAGTGACGTATATGGAACATGGCGTTAGTGACAATAAATTTTACAGACCTTCAGCGCATGATTTTTATGGTTATGTGGTCAGTATTACGTCCGTGCCGCTTTATTTTCCAAAAAAAAAATCCGGTACCCATTTAAGGCTGGGTGAACCCAGAAGCCGTCGGTTGGGATCGAACCCTACCTCTCATGACACCAATCTATCCAGTATCTTCTCTCATTGTCGTCCACTATCTCTTTCCCTGTATTTTGCCAGTTGTAACCTAGTGTTCCAACTTTCTTCTTCCCATGATGTGTCAGAAAAATGGTGATTGTTTCCTTCTGATGTTTTTTAGGAGCTGCCTTTTTGTGTTGGCCTCTTTGAGAATTTCCTCATTGGTCTTTTTAGCTGTCCAGAAACTTTCAACATTATTCTGAGAAATCTCATCTCTGTTGCCTCTAATCGTCTTGTCATTTGTTTGTTTACTGTCCTTGATTCGCTTCCATAGGTCAGAATTGACTCTATATAGCACCGATGAACTCTCTTTCTCATTTCTATTGACATGGACTTGTTGCACAATTTGCTTTTCATTTTCTGAAGTGCTATTATGGCCTGAGCTATTCTGCTTTTTATTTCTGTGGTGCATCCTCCATCTGATGTTATTATTCTGTCGTGGTATTTGACGCGTTGCGATTGTTTCAGATTTGTCCTGTTTATTTGTGCTGCATGATGGGATGATTATTTCTTCGATATTATCGTTACTTCACTTTTATTACTATTCAAACTGAGAAATTTCTTGTTGGTTTTTTTAAACTATTATGTATATAATTTATTGTAGATCATTTTCTGTTTCTGCTATTAAGACTGTGTCATCCGCATACCGCAAATTGTTTTGTTGTGACCGTTGATTTAAATTCCTTTCTTTGCATAATATTGATCTCATAATATTTTCGCTGTAAAGTGAAAACAAATCCGGTGACAGAACACAGCATCCTTGTTTTGTATACTGGAACTGTCCTGGTTGATTGCTAATTCTTATGGCTGCTGTTTGTTGTCAGTACATGTATTTTATGATTCTCAGATCCTTGTCACCAGTGTTAATCTGATTATTTTGTGTAAATTTGTTCAACGTAACACTTTATAATTATTTGATGTAAATTATTCAAACGTAACATTTTATAATTATTTGATGTAAATTTGGTAAGGTTGGTGTAAAATTGTTTCCTTTGAATTGTGGATATATAGAAGAATAGGTAGAATTGGATGGAAGGAAAAGAAAACAAACGATGAAGTCTTAAAACAACAAAAAATGAATAGAGAAATACTAAAAACAATTCAAACAAGACAAATGCGATTTTTGGGCCATGTTAAAAGACACAACAGCCTACTAAAAGTAATCCTGGAAGGGAAAATACAAGGTAAAAGAGCTGATGGCTTGCGCCAGGATTGGGTAACCAGAACAATCCAAACCGTGCTCCACCTCTCAGGGTGCCTCCAGTAACAGATTAAACTGTCTAGTCTGGCCAAGCGAGTAGGGATCGAAGTGGGAATACAACCCGGTACTCAAAAATGTAGTGCTGAAGTCGGATGTGTCGGAACGCAAATATCACAGTTATACTGCAAACCACAATACAACGCAGACATGCCCACTAAACGTCCTTTTATGGACGAATGATGAAGAAGTGTGCTCCTTAAGTCATCGGACGGACGAACGCAAGCAAGCACTGACAGACGCTTCGTGAAATAGATAGATTGATGGGCATACGGACAGACAGGCAAGTAGACAGACAATAGATCATCATCATCATCATCAAGTACCAAGCTTGCTGGTTTAGGTGATCATGTCTCTCCACAACTTTCGATCTCGACAGTTATTTATCATTTCTGTTGTTGAACCTTATGCAAAAAAACAATTCTCTTAAGCTGTATGTTATATTTTTGCCTTGCTTCCCTCTATCTCTTTGTCTCTCAATTGTCACAGTTGTTACAATATATTCCAGCTGTTCCCTTCTCATTATATGGCAAAAAAATTATGATTATTTCTTCCTAATTTTGGAAATTAGCTCACTTTTTACTTTTTGCCTCTTTCGGAACGCTTTCATTACTCTTCTTAGCCGTTCATGATATTATCAATATTCTTCTGTAAAGCCACATTTCTACAGCCTCCAGTGATTTTCTTGTCTGTTTTCCTATTGTCCCTGATTCTCATCCATCTGTTAAGACTGACTCTACAGTCAGCAGACTGGATCCACACTAGACAGTAGATAGGTATGTAACAAATAGAAGTTCCATCCACGACTTGCTGGGCGTATGGTCGAATATGGTGATAATGACCATATGTTTCTATGATGGCACATTTTTGGGTAATATGGTCGGTGTCACGCCAGGCCGCCTTTACTTAACAGAACATCTCTGGTACTCATTTTTATAGTTTGGGTGAACTCCAGATCTCTGTTGATCCGAAAAGAAAAATCGCTACTTCTGGAAGCTGAACCCAGACCCTTCTGCTCATGAAGTGAGTGCACTAACCACTCAGCCAACAAGGTGAGTACACTAACCATTCAGCCAACAAGGTGAGTGCACTAACCACTCAGCCAACAAGGTGAGTGCACTAACCACTCAGCCAACAAGGTGAGTGCACTAACCACTCAGCCAGAAAGGTGAGTACACTAACCACTCAGCCAACAAGGTGAGTACACTAACAACTCAGACAACAAGGTGAGTACACTAACCACTCAGCCAACAAGGTGAGTACACTAACCACTCAGCCAACAAGGTGACTACACTAACCACTCAGCTAACAAGGTGAGTACACTAACCACTCAGCCAACAAGGTGAGTACACTAACCACTCAGCCAACAAGGTGAGTACACTAACCACTCAGCCAACAAGGTGAGTACACTAACCACTCAGCCAACAAGGTGAGTACACTAACCACTCAGCCAACAAGGTGAGTACACTAACCACTCAGCCAACAAGGTGAGTACACTAACCACTCAGCCAACAAGGTGAGTACACTAACCACTCAGCCTAAAAGGCTCCAAAGATAGGAGTGTAGGTAAGTGGATATATAGGTAGATTCGCAGGCAGATATAAGAAAGGACAAACAGGTAGGCGGACAGCCACATGGATAGATAGATAGATAGATAGATAGATAGATAGATAGATAGATAGATAGATAGATAGATAGATAGATAGATAGATAGATAGATAGATAGATAGATAGATAGATAGATAGATAGATAGATAGATAGATAGATAGATAGATAGATAGATAGGTTGAGATTCGGTGTCTATCTATCTATCTATCTATCTATCTATCTATCTATCTATCTATCTATCTATCTATCTATCTATCTATCTATCTATCTATCTATCTATCTATCGTTCGTTCGTTCGTTTGTTCGTTCGTTCGTTCGTTCGTTCGTTCGTTCGTTCGTTCGTTTGTTCGTTCGTTCGTTCGTTCGTTCGTTCGTTCGTTCGTTCGTTCGTTCGTTCGTTTGTTCGTTCGTTCGTTCGTTCGTTCGTTTGTTCGTTCGTTCGTTCGTTTGTTCGTTTGTTCGTTCGTTCGTTCGTTTGTTCGTTCGTTCGTTCGTTCGTCTGTAGTAGTGTCTATATCTGAATTGTCGTTTCCTGTATATTTTAATGTTTCTTTGTAAATCCTGCAATGGCTCATATGGTTTTTCTTTTTAATTTTTCTATCTATGGGCCAATGGGTTTTCGTCGGTCTTCTATATTCAGTACAGCCTTGAAGTATGTGTTCAACAGTCTGTCCACAAGCACTTGTAACTGAGGTGATATTCTTGAACTGTGTATACATTTGACTATGGAGTCGATTGTGTCCTGTTCTGATTCGTGTAATTATAACTTGTTCCCATCTAATCATATTATGGCTGACTTCTTGATTTGGGACGTACGGTCTTCTGATTAATTTGATAATCAGTTTTTGTTTCTCATGCTATATAACTGGAGCATCTGGTTGTGTGCCTGTTGTGCTTTTCTTTGTTAGCTGGTCTGCGTCCTCGTTTCAATTTTGAGAGAATTAAAAATAATATTTAAAAATATGAAAGATTTGAGAGACGTAGGGTGAAGATTAGACAGACACAAGGAAAAACAATTATACGTTTTGCTATGAAATAAAAATTGCAAGACTGGATAGATGTGTTCTTTATTTTTGTGGAAGAACAGTATTTTGTTTGGTTTTTGCTAACTCCGCGATGCCTGTCTTTTTCTCTACTACGTTATTCCCTTCAATTCCTGCTACCATATTTACACTCTGCTAAGGTATGTTGGACAAAGGTGCTGGTACACCTTGTTTTCCCCCTAATTATTTACCCGGGATCCCGGGCTCTGGCTCAGTCGTCTCGGGTACAACAACGTGACCCTGGTCACAACATCTACCCAGACACGAGAATAACGCGAGGTTTAAATTATAGGTATAACTTTCCCACCGGTGCATCGTAAACATTTCCGCTAAGATTACGGTGTTCAGTTTCCAGGGAACCTAGTCCATAAATTTAACACTCGGGAACAAAAACCCTCAGCTTGTACCTGTAGTGGATTGGCGAAAACGAGTAGCAGGCGCTGAACTTCCTTCGTTGGGTTAGACAGTCTAGGTCAAATCGAGGCGCAGGCGAGGCATCCCTTACAGGCTTGAGTTAAGGACAGCAGACGAAGAATAGAATCAGAGCTGTCGTGGGGTAACAAGAATCCACATTAAGATAATAAACAATTGTCGCTTGTGATTGGCTTAGTGACACCATTTCTTGTGTTGTAGCGTCTGGCCTGGGCGATGTCACATCTCCATTCTGTGTTGTGTTTTGTGTTAGCCATCATCTGGGCTCTAGGATTGTTTCCATGCCATTTATTTAAGACTACGTATGATTTCTTATCTCGCTTGTCTTCTTTCCATCATCAGCATTGAGTACCGTGCCCGTTGAAGGTTGCATACCATGGAGCGCCAATCATTGTGTGCCGTCTCCGCATCGAAGTTTGGCTGCTATGGCGCGCTATTCATTGAATGCCGTCTCCGCATCGAAGGTTGGCTACCATGGAGCGCCAGTCATTGTGTGCCGTCTCCGCTTCGAAGTTTGGCTACCATGGAGCGCCAGTCATTGTGTGCCGTCTCCGCATCGAAGGTTGGCTACCATGCAACGCCATTCAATGTGTGCCGTCTCCACATCGAATGTTGGCTACCATGGAACGGCATTCACTCTGCTTCGAAGTTTGGCTACCATGGAGCGCCAGTCATTGTGTGCCGTCTCCGCATCGAAGGTTAGCTACCATGCAACGCCATTCAATGTGTGCCGTCTCCACATCGAATGTTGGCTACCATGGAACGGCATTCACTCTGCTTCGAAGTTTGGCTACCATGGAGCGCCAGTCATTGTGTGCCGTCCCCGCATCGAAGGTTGGCTACCATGCAACGCCATTCAATGTGTGCCGTCTCCACATCGAATGTTGGCTACCATGGAACGGCATTCACTCTGCTTCGAAGTTTGGCTACTATGAAGCGCCATTCATTGAATGCCGTTTCCGCATCGAAGTTTGGCTAGAGACAAATAATAATAAATAGATATTATTATAGAGGGAAACTTCCGAGGCGATAATCAGCGAATCAATTCAGAAGAAGAGGTATGTTTTCAGCACTCGGAAAAATTGACAAATAATCAACAGAAAAAAATATGGACCAAAGCAGGATCGAACCCGTACTCAGTGGCACAGCGCCTTGCCACGAAAAGCCAAACGCTAGGGAACACTGCCACTCAGCTAACTAAAAAATTAGCTTCGTAGACAATGTCTTTCGCGCAGGTGTTCTCGTGACTGTAGCATAAGGTTGCGATCACTACTCGGAAATACATAGTGTATCTGTATTTTCTCCTGTTAAGACAAAGTATCTCCCGGATAGGATAGGACTGAATACTTGCTTTGCAGACAAACATTTAGGACGAAACAGCACGAATAGTAGTTTCCGGTGGAAAAATATATGAACACGCAAAATTCAGTTTCTAGTCTCTGGGGACTTCGTCACAGGTGAAAGCTGGCGAAAGCAAAAAGAAAAAAAAAACTCCCCTCAGTACACTTGCAAGTGAGCACAATGTTCCACTAATGGTTTCAGTAGCTTGTTATTAATCATCTTTTGCTCATTTTCTCTGTTACTTCTTTCTTCTTCCCGTATTATGAGTGTAGTTCTAGATCCTACTAGTTCTCTCTGTCGCTTCTTACTTCTTCTTCTCGTATCATGAGTGTAGTTCTAGATGCTACTAGTTCTCTCTGTCGCTTCTTACTTCTTCTTCTCGTATTATGAGTGTAGTTCTAGATCCTACTAGTTCTCTCTGTCGCTTCTTACTTCTTCTTCTCGTATCATGAGTGTAGTTCTAGATCCTACTAGTTCTCTCTGTCGCTTCTTACTTCTTCTTCTCGTATCATGAGTGTAGTTCTAGATCCTACTAGTTCTCTCTGTCGCTTCTTACTTCTTCTTCTCGTATTATGAGTGTAGTTCTAGATCCTACTAGTTCTCTCTGTCGCTTCTTACTTCTTCTTCTCGTATTATGAGTGTAGTTCTAGATCCTACTAGTTCTCTCTGTCGCTTCTTACTTCTTCTTCTCGTATCATGAGTGTAGTTCTAGATCCTACTAGTTCTCTCTGTCGCTTCTTACTTCTTCTTCTCGTATCATGAGTGTAGTTCTAGATCCTACTAGTTCTCTCTGTCGCTTCTTACTTCTTCTTCTCGTATTATGAGTGTAGTTCTAGATCCTACTAGTTCTCTCTGTCGCTTCTTACTTCTTCTTCTCGTATTATGAGTGTAATTCTATATACCTACTAGTTTTCTCTGTCGCTTCTTACTTCCTCTTCTTCTTCCTCTTTTCCCTCTTCTTTCCTCTTCTCCTATAATGAGTGTAGTTCTAGATCCTACTAGTTCTCTCTGTCGCTTCTTACTTCTTCTTCTTCTTCTCCCTCTTCTTTCCTCTTCTCTTATCATGAGTGTAGTTCTAGATGCTCTTTCATCATTCAGATAGTATTTACCAAGCGGCCTACCTTTACCCTCCTCCCCTTGACCACGTTCAAGGTGCCAAATAAGTATATTTCAGACTTCATCATGCCAACTCTCCTGATATTACCCGCGCATTTGAATGTCAGGACATTATACATCAACGGTAATTGAAACGCTGATGAGCTTAAAGTGATTGGCAACTCATAGCTGACTGCAAGTTTAATGAAGCAATAGTGATCACGGTTAAGTTACATTCTGCTCGTGCAAAGCCTGGGACAGCCTAGCTATTATCAAAGTAGCAGAAAGGGGACAAGGTGTTCTCGAGACAAGACGCCGGTCTTGAGACAGACAGGTTGTGAGTTCAAATCCCAGCTGTAACAGTTGGGATTTTTATTTGTTTTCTCTCTGCGGCAACCACCCTGGTCTCAGCAGCGAGGACCGGCTTGAAACGTCAATTACTCTTCAACAGAAAAAAATATCAGTATCCCCCAAGGACGGAGTTATCTGCCTGTGCTGGGATGGACTCCTGAGCACACGGCAGTAGTATACAAGGGTGTATTTGTTTATCATTTAGGCGCTAAATTAACACAGATATATAGTAGGCGCGCGGCGCGCCTAATGTACCGTAGGCGCAGGGGGAGTTAACCGTGACATTTCGTATCGAGGTGTTGACCTCTAGTCCCGGTGACCCCGGAAGTGACGTGTTTATGTTTGGTATAGGCTGACTTTGGTGTACTTGAGCGATAGTGATAGGTTAGTAGATTATACAACATCAGGTTTCTCATAATGAGGTTTCTTCTGGGCGCCTAATGTACTGTAGGCGCAGGGGGAGTTAACTGTGACATTTCGTGTCGAGATGTTGACTGGGGGTGTCTGTCGGCGTGACCTCGGCGCTCCGTATTTTAAAAATTCCGAATTATTTTTTAACTGTGACATTTCGTGTCGGGATGTTGACTGGGGGTGTCTGTCGGCGTGACCTCGGCGCTCCGTATTTTAAAAATTTCGAATTATTTTAATAAAAAACAGTCTCCATCTGATTTCGAACACGGGTCTACGGCGTGCCAGGCCAGACACTTACCACTATGCTACAGGCGATCACAGAATTAGAGGCTGAATGAGACAGGTGAATCGTGATGCTTTTGTTGGTACCTGACAGCTAGCTAGTACTAGAGAAAGATTGACCCGCATTTAGGCGCTAAATTAACGAAGATATATAGGGCGGCGCCCCGCGCGCATAACGCGTGCGGCGCAGGGGGAGTTAACCGTGATATTTCATGTCGGGATACCCGGTGACCTCTCGTTGACCTCTCAACCTCTCGGCGCCATGGTCGAGGTGAGCTCTCGCCGTATGTATGTCATGTCGAGGTAGTAGACACGTATGTCATGTCATTGTAATAGTCATGTCAATGTTACAGTCATTTCGTTGTAATAGTCATCTCGTTGTAACAGTCACGTGTGTCATGTCGTTTTATCAGAGACGTATGGTATGTCGTTGTAACAGTCATTTCGTTGTAATAGGCATCTCGTTGTAACAGTCACGTATGGCATGTCGTTTTATCAGACACGTATGGTATGTCGTTGTAACAGACATGTTGTTGTATCAGTCATGTCGATGTAGTAGACACGTATATCATGTCATTGTAACAGTCATGTCAATGTAACAGTCATTTCGTTGTAATAGGCATCTCTTTGTAACAGACACGTATGTCATGTCGCTTTATCAGACACGTATGGTATGTCGTTGTAACAGACATGTCGTTGTATCAGGCATGTCGATGTAGTAGACACGTATGTCATGTCATTGTAACAGTCATGTCAATGTAACAGTCATGTCAATGTAACAGTCATTTCGTTGTAATAGTCATCTCGTTGTAACAGTCACAGATGGCATGTCGTTTTATCAGACACGTATGGTATGTCGTTGTAACAGACATGTCGTTGTATCAGTCATGTCGATGTAGTAGATACGTATGTCATGTCATTGTAACAGTCATGTCAATGTAACAGTCTTGTCAATGTAACAGTCATTTCGTTGTAATAGTCATCTCGTTGTAACAGGCACGTATGTCATGTCGTTTTATCAGAGACGTATGGTTTGTCGTTGTAACAGACATGTCGTTGCATCAGGCATGTCGATGTAGTAGACACGTATGTCATGTCGTTGTATGGTATGTCGTTGTAACAGACATGTCATTGTATCATGCATGTCGATGTAGTAGACACGTATGTCATGTCATTGTAACAGTCATGTCAATGTAACAGTCATGACAATGTAACAGACATTTCGTTGTAATAGTCATCTCGTTGTAACAGTCACGTATGTCATGTCGTTTTATCAGATACGTATGACATGTCGTTGTAACATACATGTCGTTGTATCAGTCATGTCGATGTAGTAGACACGTATGTCATGTCATTGTAACAGGCATGTCAATATAACAGTCATGACAATGTAACAGGCATTTCATTGTAATAGTCATCTCGTTGTAACAGTCACGTATGTCATGTCGTTTTATCAGAGACGTATGGTATGTCGTTGTAACAGACATGTCGTTGCATCAGTCATCTCGATGTAGTAGACACGTATGTCATGTCGTTGTAACAGACACGTATGGTATGTCGTTGTAACAGACATGCCGTTGTATCAGGCATGTCGATGTAGTAGACACCTATGTCATGTCATTGTAACAGTCATGTCAATGTAACAGTCATGACAATGTAACAGGCATTTCGTTGTAATAGTCATTTCGTTGTAACAGTCACGTATGTCATGTCGTTTTATCAGACACGTATGGTATATCGTTGTAACAGACATGTCGTTGTATCAGGCATGTCGATGTAGTAGACACCTATGTCATGTCATTGTAACAGTCATGTCAATGTAACAGTCATGACAATGTAACAGGCATTTCGTTGTAATAGTCATCTCGTTGTAACAGTCACGTATGTCATGTCGTTTTATCAGACACGTATGGTATATCGTTGTAACAGACATGTCGTTGTATCAGGCATGTCGATGTAGTAGACACGTATGGCATGTCATTGTAACAGTCATGTCAATGTAACAGTCATGTCAATGTAACAGTCATTTCGTTGTAATAGTCATCTCGTTGTAACAGACACGTATGTCATGTCGTTTTATCAGACACGTATGGTATGTCATTGTAACAGACATGTCGTTGTATCAGTCATGTCGATGTAGTAGACACGTATGTCATGTCATTGTAACAGTCATGTCAATGTAACAGTCATTTCGTTGTAATAGGCATCTCTTTGTAACAGACACGTATGTCATGTCGCTTTATCAGACACGTATGGTATGTCGTTGTAACAGACATGTCGTTGTATCAGTCATGTCGATGTAGTAGACACGTATGTCATGTCATTGTAACAGGCATGTCAATATAACAGTCATGACAATGTAACAGGCATTTCGTTGTAATAGTCATCTCGATGTAGTAGACACGTATGTCATGTCGTTGTAACAGACACGTATTGTATGTCGTTGTAACAGACATGTCGTTGTAGCAGGCATGTCGATGTAGTAGACACCTATGTCATGTCATTGTAACAGTCATGTCAATATAACAGTCATTTCGTTGTAATAGTCATCTCGTTGTAACAGACACGTATGTCATGTCGTTTTATCAGACACGTATGGTATGTCATTGTAACAGACATGTCGTTGTATCAGTCATGTCGATGTAGTAGACACGTATGTCATATCATTATAACTGTTATGTCAATGTAACAGTAATGTCAATATAACAGTCATTTCGTTGTAATAGTCATCTCGTTGTAACAGTCACGTATGTCATGTCGTTTTATCAGAGACGTATGGTATGTCGTTGTAACAGACATGTCGTTGTATCAGTCATGTCGATGTAGTAGACACGTATGTCATGTCATTGTAACAGTCATGTCAATGTAACAGTCATTTCGTTGTAATAGTCGGCTCGTTGTAACAGACACGTTGGTCACCAGTACAATGAGTATTCTGTTATTGGATCATAGGTCACAATCTATTTTTAGTAACTAATCAGGTATTGCATCAGAGATCAAAATCTATTTTTAGTAACTCAACATCCCCATTATAGGGGAACTGAGTAACACCATCTCTTTTTGCTCCAGCATTGAAATCTGAAATTTTCACAAAAAGAGATGGTGTTACTCAGTTCCCCTATAATGGGGATGTTGAGTTGCTAAAAATAGATTTTGATCTCTGATGCAATACCTGATTAGTTACTAAAAATAGATTGTGACCTATGATCTAATAACAGAATACTCATTGTACTGGTGACCAACGTGTCTGTTACAACGAGCCGACTATTACAACGAAATGACTGTTACATTGACATGACTGTTACATTGACATGACTGTTACAATGATATGACATACGTGTCTACTACATCGACATGACTGATACAACGACATGTCTGTTACAACGACATACCATACGTGTCTGATAAAACGACATGACATACGTGACTGTTACAACGAGATGACTATTACAACGAAATGACTGTTACATTGACATGACTGTTACATTGACATGACTGTTACAATGACATGACATACGTGTCTACTACATCGACATGCCTGATACAACGACATGTCTGCTACAACGACATACCATACGTGTCTGATAAAACGACATGACATACGTGTCTGTTACAACGAGATGACTATTACAACGAAATGACTGTTACATTGACATGACTGTTACATTGACATGACATAGGTGTCTACTACATCGACATGCCTGCTACAACGACATGTCTGTTACAACGACATACCATACGTCTCTGATAAAACAACATGACATACGTGCCTGTTACAACGAGATGACTATTACAACGCAATGACTGTTACATTGACATGACTGTTACATTGACATGACTGTTACAATGACATGCCATACGTGTCTACTACATCGACATGCCTGATACAACGACATGTCTGTTACAACGATATACCATACGTGTCTGATAAAACGACATGACATACGTGACTGTTACAACGAGATGACTATTACAACGAAATGCCTGTTACATTGTCATGACTGTTACATTGACATGACTGTTACAATGACATGACATAGGTTTCTACTACATCGACATGCCTGATACAACGACATGTCTGTTACAACGACATGCCATACGTGTCTATTACAACGACATGACATACGTGTCTACTACATCGAGATGACTGATGCAACGACATGTCTGTTACAACGACATACCATACGTCTCTGATAAAACGACATGACATACGTGACTGTTACAACGAGATGACTATTACAACGACATGCCTGTTATATTGTCATGACTGTTACATTGACATGCCTGTTACAATGACATGACATACGTGTCTACTACATCGACATGACTGATACAACGACATGTATGTTACAACGACATGTCATACGTATCTGATAAAACGACATGACATACGTGACTGTTACAACGAGATGACTATTACATCGAAATGCCTGTTACATTGTCATGACTGTTACATTGACATGACTGTTACAATGACATGACATACGTGTCTACTACATCGACATGCCTGATACAACGACATGTCTGTTACAATGACATACCATACAACGACATGACATTCGTGTCTACTACGTCGACATGACTGATACAACGACATGTCTGTTACAACGACATGCCATACGTGTCTGATAAAACGACATGCCATACGTGTCTGATAAAACGACATGCCATACGTGACTGTTACAACGAGATGACTATTACAACGAAATGACTGTTACATTGACATGACTGTTACAATGACATGACATAGGTGTCTACTACATCGACATGCCTGCTACAACGACATGTCTGTTACAACGACATACCATACGTCTCTGATAAAACAACATGACATACGTGCCTGTTACAACGAGATGACTATTACAACGCAATGACTGTTACATTGACATGACTGTTACATTGACATGACTGTTACAATGACATGCCATACGTGTCTACTACATCGACATGCCTGATACAACGACATGTCTGTTACAACGATATACCATACGTGTCTGATAAAACGACATGACATACGTGACTGTTACAACGAGATGACTATTACAACGAAATGCCTGTTACATTGTCATGACTGTTACATTGACATGACTGTTACAATGACATGACATAGGTGTCTACTACATCGACATGCCTGATACAACGACATGTCTGTTACAACGACATACCATACGTGTCTGTTACAAAGACATGACATACGTGTCTACTACATCGAGATGACTGATGCAACGACATGTCTGTTACAACGACATACCATACGTCTCTGATAAAACGACATGACATACGTGACTGTTACAACGAGATGACTATTACAACGACATGCCTGTTACATTGTCATGACTGTTACATTGACATGCCTGTTACAATGACATGACATACGTGTCTACTACATCGACATGACTGATACAACGACATGTATGTTACAACGACATGTCATACGTATCTGATAAAACGACATGACATACGTGACTGTTACAACGAGATGACTATTACAACGAATGCCTGTTACATTGTCATGACTGTTACATTGACATGACTGTTACAATGACATGACATACGTGTCTACTACATCGACATGCCTGATACAACGACATGTCTGTTACAACGACATACCATACAACGACATGACATTCGTGTCTACTACGTCGACATGACTGATACAACGACATGTCTGTTACAACGACATGCCATACGTGTCTGATAAAACGACATGCCATACGTGACTGTTACAACGAGATGACTATTACAACAAAATGACTGTTACATTGACATGACTGTTACATTGACAGGACTGTTACAATGACATGACATACGTGTCTACTACATCGATATGACTGATACAACGACATGTCTGTTACAACGACATACCATACGTCTCTGATAAAACGACATGACATACGTGCCTTTTACAACGAGATGACTATTACAACGAAATGACTGTTACATTGACAAGACTGTTACATTGACATGACTGTTACAATGACATGACATACGTATCTACTACATCGACATGACTGATACAACGACATGTCTGTTACAACGACATACCATACGTGTCTGTTAAAACGACATGCCATCTGTGACTGTTACAACAAGATGACTATTACAACGAAATGGCTGTTACATTGACATGACTGTTACATTGACATGACTGTTACAATGACATGACATACGTGTCTACTACATCGACATGCCTGATACAACGACATGTCTGTTACAACGACATACCATATGTGTCTGATAAAACGACATGACATACGTGTCTGTTACAAAGAGATGCCTATTACAACGAAATGACTGTTACATAGACATGACTGTTACAATGACATGACATACGTGTCTACTACATCGACATGCCTGATACAACGACATGTCTGCTACAACGACATACCATACGTCTCTGATAAAACAACATGACATACATGACTGTTACAACGAGATGACTATTACAACGAAATGACTGTTACATTGAAAATGACTGTTACATTGACATGACTGTTACATTGACATGCCATACATGTCTACTACATCGACATGACTGATACAACGACATGTCTGTTACAACGATATACCATACGTGTCTGATAAAACAACATGACATACGTGACTGTTACAACGAGATGACTATTACAACGAAATGACTGTTACATTGAAAATGACTGTTACATTGACATGACTGTTACATTGACATGCCATACATGTCTACTACATCGACATGACTGATACAACGACATTACATACGTGGCTGTTACAACGAGATGACTATTACAACGAAATGCCTGTTACATTGTCATGACTGTTACATTGACATGACTGTTACAATGACATGACATACGTGTCTACTACATCAACATGCCTGATACAACGACATGTCTGTTACAACGACATACCATACGTGTCTGCTACAACGACATGACATACGTGTCTACTACATCGACATGACTGATGCAACGACATGTCTGTTACAACGACATACTATACGTCTCTGATAAAACGACATGACATACGTGACTGTTGCAACGAGATGACTATTACAACGAAATGACTGTTACATTGACATGACTGTTACATTGACATGACTGTTACAATGACATGACATACGTGTCTACTACATCGACATGACTGATACAACGACACGTATGTTACAACGGCATACCATACGTGTCTGATAAAACGACATGACATACGTGACTGTTACAACGAGATGACTATTACAACGAAATGACTGTTACATTGACATGACTGTTACAATGACATGACATACGTGTCTACTACCTCGACATGACATACATACGGCGAGAGCTCACCTCGACCATGGCGCCGAGAGGTTGAGAGGTCAACGAGAGGTCACCGGGTATCCCGACATGAAATATCACGGTTAACTCCCCCTGCGCCGCACGCGTTATGCGCGCTGGGCGCCGCCCTATATATCTTCGTTAATTTAGCGCCTAAATGCGGGTCAATCTTTCTCTACTACTAGCTAGCTGTCAGGTACCAACAAAAGCATCACGATTCACCTGTCTCATTCAGCCTCTAATTCTGTGATCGCCTGTAGCATAGTGGTAAGTGTCTGGCCTGGCACGCTGTAGACTCGTGTTCGAAATCAGATGGAGACTGTTTTTTTTAAATAATTCGGAATTTTTAAAATACGGAGCGCCGAGGTCACGCCGACAGACACCCCAGTCAACATCCCGACACGAAATGTCACAGTTAAAAAATAATTCGGAATTTTTAAAATACGGAGCGCCGAGGTCACGCCGACAGACACCCCCAGTCAACATCCCGACACGAAATGTCACAGTTAACTCCCCTTGCGCCTACAGTACATTAGGCGCCCAGAAGAAACCTCATTATGAGAAACCTGATGTTGTATAATCTACTAACCTATCACTATCGCTCAAGTACACCAAAGTCAGCCTAAACCAAACATAAACACGTCACTTCCGGGGTCACCGGGACTAGAGGTCAACACCTCGATACGAAATGTCACGGTTAACTCCCCCTGCGCCTACAGTACATTAGGCGCGCCGCGCGCCTACTATATATCTTTGTTAATTTAGCGCCTAAATGATAAACAAATACACCCTTGTATACTACTCACGGCGTCCAGGAAAAATAAGGATTAACACACATATTCCAGTCTCTAGTCACTACGGGTGATGTCCCCAGAGGTGAATGCTGGTGAACGCAAAAACAAAAATAAAAAGCAGAGATCTATGTTGGAAGGTAAACCCGTTGAACGATGTTTTGCTGTCGGATGTGTTGGCTCGAATTGCACAGATATCGCCGCAAGTGAAAACGGTCAAGAAAATCAATTAACGTTCATTTAATGCCCTTTTAAGCTGTGACAAGCAAGAGAAACAATTAACGTTCATTTAATGCCCTTTTAGGCTGTGGCGAGCAAGAGAAACAATTAACGTTCATTTAATGACCTTACTAGCTGTGACAACCAAGAAAAGCAATCATCAGAGAATAAATAGCAGCCAAGTCTACAGTTTACTGTGCCTCTTTAGAATGTCTGTTTTTATTGAGAGCTAAAGACTATAGTCATTTCACGTATAAATATTCCTGACTAGATTCAACGTAAATACTTTGATCCAATACAGTCCGCTGTAAAGTTCTGTGGTCAAGACTAACAAATACATCAAGATGCATAAAAGTGAAGCTGCTGTAAAGCTGATGATAAAGTTATAATAAAAGGGAAAAAAGGAGTGTCGTACGTCGGTGAGGAACAACACAAAAGCAGAATGACGTTTCGGCACAGTAGGCCTTCAACTGTAAAAAGTCGGATCCCTTCTTATTTGTTCCGTCCGGGCTCAGAATAATCTCAGATCCGTCCACCTTCACAGCCCCTCCCATAACAGAGCTGGCGAACACAGGGCACGTAAACCTAGCTTAAGTAGCAGGCCCGCCAAGGTAAGACAGTGCCACTTTTGTCAAGCCCGTAGCCAGGTATCATTTATTCCAGCAGGCGTTGGCAGTACTGGCTTCAGTTTCCCTACTCCCCAGTAACATTGCTCGCCGCCCTATCATTTCCCTTAGCCGAGCCGGGTGAAATATGTCCCATAGCTTCCATTTATCTGGCTGTCCCATCTTTCTGACCTCCCACCCACTGAAACCGAGAAGTTCATTGTGAAAAGAAGGTCCCTGGGAGTTGACGTCTGTAAGAAAGGCCATCTCGAAGTTCCTTCCCTTTCTAATTTAGAACCGACCTCGTCGTCTTGCCGTCGAAGTCTCAAGTTCAGATCTACATCCTTGATATGCAATAACCTCAAGTATTTCCTCTCCCAAGATTGTAGTTTTTGAAACTGCCCTGGGGAGGAGTTGGGTGGTGGGGGCCTCACTTGAATTAATTTCAACGATGATCTTACTGCAGCATTTCATAAACGCTATATTGTAAATATCACTTCCATATATATGGAAATAAAGTTATATTTTATTTGCTCTTGTGATGAGAACATTCTTTTGTTTTAATGTTATGGTAGGTATATAATTGTCATATGTTATAGTAGGGATATAATTGTTATATGTTATAGTAGGTATATAATTATTATATGTTATAGTAGGTGTATAATTGTTATATGTTATGGTAGGTATACGATTTATATTACTTTTTTTTTCGTTCGCCAGCTTTTACCTGTGACGAAGTCTCTAGAGACTAGGAACTGAATTATGCGTGTTAATCCGTATTTCCCTGGCCACCGTGCGAACAAGGGTCCCTCGCCACACAGGCAGATAACTCCGTCTTCGGAGGTATAATCATATTATTCCGCCCATTCCGCCGTTTCATGCCGAGCCTCGCTGCTGAGACCAGGGGTGGTTACCACAGAGAGAAATCATAAAAATCCCAACTGGTGCAACCGGGATTTGAACCAACAACCTCTCTGTCTCGATGCCGCCGTCTTGCCTCGAGACCACCCAGTCCCCCATTTCTATTAAATAAAAAAGAAGCTAACATAATTTTATGGAAGGATGTTATATTCATTTATAGAACAGAGACATACACTATAATGTTGTGATAAGAACACATCTACTGTTATAGAAAGAATGATTGCCTTATATAAAAGCAGTTTGAAATGAAGCGTGGTACAAGTAGGAATGATAACTTTATGGTCGTTCTATAGGTAAGTGTTGGAGGTCTCGGTAGCCTAGTAAACCACCCAACTGGGCTACCGACGTTCGGACTAACCGTGTTTGATTTCCACCGGAAGCAGTGTAAGTTGTACTCGTGGTTGGAAAAAACAGATACCCCTGCGGTCGTCCCAGCCGCTGGCAGAAATGGGTACCAGGGCAGTACTCTGGGAAGATGAGGAATACCGCCTCGCATTGTGAGTTTCGATGCTTGAAGTGACACTGTCCAGAAGTCTCCGAACATTTCTGGATAGGCGTTCGGTGATATATACGAAAACTCGCGTGCTAAGACGCCGATTAAAGTCTCGTACTTTACCTTTACAACCGTT
This sequence comes from Megaustenia siamemsis, assembly GCA_032433765.1. Lineage (NCBI taxonomy): Eukaryota > Metazoa > Mollusca > Gastropoda > Stylommatophora > Ariophantidae > Megaustenia > Megaustenia siamemsis. Next base: position 7,533,718 of record JAVIAB010000073.1, read on the forward strand.
AAGTTACTGGACACACGACTGTACACACTTTGCACCGTCCAAAGCGACTGAGCTTCTGTGAGTTTTGCTCATAATTCTTGAGCCTCAACTTTAACAAAAGGTGAATACAGTGTTGATCTATTTTAGCTATCATTGTTATCTATTATGGCTATCACTGTTGATCTATTATGGCTATCACTGTTGATCTATTATGCTTCAACTGTTGATCTATTATGCATCCACTGTTGATCTATTATGCTTCCACTGTTGATCTATTATGCTTCCAATATTGATCTATTATGCTTCCACTGTTGATCTATTATGCTTCCACTGTTGATCTATATTGTTTCCACTGTTGATCTATTATGCTTCCACTGTTGATCTATTATGCTTCCACTATTGATCTATTATGCTTCCACTATTGATCTATTATGCTTCCACTGTTTATCTATTATGCTTCCACTGTTGATCTTTTATGCTTCCACTGTTGATCTATTATGCATCCACTGTTGATCTATTATGCTTCCACTGTTGATCTATTATGCTTCCACTATTGATCTATTATGCTTCCGCTGTTTATCTATTATGCTTCCACTGTTGATCTAGTATGCTGCCACTGTTGATCTATTATGCTTCCACTGTTGATCTATTATGCCTGCACTGTTGATCTATTATGCTTCCACTGTTGATCTATTATGCCTGCACTGTTGATCTATTATGCTTGCACTGTTGATCTATTATGCTTCCACTATTGATCTATTATGCCTCCACTGTTGATCTATTATGCTTCCACTATTGATCTATTATGCTTCCACTGTTGATCTATTATGCTTCCACTATTGATCTATTATGCCTCCACTGTTGATCTATTATGCCTCCACTGTTGATCTATTATGCCTCCACTGTTGATCTATTATGCCTCCACTGTTGATCTATCATGCTTCCACTGTTGATCTATTATGCTTCCACTATTATACTTCCACTGTTGATCTATTATGCCTCCCCTGTTGATATATTATGCCTCCACTGTTGATCTATTATGCCTCCACTGTTGATCTATTAAGCTTCCACTATTGATCTATTATGCCTCCACTTTTGATCTATTATGCTTCCACTGTTGATCTATTATGTCTCCACTATTGATCTATTATGCCTCCACTGTTGATCTATTATGCCTCCACTGTTGATCTATTATGCTTCCACTATCTATTTTAGTTATCACTGTTGACTTTTATAGCTCTCAGTTTTGATCTGTTATGGATGTCGCTATTTATTTACTTAATAGCTAACAATGTTGATCTATGGACTTTGTTTTGTCCGCCCTTAAAAGGGCGCTAGATAACGTAATTTGTTGCGCTGTCGTACACATCAAGCTGCAATATTGTTCACCTTCTGGCACTAAACCTAACACTTTCGTACACATCAAGCTGCAATATTGTTCACCTTCCAGCACTAAACCTAACACTTTCGTACACATCAAGCTGCAATATTGTTCACCTTCTGGCACTAAACCTAACACTTTCGTACACATCAAGCTGCAATATTGTTCACCTTCCAGCACTAAACCTAACACTTTCGTACACATCAAGCTGCAATATTGTTCACCTTCAGGCACTAAACCTAACACTTTCGTACACATCAAGCTGCAATATTGTTCACCTTCCAGCACTAAACCTAACACTTTCGTACACATCAAGCTGCAATATTGTTCACCTTCCAGCACTAAACCTAACACTTTCGTACACATCAAGCTGCAATATTGTTCACCTTCCAGCACTAAACCTAACACTTTCGTACACATCAAGCTGCAATATTGTTCACCTTCCAGCACTAAACCTAACACTTTCGTACACATCAAGCTGCAATATTGTTCACCTTCAGGCACTAAACCTAACACTTTCGTACACATCAAGCTGCAATATTGTTCACCTTCCGGCACTAAACCTTAATATCCGACTTCAGCAAGTCTTTTTTTTTCAGATTGCCTTTCTTTTCGATCCAAGCCGCTTAGACAACTGGTCAGTCTGCGTCCAGAGGTGGCGTCGGAGCGTGGTTCTTACACGGTCAGCTACGTGTTGCTGACAACTCTGGTACTGTAGGACCTCTCCCACTAATATACTGTTAAATTGGCTCACATTTAATGAATGGATATTATAAATATTCAACATTGGATTTTGTCACCTGAAATGAATTAGAGTCCGCGTATTAACTGCAGATACCTGAGACAAATTTAGAAGCCTGTGCACAGTTACGACATGTGTCCTCGATTAGTGTCATGACCAACAAGGGAACGGATTATGAGATGTGTGTTGCCGAATTAAAAGTAAAGACGAGAGGAACTATCGTCTTCCGCGCACACCTCGAGCACAACAATCCACCAGGATATTCCCAGATTAGCCCAACGCTCTGAAGGTCTTTGTCAAACCCCGAAGCTGTGATATCCAATTAAACGCGATACACTGCAGTGTTTACGTTAGAGGGCTGCCATTGTGTGGCACATTAAAACAATCAATAACAGTTTATCGACAAAAAATAAAACTCGTTAAAATAGTGAGCCTTCAAAAGCGACAAAAGTTCTCTTTTATAAGACAAGAAATAAAATGAAAGGCTATTTAATATCAAGGATTCATTTGCCACTTAAACTTATTCCGCCATATCCCAATAACGAGACTGGATAAAACAAAATAAGAGAAAGAAAATAAGGTAATTTTTATTAGAGAAAGGGATTGTAGTTGGAGGTTTTGGTCCAGAAATGTGGAGGTTGTAATTTTGCAATAGCAACGAGGAAAGAATTGAGATATCACGTTGCAGTGGTAGTTAGAGCATATCGATTTGTACAAATGAACAAGTGTATCACGTGATTCTTCTCCTGATCTTCTTAAAGCAAGAGTTCTCCATGTTGACCCAGATAGCGACTTCCTCTCCACACTGGTGCCGTACTATCACTCTCTCTTTGCACAGAATGGAACCTATGCTCTGTTGTTTTGATAGCGCCACGTCACTTCCACTTGTATGGTTCCACTGACCTTCAATTACAAGACAAGGTTGGATAACCGTCTACGGTAGGTAGCGATGCCGCCATTAATCAGCGACAAGGAAATGTGTCCATTAGTGAACAAAACAGGCCAGCTTCCTGAACAATGCCTTTCTTGCCAGCGTCTCGCCTCGTGGGTTGCTGCAAGGTGCCAGGTCTGTCATTAAGCTCTACAAGACTGAGATTTTGGAGCTGCCAGAGAATACAAGCAATTTTACCACAGTCTAATCGCTGTCAGTAAGACCACTGTTTAACTTGAACCATTGTAATTTATTTGATCGATTCAATCTATATTAGTGTTTAATTCATTCTACTACATGTGATTACTTCCATTCAGATTAGGATTTCATTATTCTACTACATGTGATTACTTCTATTCAGATTAGGATTTCATTATTCTACTACATGTGATTACTTCCATTCAGATTAGGATTTCATTATTCTACTAAATGTGATTACTTCCATTCAGATTAGGATTTCATTATTCTACTACATGTGATTACTTCCATTCAGATTAGGATTTCATTATTCTACTACATGTGATTACTTCCATTCAGATTAGGATTTCATTATTCAACTACATGTGATTACTTCCATTCAGATTAGGACCTCATTATTCTACTACATGTGATTACTTCCATTTAGATGAGGATTTCATTATACTACTACATGTGATTACTTCCATTCAGATTAGGATTTCATTATACTACTACATGTGATTACTTCCATTCAGATTAAGGTTTCATTATTCTACTACATGTGATTACTTCCATTCAGATTAAGGTTTCATTATTCTACTACATGTGATTACTTCCATTCAGATTAAGGTTTCATTATTCTACTACATGTGATTACTTCCATTCAGATTAGGATTTCATTATACTACTACATACGGTCACTTTCATCAAGATTAACGCTTCACTCATTCTATTGTATGTGATCACTTCCATAAAGATTAACGCTTCGTCCATTCTTCTGTATGTGATCACTTCCATCAAGATTAGCGCTTCATCCATTTTGTATTGTATGTGATCACTTCCATCAAAATTAACGCTTTCTCCATTCTACTTTATGTGATCACTTCCATTAAGATTAACGTTTCATTCACTTCAATATTTGTGATCAGAGATCTACTCCAAGAAAGGAAACATCAGCCCTTACATGACAAGAAAACGACAATCCGCTAAAACAAAGTCATGAAGCATTGGTACCTGTACCGAGCATAGCCAGATAAACCCAAAACACTGATCACTTACCAGATCACTGGCGATCACTTACCAGATCACTGGCGATCACTTACCAGATCACTGGCGATCACTTACCAGATCACTGGCGATCACTTACAAGATCACTGACGACCACTTACAAGATCACTGACGACCACTTACCAGATCACTGACGATCACTTACTTACCAGATCACTGACGATCACTTACTTACCAGATCACTGGCGATCACTTACTTACCAGATCACTGACGACCACTTACAAGATCACTGACGATCACTTACTTACCAGATCACTGGCGATCACTTACTTACCAGATCACTGACGACCACTTACAAGATCACTGACGATCACTTACTTACCAGATCACTGACGATCACTTACTTACCAGATCACTGGCGATCACTTACCAGATCACTGGCGATAACTTACCAGATCACTGGCGATCTCTTACAAGATCACTGGCGATCACTTACCAGATTACTGGCGATCACTTACAAGATCACTAGCGATCTCTTACCTGATCACTGGCGACCACTTACCAGATCACTGGCGATCACTTACCAGATCACAGGCGATCACTTACAAGATCACAGGCGATCACTTACCAGATCACTGGCGACCACTTGCTTACCAGATAACTGACGATCACTTACCAGATCACAGGCGATCACTTACAAGATAAAAACGATTGTTGTCTCTCCTCATTGACCTCAACACTTCCAGTAGAATTGTTTGTCTAATGGACACTATTGACAACCCCTTCACAAATTTATTTCAACTTTCACAAGTTTATTTCAACTTTCACGATGAAAAGTTTATTTCTGAGGTGGAAGTAAAAGTTAAGAGCCCCGCCGCGTCACGTGGCGTATAGGGAAATATGGTGTTAGTGAAAATCATTGTTACAGACCTTCAGCACATGTTTTTTGGGGTAATGTGGTCAGTAATACGCCAGTGCCGCTTTACTTTCCCCGCAAATTTCCGGTACCCATTTAAGGCTGGTGAAACCGAAATCCGGCAATCAGGATCGAATCCGACCTCTTGTCATTAGTAGTCCAGTTCACTAACCACTGAGCTATCGCCACTTTCTTTTCTGAGGTGTGGTGAGGGTTAATTTTGTCGACTCTCTTATGTCGAAATCACCCACACCCCTACTCCCTCCCCTCTTTTCCTCTTTCGACCTTGTCTTATTTTGCTTGGTTATATTCCCTGTGTTATCTTCTTGACAAGGTCTGTATTTGTTGCAATATTCGTGTCGTTTTAATTTGTTATTCTTTTACCGTTGACAGCAAGTCTCCGATAGGCTCTGTAGATCGTTCAATTTTGTCGCGAACTTCCCAATTGCTGATATAATCTACATAAGATCTTAGTATACCATCTAATTTCCAAATTCCATATTCTTCTTTCAAGATCAATTGTTAATGTCGATGTTTCGCAGGCCTACTTTAAAATAATGCAAATCCCGCTACTGTTCGTAGCAATCTGATATTAGTTCTTAGTCAGACGTTTTGTTCCCGTATATGGCTTAATTTTGTCTGGGCAGACATTACCTGTGCAATTCGATGCTAGTTCTTGTCTTTCCGAGTATCTGTCAGTGACAACGAAGCCCAGATATTTCAATTGGTTGACTGTTTGAAGTGTTTCTATATTTATTGTGATTATTCTCTCAATGACTCCTGTTCATCAATAGTTTTGTTTTGTCGCCATTGATCTGCATTCAGCACATTCTTGATGCCGTGTCTTCAGAGGAACTAAAATAATAGCATTATCAGCCGCTGACTCATATATGATTAAACACTTGGTTCAATGACTCAGACATAGTTATCCGACCTAAACTTGTTCAATGACTCAGACATGGTTATTTTACCTGAACTCGTTCAATAAATCAGACACCGTTTATCCCTAAATTGGTTGAATGACTCATACATGGTTATCACACCTAAATTGGTTGAGTGACTCATACATGGTTATCCCACCTAAATTGGTTCAAGAACTCATACATGGTTATCCCACCTAAATTGATTCAATGATTCATACATGTTTATCCCACATAAATTGGTTCAAGAACTCATACATGGTTATCCCACCTAAATTGGTTCAAGAACTCATACATGGTTATCCCACCTAAATTGGTTCAAGAACTCATACATGGTTATCCCACCTAAATTGGTTCAATGATTCATACATGGTTATCCCACCTAAATTAGTTCAAGAACTCATACATGGTTATCCCACATAAATTGGTTCAAGAACTCATACATGGTTATCCCACCTAAATTGGTTCAAGAACTCATACATGGTTATCCCACCTAAATTGGTTCAAGAACGCATACATGGTTATCCCACCTAAATTGATTCAATGATTCATACATGGTTATCCCACCTAAATTGATTCAATGACTCATACATGGTTATCCCACCTAAATTGATTCAATGATTCATACATGGTGATCCCACCTAAATTGATTCAATGATTCAAACATGGTTATCCCACCTAAATTCGTTCAATGACTCAGACATAGTTATCACAGCTAAAAAAGTTCAATGACTCATACATGGTTATCCCACCTAAATTGGTTCAGTGACTCAGACATTGTTATCACAGCTAAAAAAGTTCAATGACTCATACATGGTTATCCCACCTAAATTGGTTCAATGACTCAGACATTGTTATCACAGCTAAGAAAGTTCAATGACTCAGACATGGTTATCCCACCTAAATTGGTTCAATGACTAAGACATGACATCTAATCTCCTCTTGAACACAGCCAAAACTCGCTGTGTCAGTGTTGTTTGAAAAGGAAAGCAAACCAGGTCCAAAAATGACAGGTAAATTCGGATTCTATGTAAACCAAAACATGGCAGCTGGTTGGGAACTGTGCCATAAGTGAGCAAAAAGTGTTGGTGATTTCTAAGTGCCACTATTGGCTCTAGTCAGGGGCAGTGCGAAATAAACATTGAAATCAATATATACATAATCCATCTCCCTTGCTCGCTGCTTTCCTTCCTTCTCTAGGGTCCATTTATAGAGGTTGGGTGGCCATCTCCCTTGCTCGCTGCTTTCCTTCCTTCTCTAGGGTCCATTTATAGAGGTTGGGTGGCCATCTCCCTTATTCGCTGCTTTCCTTCCTTCTTTAGGGTCCATTTGTAGAGGTTTGGTGGCCATCTCCCTTGCTCGCTGCTTTCCTTCCTTCTCTAGGGTCCATTTCTAAAGGTTTGGTGGCCATCTCCCTTGCTCGCTTCTTTCCTTCCTTCTCTAGGGTCCATTTGTAGAGGTTTGGTGGCCATCTCCCTTGCTCGCTGCTTTCCTTCCTTCTCTAGGGTCCATTTCTAGAGGTTTGGTGGCCATCTCCCTTGCTCGCTTCTTTCCTTCCTTCCTTCTCTAGGGTCCATTTAAAGAGGTTTAGCGGACCCTGAGAACCTCTAAGGTCGGAAAAATACTTCTCACAACTTGGACCTTGAACCTGCACTTAAACCCCAAACATTCAGGTCGGCAGGCGAATGCTCTAACCACTACAATACAGGGCTGCAGCGTACCGTGGCCTAAAGATAACACGATGACGTTCTCAATGACTACAGCATAGGGTAACGATCACAGACCGGAAATAAATTGTATATTTGTACTTTCCTATTAATGCAAGTATCTCCCAGTAGGGCTGAATACTTGTGTTGTAGACAAACATTTATTGGACGAAACAGCACGAATAGTTGTTTCCCAGTGGTTATATACTGGGTACAAATAATAATACATAAATATTATTATATGGGGAACTTCCGAGGCGATAATAGGGAATAATAGAACAAAGAAGTATGTGTTAGCACTAGGAAAAATTGACAGACAAACAACAATAGAAAAAAACGAAGAACAATATATGGTCCGAAGTGGGATCGAACCCGTACTCAGTGGCACCGCGCCTTGCCACGAAAAGCCGAACGCTTGGCACACTGCCACGCAGCCAAATAAAAATTGGCTATTGTAGCAGTGTCTTACACGATGACGTTCTCAATGACTATAGCATAGGGTAACGATCACAGACCGGAAATAAATTGTATATTTGTACTTTCCTATTAATGCAAGTATCTCCCAGTAGGGCTGAATACTTGTGTTGTAGACAAACATTTAGTGGACGAAACAACATGAGAACGTCATCGTGTAAGACACTGCTACAATAGCCAATTTTTAGTTGGCTGCGTGGCAGTGTGCGAAGCGTTCGGCTTCTCGTGGCAAGGCGCGGTGCCACTGAGTACGGGTTCGATCCCACTTCGGACCATATATTGTTCTTCGTTTTTTTCTATTGTTGTTTGTCTGTCAATTTTTCCGAGTGCTAACACATACTTCTTTGTTCTATTATTCCCTATTATCGCCTCGGAAGTTCCCCATATAATAATATTTATGTATGTATTATTTGATCCTAAAGATAACTTGGGCTCCTCTGTATTTTTATCTTTAGGCTTCAGTTAGTAAAGTTGAAGAATCAATGCAACACACATCTTTAGACATGGTGCAACACTGAAAGGTTAAACAACTATAGAGATATAAATGTGTAGAGAAACATCATCATATGTGTCAGCCGGCATGGCACGTAATGGTGATAATCATTTTGGGAAAAATGGGTAGTCTAAAGGTACGACGTCGGCCTCAGGACAGTAAGGACCTGGGTTCAAACCTTACTAAAAGCTGTGGTTATTTTATTCAAAAATAAGAAAAAATTATTTGTGGCTTATTTATGACGTTATTCTCGCCTGGTTTCCTGGGCAGTGAGATCCGATGTCTAGCCTTCTCGGATAACGGCAATAAACAGGAGCTCCCGTGTGCACTCGCGCACGTTAAAGAACCATTGGCAGTTACAATCGAAAAAAGTAGGCCAGAAATATGTGCCGCTGCCCGGGGAAATTGTCAACAGAAACCAACCCACACCGTGAAATCCAAGGCCGTGCTACGGAGTTCGTGCACGTGGGTCAGCATTCTCCTCGGATTTTCTCGAGGAGGGTATCGGAGACCTATGGGTTCGTCAGGTGTGCAGTGATGATGATCCTCATAACAAACAAACAAATAAATATATACGCATTCATTTCACGTTGACAATACAAAAACATCAGGTCAAAATGACATACAACAAGTAGTGCCTTATAATATAAAGTACTCACATTGCTAAGCTACAACAAATATTGCCTTACAATATAAAGTATTCACATTGCTAAGATACAACAAATATTGCCTTATAATATAAAGTACTCACATTGCTAAGCTATAACAAATATTGCCTAATAATATAAAGTACTCACATTGCTAAGCTACAATAAATATTGTCTTATAATATAAAGTACTCACATTGCTAAGCTACAATAAATATTGCCTTATATTATAAAGTTCTCACATTGCTAAGCTACAACTAGCGCTTAATGATGAGGTTGGGTACTCACATTGCTAAGCTACAATTAGCGCCTAATGATGAGATTGGGTACTCCCATTGCTAAGCTACAACTAGTGCCTAATGATGAGGTTGGGAACTCACATTGTTAAGATACAACTAGTGCCTAATGATGAGGTTGGGAACTCACATTGCTAAGCTACAACTAGCGCCTAATGATGAGGTTGGGTACTCACATTGCTAACATACAACTAGTACCTAATGATGAGGTTGGGAACTCACATTGCTAAGCTACAACTAGCGCTTAATGATGAGGTTGGGTACTCACATTGCTAAGCTACAATTAGCGCCTAATGATGAGGTTGGGAACTCACATTGCTAAGCTACAACTAGCGCCTAATGATGAGGTTGGGTACTCACATTGCTAACATACAACTAGTACCTAATGATGAGGTTGGGAACTCACATTGCTAAGATACAACAAATCAAGTTTGAACAGTGCGCCATATAAATGCTATTTCATCCCACCCTCTATCTGCACCCACCTCAATTAGTAACAGAAAATAGCGGGTAAAGAATAAAAGCTGACATCTTCCCCTTTTACTATATGAATAATTCTTAATACAATTTTTTTTTAAACCGTAGATACACTTATTGGGTCATGTGACCAGTATCACAATTTAACATAGACCTACAATTTAGCTAGGCATTTATTTTAACTCTGCTCTTATTTCAGCTGGATTCTTATTTCAGATGGAGCTTCATTCCAGATGGACCTTTATTTCAAAAGGACCTTATTTTCGATGGACTCTTATTTCGGCTAGACCGTTATTTTAGTTGGAACCTTACTTCAGATAAACCCTTATTTCAATTTTACCATTACTTCAGCTAGAAGCTTTTTTCAGCTTTACCTTTATTTCAGATAGACCCTTACTTCAAATGAAGCATTTTTTAGTTGGACCATTATTTCAGATAGACCCTTACTTTAGTTGGATCCTTAATTCAGCAAGACTATTATTTCAGCTATACCCTTATTTTAGTTGGGCCATTATTTCAGCTAGATCCTTATTTCACCTAGATCCTTCTTTCAGCTAGATCCTTAATTCAGCTAAGCCATTGTTTTAGTTTGACTATTATTTCAACTAGATCATTGTTTTAGCTTGACTATTATTTCAGCTAGATCCTTATTTCAGCTAGGCCATTGTTTTAGTTTGACTATTATTTCAGCTAAATCATTATTTCAGCTAGGCCATTGTTTTAGTTTGACTATTATTTCAGTTAGATCCTTATTTCAGCTAAGCCATTGTTTTAGTTTGACTATTATTTCAGTTAGATCCTTATTTCAGCTAAGCCATTGTTTTAGTTTGACTATTATTTTAGCTAGATCCATATTTCAGCTAGACCATTGTTTTAGTTTGACTATTATTTCAGCTAGACCATTGTCTTAGTTTGACTATTATTTCAGCTAGGCCATTGTTTTAGTTTGACTATTATTTTACCTAGATCCATATTTCAGCTAGGCCATTGTTTTAGTTTGACTATTATTTCAGCTAGACCATTGTCTTAGTTTGACTATTATTTCAGCTAGGCCATTGTCTTAGTTTGACTATTATTTCAGCTAGGCCATTGTTTTAGTTTGACTATTATTTCAGCTAGGCCATTGTTTTAGTTTGACTATTATTTCAACTAGGCCATTGTTTTAGTTTGACTATTATTTCAACTAGACCATTGTTTTAGTTTGACTATTATTTCAGATAGACCATTGTTTTAGTTTGACTATTATTTCAGCTAGACCATTGTCTTAGTTTGACTATTATTTCAGCTAGGCCATTGTCTTAGTTTGACTATTATTTCAGCTAGACCATTGTTTTAGTTTGACTATTATTTCAACTAGGCCATTGTTTTAGTTTGACTATTATTTCAGATAGACCATTGTATTAGTTTGACTATTATTTCATCTAGACAATTGTTTTAGTTTGACTATTATTTCAGCTAGATCCTTATTTCAGATAGACCATTGTTTTAGTTTGACTATTATTTCAGCTAGATCCTTATTTCAGATAGACCATTGTTTTAGTTTGACTATTATTTCAGCTAGACCATTATTTTAGTTTGACTATTATTTCAGGCAGATCCTTATATCAGCTAGACCATTGTTTTAGTTTGACTATTATTTCAGCTAGATCCTTATTTCAGCTAGACCATTGTTTTAGTTTGACTGTTATTTCAGCTAGATCCTTATTTCAGCTAGACCATTGTTTTAGTTTGACTATTATTTCAGCTCGATCCTTATATCAGCTAGAACATTGTTTTAGTTTGACTATTGTTTCAGCTAGATCATTATTGCAGCTAGACTATTGTTTTAATTTGACTATTATTTCAGCTAGATCCTTTTTTCAGCTATATCATTGTTTTAGTTTGACTATTATTTCAACTAGATCCTTATTTCTGCTAGACCCCTATTTTAGTTGAGCCATTCATTCAGCTAGACCCATGTTTCAGCTGGACACTTATTTTAGTTGGACCGTTATTGAAGTTGTATTCATATTTCATCTGGAGGATTATATTATTTGTTCCATTATTTCACATAGATCCATATTTAAGCTAGACCCTTACTTTAGTTGGATCATTAATTAAGCTGTGCTCTTATTTCAGATGGACCGTTATATTATTTGCTCCATTATTTCAGCTGGACACTTATTTCAGCTAGACCCTTACTTTAGTTGGACCCTTAATTTAGCTATACGCTTATTTCAGCTAGACCCTTACTTTAGTTGGACCCTTAATTTAGCTATACACTTATTTCAGCTAGACCCTTACTTTAGTTGGACCCTTAATTTAGCTATACCCTTATTTCAGCTAGACCCTTACTTTACTGTGACACTTATTTCAGACGGACTTTTTATCGAAGTTAATGTGAAAGTACCAAGCTTGACAAGTTCGCTATATAAATGTCTGCCTGTCCTCCCCCTTCCACACAGCTCGCGTTTGGTAGATATTTGTATCAGTCTAACATTTTAATCCTTCAATCTTCTTATTTCTTCGACATTTACCCCCTTGCTCTATTGTCACATTATATGGCTTACTTTGATTTCCTGAAGAAACCCGGTCCACCGCTGATCTCTTTGTTCTTTAGCTTAAACATACTATAACTCTTCTTATAGTAAAGGTACTTTCAGTAATTTGAATCGCGTTAATATTAAAAACACAACACGTAACACAAAGTAAGATAAATTAAGCATCTTTCCAAAACTGAAAAAAAGACATTGAATCTTAAGAAACGTCCTGACAAATGATGGTTTCTAGCCCCAATCCTTTTCCAGCGTTATTTTTCTTCGTTATTCGTTTCTGTTTAAGATTTTAATGCTTCTAGGAGCGTTAAGAAGTGTAATTGTGTAGGCAGAGCTTTGCTAGTCACAAACTGTTACACCAATTACCAGCCTTCAGTCTCTAATGAACTCTGAAAGCTATCGAATAACCGTTCTGGTAACGAAGTTAAGTTTGCTGCCACCACTGGCGTGTTCGTGTGTGTCCGGACACATCTGTGTATGTTTGAGTGCGATCGCGTCCACATCATTATGACGTACTTGGCCGGGTAAAATTCATACGTTCAAGCATTTGATCAACACAAGATATTACATCTATTATGCGACTATAATAATGTCTGACTAAACACAGATTCTGTCATTTTCCAATGAAAGTTCCTAAAATTGTTATAGCAATTTTTAGACAGAAACAACTAACATCGCGTGACTAACATAGAACAGCTACCACTTAGGTCTAACAACACTGATCAGGTCATGCTAGATCAGAAACATCGGTCCATATTCATCAATAATTGATCGTAGTTTGTGGGTCTGGTGGTGATTAACTCTCTTTGGTTCGCTTCTTGTGTCGCTGTGACGTTTTCTTGACCACCCCACTTAATCTCTTCACTGTTACGGATATATTACGATTTATCATGCAGCTAATTTTGATATAGGCGTTAAAGGTATAAAGAGAAGTGTTGTTACAGGGAATAAAGAGAAGTGTTGTTACAATGAATAAAGAGAAGTGTTGTTACAAGGAATAAAGAGAAGTGTTATTACAAGGAATTATAAGAAGTGATGTTACAGCCAATAAAGAGAAGTTTTATTACAAGGAATAATGAGAAGTGTTATTACAAGGAATTATAAGAAGTGATGGTACAGCCAATAAAGAGAAGTGTTATTACAAGGAATAATGAGAAGTGTTATTACAAGGAATAAAGGGAAGTTTTGTTACCAGGAATAAAGGGAAATTTTTTAAACAAGGATTAAAGGGAAGTTTTGTTACAGGAAATAAAGGGAATTGTTATTACAAGGATACAGATTTATTGAACCTATATGTTGTTCGTTCGACCCAACGACTAAAGGAATGTTTATACCTCTTCGTATATCCGCCCTTAGAAGCACGTTAAGTGCGAGTAAATAGGTTCTGTTTTGATTTGCCCAAAAACTAGGATATTTGCGGCCTTCAGACCAACACATCCGACATCAACAAGCATTTTTAAGGATTGGATTGCCTTCGCTTTCGATTTCTATTCACTTGTCCAGACTATACTTGTTAGTCTAGGCATTGCGAAGAGGTGGAGTAAAATCTGGGTAGTTTTTGGTTCACCAATCCTGGTGCAAACAATCAGTTATGATTTGCTGATTCAGTTTTCAGCCTTTGCTGAACGACGCCTTAGCCCCCAACCAGGTGTATACTTTTTGCTTTAATTTAGAAAAGAGTATTTCCTGTTTGTTATTTATTATTTTAGATTGACAGTAAAAGTTATCAACGGTCTGTTCTCTTACAGTTTCTTGGAATCATAACAATTATATAGGTCTACGAGCCACTAAAAACTTTCATCGCATTATGTGTTCTTACTACGTCTCTTAACTAGCACCTTGAGATGGTCTGTCATCTACTGCTCTTAAAGGGTTAACGATTTATAACTGACTGTTTGTGTTAGGATCGGTGAACTAGAACTTTCCTGATTACACTCCACCTCTTCTCGGTGCCCCCAAAAACAGATTAGCCAGTTAAGTCTGGCCAAGTGAATAGGTATTGAGAGTCAATGGAACTCAATATATCGCATTCAACACTTGCAATGGGACTGGTTGGTCTCTAGGCAAGACGCCGACCTCGAGGCAGAGAGGCTGTGTATTAAAAATCTCGGCTACACCGGTTGGAATTTTTATTTATGATTTCTCTCTGCGGCAGCCACCCCTGGTCTCAGCATAGAGGCCTAGCTTGAAACGTCAATTACTCATCGACGGAAAAAAATATGAGTACCTCCGAAGACTGAGTTATCTGCATGTGCGGCGAGGAACCCCTGTGCACACGGCTGCCAGGGAAAAACGGATTAACACGCAAAATTCAGTTCCTAGTCTCTAGGGACTTCTTCAGAGGTAAAAGCCGACGAACGAGAAAAAAAAAATTGGTACCGGATTTTTTTTCAGGGAAAGTAAAATGGCACGGGCGTACTACCGACCACATTACCCTAAAAATCATGTTCTGAAGGTCTGTAAAAATGATGGTCACTAACACCATATTCACTATACGTCACTTGACGTGACGGGGCTCTTTACTTTTTTTTTTACTTCATTGGATGCCGTCTCCACATCGAAGATTGGCTACCATAGAGCGCCATTTTATTCTGCCTCTAGTCTTGGCGGTGCACGTTGTCATAGGTCATCAGCTTTACAGCAGCTTCTCATTTCTATGCATCTTGATGCACCATGGGGCCGTTACTCATTTACTAGTACCAAACCGCTGCTACTCAATGTTTGTATACCGTCCTACATGTTTACACCAGATACATTTTTGTGTTGTTGTTAGTTGTCCCTGCTGAAGGCCTTTTGGCCGAAATGTCGTTCTACTTTTGTTTTGTTTCTTAACTAAAGCTGTTACCATACCACTTTTTTCTTTTTTTACGTTTTCATTATAATCATCTGCTTTACAGCAGCCTCGCATTTCTAATCATCTTGATGCCTTTACCCCAGTGTTATAGGTTCAACCTGTCCACATTTTGATGTTATCAGTCCACTTTAGTCTTGGTCTCAGCATCGTCTGTATAGTACTTTTTTTCCAAGATAAGATGACTTTTAGAAGGATTTTATGTCTTTTCACATGCCCACACAAACTCATCTCTTTTTTCAAATTGTGTTAAGTAGTTGCCCCCTCCTCCCCCATTTTCAACTGATACACAACGCCCTTGTTTGTCTTCGTTTGCTTCCACCCACTTCTCCAAATTTTCAAACATTTCCACATTTCAAAGGCTTCACTTTCTTGCTCTGGTTTCTTATGTAATGTCCATGTTTCTGTACCATTTAAGAATGTTGAGTAAATATAGCATTTTGCAATTCGTAGTTTTAGTTCTGATGTTATTTGCTGTGATTTAAGTACATTTTTCAAGTTGTTAAAATTAGTTTTTGCCATTCCTATTCTTTAGATATTGTTTTTTTTTACTGTCTTATAGCGTTAATAATTTGTTATAATGTATCCAAGATATCGATATTCTTTAACTCTTTCTATGTTCTTTCTATCTATTTCAATATTTCTTCTAAACACAAAGTATACATAGGGCACACTGTATCTTGAATCTGTTTGTCCCATTAAACGTCTCCATTCTCTATATACCTGTGAAATGTCAGAAGACATTGGGTCTTGTCGTTTGAAATCTACTAAGCGATTATATCAAATTTACTATCGTCATTTTCAAACAGAGAGCAGTATCAATAGCCTTCTCATTTCGCTCTTTTGTTCACCATACCCTCTCCCACGGTCTCCACTCTTGTCAGTAGATCACTCTGATGGACGAGGTGATGTTCTCTCAGACCTCATACATTCACTGGAGACCCCAGGGTCCCGGTAGAGGTCACATGTGTCACATCCATCTCCACCCAACATCCCCTAGCCTTTATCATTAATTTGTTCTTAGTCCATACCGAGTTATCCTAACAACATCTATTTTTTATTTCATCTTAGCTGCATGGTCTGTACACACATGGGTTCTCCAGTCGTTTCCTTCTGATATTCCGTCACGCCTTGTGCTGTATATGGTGTTTGTCAACACTTATTAAAATCACTGGAGGCTTGTAGAGTTGTGGTTTTACTGAAAGTAAAAAAAAAAAAAGTAAAGTACCCCTGTCACACCAAGTGGCGTATAGGGAAATATGGTGTTAGTGACCATAAATTTTACAGACCTTCGGCACATGATTTTTGGGGTAGTGTGGTCGGTATTACGCCAGTGTCGCTTCACTTTCCCAGAAAAATAAATCCTGTGCCCATTTAAGGCTGGGTGAACCCGGAAGCTGTTGGTTGGGATCAAAACATACCCCTTGTCCTTTGTAGTCCAGTTCACTAATCACTGAGCTATCGCGGCTTCAGGCGCCCAATAAAACATCAAAATTAGCAGGGCGGAAGTCACGAGCATAGCCACATGAAAACAGAACATAAACATGACGTTAGAGGACAGGCAATTACAACAAGCGGAGGAATTTAAATACCTAGGAAGTCTAGTGACGAATGACGATTCACAAACAACAGAATAAAACTAGGTGCAACAAAGGTTGTAAAATCATATGACATCTCTCACAACTGTTATTCAATAAAAAAAATAATTCTAGAGGCAACAACATAATCTTCATCCCATTTTGACCAATGCTAGACCTGGACTCTAGACTCAAGAGCAACAACAAAAACCACTACCGAGATGAAATGTGATAGACAAATGACTTTAAACATTCTGAGAGATAAGATCAGAAATGAACTGAGTAAAAATAGGAATATTTTCTGCCATAGGGTACATAAAGAAACAACAGATAAAGTGGTTTAGCCACGTGATGAAACAGACCAAAGCATAACAAAATGAGCCTTTAATAAACGTTACAATAGCAACAAACTCGAGGGTCGATCACGTAAAAGATGGACTGATGTAATTTTGGAAACACTAAAAAATATAAACTGCAGGAGTGCCAACAGAAGAGCAAAAGACGCAAATTATGTCTCCCGTCGATGCTGTGAGTTATGGTTAGTCGAAGGCCCAGGTATCACTGCAAGCGAATTAAAATCCATAATTACTCAACCGCCCGTGCCAGTTGAATCATCCGAATTAGCATCTCATCTCATTGAAGGATCCAAACAAAGACAGCTGCAGTCCCATGAAAGGCGAATGAGGGAGGAAAGAAGAAGAAAGTCAACTAATGATTGATTTTTTTATTATCCGATTGATTATTTCGTTGATTGGCATTAGACGGTGAAAAGGTTTAATCCCATTCTGAGAAATGTCGTTGTTCGGTAAGAGACAATGAGGAAGAGTTATCTCGTTCTGAGAAATGTCGATGTTCGGTAAGAGACAATGAGGAAGAGTTATCTCGTTCTGAGAAATGTCGATGTTCGGTAAGAGACAATGAGCAAGAGTTATTTCGTTCTGAGAAATGTCGATGTTCGGTAAGAGACAATGAGGAAGAGTTATTTCGTTCTGAGAAATGTCGATGTTCGGTAAGAGACAATGAGGAAGAGTTATTTCGTTCTGAGAAATGTCGATGTTCGGTAAGAGACAATGAGCAAGAGTTATCTCGTTCTGAGAAATGTCGTTGTTCGGTAAGAGACAATGAGGAAGAGTTATCTCGTTCTGAGAAATGTCGTTGTTCGGTAACAGATGGTGAAGAAGAGTTATCTCGTTCTGAGAAATGTCGTTGTTCGGTAACAGATGGTGAAGAAGAGTTATCTCGTTCTGAGAAATGTCGATGTTTGGTAAGAGACAATGAGCAAGAGTTATCTCGTTCTGAGAAATGTCGATGTTCGGTAAGAGACAATGAGCAAGAGTTATTTCGTTCTGAGAAATGTCGTTGTTCGGTAAGAGACAATGAGGAAGAGTTATCTCGTTCTGAGAAATGTCGATGTTTGGTAAGAGACAATGAGGAAGAGTTATTTCGTTCTGAGAAATGTCGATGTTTGGTAAGAGACAATGAGGAAGAGTTATTTCGTTCTGAGAAATGTCGTTGTTCGGTAAGAGACAATGAGGAAGAGTTATCTCGTTCTGAGAAATGTCGATGTTTGGTAAGAGACAATGAGGAAGAGTTATTTCGTTCTGAGAAATGTCGATGTTTGGTAAGAGACAATGAGGAAGAGTTATCTCGTTCTGAGAAATGTCGATGTTTGGTAAGAGACAATGAGGAAGAGTTATCTCGTTCTGAGAAATGTCGATGTTTGGTAAGAGACAATGAGGAAGAGTTATTTCGTTCTGAGAAATGTCGATGTTTGGTAAGAGACAATGAGGAAGAGTTATTTCGTTCTGAGAAATGTCGATGTTTGGTAAGAGACAATGAGGAAGAGTTATTTCGTTCTGAGAAATGTCGATGTTTGGTAAGAGACAATGAGGAAGAGTTATCTCGTTCTGAGAAATGTCGATGTTTGGTAAGAGACAATGAGGAAGAGTTATTTCGTTCTGAGAAATGTCGATGTTTGGTAAGAGACAATGAGGAAGAGTTATTTCGTTCTGAGAAATGTCGATGTTTGGTAAGAGACAATGAGGAAGAGTTATTTCGTTCTGAGAAATGTCGTTGTTCGGTAACAGATGGTGAAGAAGAGTTATCTCGTTATGAGAAATGTCGATGTTTGGTAAGAGACAATGAGGAAGAGTTATCTCGTTCTGAGAAATGTCGATGTTTGGTAAGAGACAATGAGGAAGAGTTATTTCGTTCTGAGAAATGTCGATGTTTGGTAAGAGACAATGAGGAAGAGTTATTTCGTTCTGAGAAATGTCGATGTTTGGTAAGAGACAATGAGGAAGAGTTATTTCGTTCTGAGAAATGTCGTTGTTCGGTAACAGGTGGTGAAGAAGAGTTATCTCGTTATGAGAAATGTCGATGTTTGGTAAGAGACAATGAGGAAGAGTTATTTCGTTCTGAGAAATGTCGTTGTTCGGTAACAGATGGTGAAGAAGAGTTATCTCGTTATGAGAAATGTCGATGTTTGGTAAGAGACAATGAGGAAGAGTTATTTCGTTCTGAGAAATGTCGATGTTTGGTAAGAGACAATGAGGAAGAGTTATTTCGTTCTGAGAAATGTCGATGTTTGGTAAGAGACAATGAGGAAGAGTTATCTCGTTATGAGAAATGTCGATGTTTGGTAAGAGACAATGAGCAAGAGTTATCTCGTTATGAGAAATGTCGATGTTCGGTAAGAGACAATGATGAAGAGTTATCTCGTTATGAGAAATGTCGATGTTCAGTAAGAGACAATGATGAAGAGTTATCTCGTTATGAGAAATGTCGATGTTCAGTAAGAGACAATGATGAAGAGTTATCTCGTTATGAGAAATGTCGATGTTCAGTAAGAGACAATGATGAAGAGTTATCTCGTTATGAGAAATGTCGATGTTCAGTAAGAGACAATGATGAAGAGTTATCTCGTTATGAGAAATGTCGATGTTCGGTAAGAGAGAGATTGTACAGGTTGTGTTAGTGGCACGCAATATCAAAAGTGATAAACAACAACTTTGGAGCAAGCTATGAACTTCTCTAGCGAATCGACACAATCACATCGAAGTAAATAAGATGACTGCTACAACTGAGAACGCTAAAGTTCTAAATCCACTGAACATTGTTTTATAGTGCAAAACAAGGACATTAAATAAGAAAAAAATGAAAAGAAAATTGTAGCTTTTAAAACATGGATTTAAAAAAGAAATGATAGAATCCTGTGAAACGACAAGAAAGCTAAGAAGCATTGAGGTATCTGAGATTAGAGAAACAAGTGTTTAATATAACTAAACCAAAACAATGAATATTTGTAGACACACAAAGAGACAGTGCCTTACAAAAAGTCAACTTGGAAGAGAAAATACAAGTCAAAAGAGTTCCTAACCAATACTTGACCCATATCCATGGATCTAATTTCACTGCGGTCAGGAACACCCCAAATTCGCTCCACCATTTTTCAAATTTCTCAAAATGCATCAATCAATTTATTAAGCAATGTCTCTCCGTGCACGTCCTACTCGACTGCACATTCATTGTTTTTCCAAGCCTCCTTAGTCGCCTCTTAGGAGCCTTGGTAGCCACACGGCTAGCAAAAGAGGTGGAGGCAGACAAAGGTTAAAGTGAACTGACAACATGTAGCGGATAATTAGAGAACATATGTTAAGTGTACCATCAAGGCAAGAACCTATATGAAATGGTTCTTCAATGGGGTCAATTTTTGGTAAGGAGACGGCACGCCATAATGATGAGGCGATAAGGCACTTGATGGTAGTTATAATATTTTTTTGGTATTATTTATTCAGCTCACGGCCAGCAATTTGGAAAGTCGGCCGAAAACAGTATCCACAACTAGCAGCGAGTTGTCCTGGCCCAGACAAGGGGGTGTCATCGATGGGTATAGTTGTCATGAGACCAGGCAATCAAACTGTCTCCGGACACCAGCATCGGCCGAGATACTGTGTCTTCGTTTCAACTCGGTCGCGGACATAACAAACGACCAGAGACGGAGACGGCTCGATAAAAAGTGCGTACCGGCGGTGTAGAATATCGAATTGGGTTCCGATTACAAAGCAGATAACAGTCCCAACATCCCCACCATTCATTTCTTCACTTCAGTTTTCATTTACGTTTTCCATCGCTACTCTTAGTTGTGTGTGTGTGTTTTCTTTTTTTTTTTGTTATTTTGTGTTGAGAAAATAGGGTAGGCAGTGACTTTGTCCCTCGCTACGCACCTGCCGATGTTCTTTACATTCTTGACTGTTGTAGTACAAGCACTGACTAGAAAAGAACAAACAGTCTAAATTAAGGGGCGGTGTTAATATGTTCACCTTCCTGACAAGGTCACAGTAGGATGTACTATAGCTTTCGTCTTTTTGTGGGTACGAGGTTCTCATACTTTTTGTGGACACGAAGTTCTCATACTTTTGTGGACATTCTTAAACATTTTTTGTAGACATTATGTCCTAGATATCTTTTTTTAGACATTATGTCACATGTTCCTATACATCTTTAGTGGACAGTAAACCAGATGTCCTCCTCCTCATCATCATCATCATGTGCCGTACCTGTTGGCGTTGACGATCATGTCTTTCCACAATCTTCTATCAACAGTGCATCGTATGAGTTCTGTTGTTGACTGTTTTTCATGCCATGACAACAAGCAATCCAGTATTTTTCTCTTTGTCGTCCGCGATCTCTCTTTCCTTTTATTTTGCCAGTTGTAACCAAGTATTCCAACTTTCCTCTTCTCATTATGTGCCCGAAAAATGTTGATTGCTTCTTTCTGGTGTTTTTTAAGAGCTCCCTTTTTGTGTTGGCCTCTTTGAGAATTTTCTCATTGGTCTTTTTAGCTGTCCAAGGAACTTTCAACATTCTTCTGAGAAATCGCAACTCTGTGGCCTCTAATCGTCTTTTCATTTGTTTGTCTACTGTCCATGTCCATCTTCTAACTGACGGCTTTCAGATTCACCCAGCCTTAAATGGTACTGGAATTTTTCCTAAGAAAGTAAAGCTTGAAAACCCGTCCCGGGCGTAATACCAACCACATTACCCTAAAATCAAGTGCCGAAGGTCTGTAAAAATTATGGTCACTAACACCATTTTCTATATACGCCACTTGGCATAACGGGGCTCTTTACTTTTTTTTTTATTAGTTTGGTTTTGTCCCCATTAAACTTCTGCCCATACGTTCCTGTCGTCTCACATAGTTCCTTCACATAACTGAAGCAAAGCATGCCCAGTTTTTATTCAACAAATCCTAAGAAAAAGGAAGTGCGTACCTCAACATGATAATCAAGATGCTAACATTGCAAATTAATTTTAAAAAAAAAAAAACCCACCTCACATGGCAATTCAACATTAAAAAAATGGACACAATTGCAAACGAAAGTAAAAAGCAAAGAGCCAGGTCACGCCATGTGGCGTATAGGGAGTATGGTGTTAGTGACCATACTTATTATAGACCTTCAGCACATGATTTTTGGGTAATGTGGTCGGTATTACGCCCGTCCCGGTTTACTTTCTCAGAAAAAAATTCGGTTCCCATTTATGGTTGCGTGAATCTGAAAGCCCTCGATTAGGATCGAATCCGATCTCTTGTCTTTTGCAGTCCAGTTCACTAACCACTGAGCTATCGCAACTTCTTAAACGAAAGTAAAAATGTAATCACGGAGATCGAAGGTTGTTGATTTCGCTGTCAAACTTGGAATTTATTGAAAACTGAAGAACGCAAATTTATAAACAAATTATTATTAAAAAATAAAGCTTATTAACTCAGCAGATGACATAGTGTCAGTGAATCATGACAGATGTCATAGTGTCAATGAATCATGACAGATGTCATAGTGTCAATGAATCATGACAGATGTCATAGTGTCAATGAATCATGACAGATGTCTTAGTGTCAATGAATCATGACAGATGTCATAGTGTCAATGAATCATGACAGATGTCATAGTGTCAATGAATCATGACAGATGTCATAGTGTCAATGAATCATGACAGATGTCTTAGTGTCAATGAATCGTGACAGATGTCTTAGTGTCAATGAATCATGACAGATGTCATAGTGTCAATGAATCATGACAGATGTCTTAGTGTCAATGAATCATGACAGATGTCATAGTGTCAATGAATCATGACAGCTACAATCAACTTTACGCAGCCTAATTTGGTATAGCAGGAAATCCCATAACAAAAGAATTATGAATAGAACGGTTGATGTCTTGTAGCGATCAAAGTATCCATTATCATAGGTTTACTCTCCTGGCATTTCCTTGACGTTGCTCCTTGCGTACACGTTCGTTTGTTTGGTCGCTTGTTGATGAGAGTTCTCGTTAAATAAAATGAGGATCTAAATTAATCAAATAGTTGAATACTCTCTTCAATGTAATGTCATAGATCAGTCTCTTACACAAAACATCTACAGATGGAACATCATCATTCCAATTATCATTCACAACACTATCTTCCTCGGCATCACTTCAATCTTCATTCACAACATTAAATCCTCAGAATCACTCCAATCATTATTCACAATTCTATCATTGTTGGTATCCCTTCAATCATCATTCACAATACTGTCATTACTATAATCATCAGCATCACTGTTCACACCATCACAGTCAGATCCACTATGAACATATGAACATCAATATAACTCCCATCGCCTTCTTCGACAATGAAACCATCTAACTTCTACATGATGACTCTATAGTCCAGCGATGTCATTAAACAAGCGGAGAATACTACCCGTTCAATAAAATGTCACAGAAAAACTACAAAATTCCTTGAAAAACTACAATCTGCATGTGGCACAAACGGAAAGAGAAAAAATGTTAATGTTTTTTTTTATTATCCAGATCAGAGTTTGGCACAATAATAACATCAGATGGAAGATGCATCATAGAAATAAAACTGTAGATAAGCTCAGCTCATAACGGCATTTCAGACAATGAACAACGTGTTATGCAACAAGTCTATGCCGATAGAAGTGAGTCAGATAGTTCATCAGTACTATAAAGAGCCAATTATGACCTATGGAAGCGAATCATGGACAGTAAACAAACAAATGAAAAGATGAATAGAGCCTTAGAGATGGGATTTTTCAGAAGAATATTGAAAGTTCCCTGGGCAGCTAAAAAGACCAGTAAAGAAATTCTCAAAGAGGCCAACACAAAAAGGGAGCTCCTAAAAACATCAAAAAGAAACAATCAACATTTTTCGGGCACATCATGAGAAGAGGAAAGTTGGAATACTTGGTTACAACTGGCAAAATACAGGGAAAGAGAGATTGCGGACGATATGGAGAAAAAAAATACTAGATAGCTTGCTGTCATGACATGGAAAACAGTCAACAGAACTGATATGATTCACTGTGGAAGGTGAAAGAAGATTGTGGAAGGATATGATCGTCTACGCCAGCCGATATGGCGCATAATGATGATGAGGTCAGAATTGCTTTCTCTACCGAAAATATATAATATTCAGTCAGTAAAAAAAGAAGTAAATAAATAAACGGCGTTTTTAGTCGCAGTAGGAGCATAAAGTAACCGATCGCACGACTGCACTTGAGGATACAGATGGCTGGACTCGTCTAGGTCTTCGTGATCTCATACATCACGTGCTAATCCAGCGATACAATTTCTCCAGCATAACATTTGCATTCCAACATTCTTAAAAACTCTCTCTTTCACAACACATAACAATAAGACAAGACAATGTTATACAGAACTTTAAAGTAAAAATGTCTGGAGTGCACTCTCTGACAGGTTATCACCGTCATTTCGAGGAAAGGCACCTCACAGAACCAGAGCTGGAAGATGTCAGCGGCATGCAGCAGCTGGTTAGCGCCAGGATCGGTGACCTGAAACCACCCAGACCCAACTCCACCTCTTCGTTGTGCCTTCAGAAACAGGCTAACCTGTCTAGTCTGGCCAAGCGAGTAGGGACGACGAAGGAAGACAACCTGGTGCTTAAAAATGTTATGCTGAAGTCGGATGTGTTGGGCCGAAAGGCGCAAATATCACAGTTTTTTGCAAACCACAACACAACCTATAATCGTCACTTAACGTCCCTTAAAGATCTTTGAACTAATTAAAACTGACGTCTCAAGGTTGCAGCAGCTAAGACGAATATACAACAGCGTTAACATATTTATCGTGACTGCACTTGTTCTAGTTGTTATGGATCCAGCGGCCTGTTAGCTCCCTTCGGTCTAAAGCCATGTAATGATATCTGCAGATATTTCTGAGATTCCTTTGTCGTTACTTCCGTACAAGATAATCCTGTTTTTCGCCTTTTTTCGAGAGGGCTAGACATCAGATCTCACTGCTTAGAGAGGGCTAGACATCGGAACTCACTGCCTAGAGAGGGCTAGACATAGGATCTCACTGCCTAGAGAGGGCTAGACATTTGGATCTCTCTGCCCAGAGAGGGCTAGATATTTGGATCTCTCTGCCCAGAGAGGGCTAGCCATTTGTATCTCTGCCCAGAGAGGGCTAGACATCGGATCTCAATGCCCAGAGAGGGCTAGACATTTGGATCTCTGCACAGAGAGGGCTAGACATCGGATCTCAATGCCCAAAGACCGGGGGAAAGTACAAACCGCAAGGAAGCCACGAATTTGATGATTTTAAAAAAGAATGTCAGTCGCCTGTGGTGGGAATCGAACCTAGTACCTAGTTACCCAGAGGCCTGCGTCTTACCTCTGGACCACCCAGACCCACATAGCTGTAGACTCAAAGCCAATATTCAGATGATACCTTTCTGTTTCTATAGCTCTTATTTCTGCTTCACAATTCCTGAAGACTTCACCACAAGGCCAGACTCTATTTTGTTAATCAATTGTTGAGAGTCAAATGTTTACAGAATGATGCTCTGAGTTGTACAGACGAAGCATTTCCACGCCAATTCTATTTATTTGATGTACGTCGTCAGTCTTTCATTTAGTAACATGATCACACTACATCAGTTTAATATAAATATTGACATAAGGTACACCACGCGATGTACTAAACGTTTATGCAGACTCAATCTATCCGTCATCTGACAGCTTGCGACACACCTGGAACTCCTCACATAACACGTCACACGGGATTTCCTTGTCCTACTTAAGTAGTATTAGTTGAACAATAAACATCAGAATGATGTTGTGGCGACGATCATTGCATGGATTTCCTCCCTTGAAACAGGTCTACCTTTAAGTCTTTGTTCCGTACTGTTCAGAAATATAAACCTTTTCTTAAATCAACACCCAGCGCCATTGACATTATCTTGGACACTTCATGATCTGAGAGACATGTTTTCTTACATTCTATGAAATCGAGCCAAAGATTTCGCAAGGATGTGCAAAGACTTAAAGCGTTCGCAACGTGTGAACATTCTTTATTCCAAAAATAACACTATTTTGAAGGGATCAACGATTTCATTGAAGTAGGAACAAGACTGTGTCACTTGAAATGCCGCTTTCTATAGACAAGGTTTCATGCGCAAAGGAGCATGCACAATTTCATGATGTGAACCCAAGCTTGTCACGGCCGTCGTTGGCGTCCATGATTGATGGCTCTCCTCGGATCTACACCTAACAAACTAGTCGTCTGAATTTTGTTTTTTTTTTACCTTTACACCAGAGCCATTGCAGTTTACTTTCTAGCCCATCCTACATAAGTAGTTGCTTATTCGTCTTCTAATGTGAAGGCAGTGAAATCCTGCAATGCTCGTGGGCTTGTTTATTTTGTGATTGGCAGGTTCATGTCCTCATTGCAAAGTCTGCAAATAGTAAACATCATTTTGTAAACAGTGGCATTTTTTTTTTTTCCATTTAAAATTATAGAGGACTATTGTATGGTTTATACTGCCCACTAAGAATGGCAAAATGTTACGTCTTCTCAATATTCCTGTATGGTGCAGAAACATGGGCATTAGACAAGAAAACAGAACAGAAAATTGAAGCCTTTGAAATGTGGATTTATAGAAGATAGGTAGAATTGGATGGAAACAAAAGATAACCAACGATAAAGTTTTAAAACAACTGAAAATAAAATGAGAACTACTAAACACAATTAAGTCAAGACAAATGAAATTGTTGGGGCATGTTAAAAGACACAACAGCCTACTAAAAGTAATATTGGAAGGAAAAATACAAGGTAAAAGAGGCAGAGGCAGACCAAGACAAACATGGACGAGTAACATCAAAACATGGACAAGTCAATCTATGTCAGCCTGCACCATCAAAGCAAGAAACAGAGTAGAATGGCGATCCATGGTAGCCAACTTTCGTTGCGGAGAATGCACATGATGATGATTGTCAAAAATATGACCAACGATGAGTCAACATTCTCGAGCCTTAGGCAGCTCTCACGGCTTCTCCGATGATGTATTAGATGTGACACCGTGCAGCAGTAACAGTACAGCTGACGGCTTCTCCAATGATGTATTAGATGTGACACCGTGCAGCAGTAACAGTACAGCTGACGGCTTCTCCGATGATGTATTAGATGTGACACCGTGCAGCAGTAACAGTACAGCTGACGGCTTCTCCAATGATGTATTAGATGTGACACCGTGCAGCAGTAACAGTACAGCTGACGGCTTCTCCGATGATGTATTAGATGTGACACCGTGCAGCAGTAACAGTACAGCTGACGGCTTCTCCAATGATGTATTAGATGTGACACCGTGCAGCAGTAACAGTACAGCTGACGGCTTCTCCGATGATGTATTAGATGTGACACCGTGCAGCAGTAACAGTACAGCTGACGGCTTCTCCGATGATGTATTAGATGTGACACCGTGCAGCAGTAACAGTACAGCTGACGGCTTCTCCAATGATGTATTAGATGTGACACCGTGCAGCAGTAACAGTACAGCTGACGGCTTCTCCGATGATGTATTAGATGTGACACCGTGCAGCAGTAACAGTACAGCTGACGGCTTCTCCAATGATGTATTAGATGTGACACCGTGCAGCAGTAACAGTACAGCTGACGGCTTCTCCAATGATGTATTAGATGTGACACCGTGCAGCAGTAGCAGTACAGCTGACGGCTTCTCCAATGATGTATTAGATGTGACACCGTGCAGCAGTAGCAGTACAGCTGACGGCTTCTCCGATGATGTATTAGATGTGACACCGTGCAGCAGTAACAGTACAGCTGACGGCTTCTCCGATGATGTATTAGATGTGACACCGTGCAGCAGTAGCAGTACAGCTGACGGCTTCTCCAATGATGTATTAGATGTGACACCGTGCAGCAGTAGCAGTACAGCTGACGGCTTCTCCAATGATGTATTAGATGTGACACCGTGCAGCAGTAACAGTACAGCTGACGGCTTCTCCAATGATGTATTAGATGTGACACCGTGCAGCAGTAGCAGTACAGCTGACGGCTTCTCCGATGATGTATTAGATGTGACACCGTGCAGCAGTAACAGTACAGCTGACGGCTTCTCCAATGATGTATTAGATGTGACACCGTGCAGCAGTAGCAGTACAGCTGACGGCTTCTCCAATGATGTATTAGATGTGACACCGTGCAGCAGTAGCAGTACAGCTGACGGCTTCTCCGATGATGTATTAGATGTGACACCGTGCAGCAGTAACAGTACAGCTGACGGCTTCTCCGATGATGTATTAGATGTGACACCGTGCAGCAGTAACAGTACAGCTGACGGCTTCTCCGATGATGTATTAGATGTGACACCGTGCAGCAGTAACAGTACAGCTGACGGCTTCTCCGATGATGTATTAGATGTGACACCGTGCAGCAGTAGCAGTACAGCTGACGGCTTCTCCGATGATGTATTAGATGTGACACCGTGCAGCAGTAGCAGTACAGCTGACGGCTTCTCCGATGATGTATTAGATGTGACACCGTGCAGCAGTAACAGTACAGCTGACGGCTTCTCCGATGATGTATTAGATGTGACACCGTGCAGCAGTAACAGTACAGCTCCATTTATGTTTTAATTAAAACGTGTGGTTTCAAATCTGACCGGTAGTGCATCTAGACAAATGTCTGTCCTGTTATTACGTAGGCATGTGGTTGGGAACAAGGCAGTACTGTACTGCACATAACTGGAGACAGGAACTCAACTGGTAAATCGGGTAAGCCGGGTTCGATCCTGCTTCGGTCTTTATATATTGTTCTTTGTTTTTTTTTCTGTTGTTGATTATTTCTCATTTTTTCCGAGTGCTGTAAACATACCTCTTCCTCTGAATTGATTCGCTGATTATCGCCTCAGAAGTTTCCCTCTAGAATAATATTCATTTATTAACATTTGTCTCAAACGCAATTTGTACTGCTTTCTTGACATTTAAATCCATGACTGAGGCAACGGCGCCCCACAACAGCAGGGCTGGAATCTGTCAGTGATCCATGACTGAGGCAACGGCGCCCCACAACAGCAGGGCTGGAATCTGTCAGTGATCCATGACTGAGGCAACGGCGCCCCACAACAGCAGGGCTGGAATCTGTCAGTGATCCATGACTGAGGCAACGGCGCCCCACAACAGCAGGGCTGGAATCTGTCAGTGATCCATGACTGATGGCTTCGGCAGGATCAGTGAACCAGAACCGTCCAAACTATACTACACTTCTTCGTGGTGCCTCCAGAAATAGACAAACCAGTCCAGCCCTGTCGAGTAAGTTGGGATTGAAGATGGAAGAGAGATGAGAACCTTGTACCCAACAATGTTAGGATTGAAGATGGAAGAGAGATGAGAACCTTGTACCCAACAATGTTGGGATTGAAGATGGAAGAGAGATGAGAACCTTGTACCCAACAATGTTGGGATTGAAGATGGAAGAGAGATGAGAACCTTGTACCCAACAATGTTGGGATTGAAGATGGAAGAGAGATGAGAACCTTGTACCCAACAATGTTGGGATTGAAGATGGAAGAGAGATGAAAACCTTGTACCCAACAATGTTGTGATTGAAGATGGAAGAGAGATGAAAACCTTGTACCCAACAATGTTGGGATTGAAGATGGAAGAGAGATGAGAACCTTGTACCCAAAAATTACATGCTAAAGTCGGATATGTTGGGTATAAAGGCGTAGATATCACAGTTAAACTGTGAACTACAACAACATGTATCTACGCCCACTTAACGTCCTTCTAAGTGCGGGTGACGAAAAGGACAATTAAATCCGTTAAGGAGAACGAAAGAAAGAAAGAAAGAAAGAAAGAAAGAAAGAAGAAAGAAAGAAAGAAAGAAAGAAAGAAAGAAAGAAAGAAAGAAAGAAAGAAAGAAAACGAAAAAACGAAAGAAAGAAACAAACAAAGAACAAAAAAAAAGAGAGAAAGAAAGAAAGAGAGCACGAAGAAAACGAAAGAAAGAAAGAAAGATAGAGAGAAAGAAAGAGAGAAAGAAAGAAAGAAAGAAAGAAAGAAAGAAAGAAAGAATATGCCTTTTGTGTTCCCAGACTGGCCAAGATGAAGAGGCACATTCTAAGCGAAACAGAAACGTTTTCTTATAGTATTGAAGCTACTGTATGGTTTATACTACCCACTGTATGGTTTATACTACCCACTGTATGGTTTATACTACCCACTGTATGGTTTATACTACCCACTGTATGGTTTATACTACCCACTGTATGGTTTATACTACCCACTGTATGGTTTATACTACCCACTGTATGGTTTATACTGCCCACTGTATGGTTTATACTACCCACTGTATGGTTTATACTGCCCACTGTATGGTTTATACTACCCACTGTATGGTTTATACTACCCACTGTATGGTTTATACTACCCACTGTATGGTTTATACTGCCCACTGTATGGTTTATACTGCCCACTGTATGGTTTATACTACCCACTGTATGGTTTATACTACTGCCCACTGTATGGGTTTATACTGCCCACTGTATGGTTTATACTGCCCACTGTATGGTTTATACTACCCACTGTATGGTTTATACTGCCTACTGTATGGTTTATACTGCCTACCCACTGTATGGTTTATACTACCTACTGTATGGTTTATACTACCCACTGTATGGTTTATACTACCCACTGTATGGTTTATACTACCCACTGTATGGTTTATACTGCCCACTGTATGGTTTATACTACCCACTGTATGGTTTATACTGCCCACTGTATGGTTTATACTACCCACTGTATGGTTTATACTACCCACTGTATGGTTTATACTGCCCACTGTATGGTTTATACTACCCACTGTATGGTTTATACTGCCCACTGTATGGTTTATACTGCCCACTCTATGGTTTATACTACCCACTGTATGGTTTATACTACCCACTGTATGGTTTATACTGCCCACTGTATGGTTTATACTGCCCACTGTATGGTTTATACTACCCACTATATGGTTTATACTGCCCACTGTATGGTTTATACTACCCACTATATGGTTTATACTGCCCACTGTATGGTTTATACTACCCACTGTATGGTTTATACTACCCACTGTATGGTTTATACTGCCCACTGTATGGTTTATACTACCCACTGTATGGTTTATACTACCCACTGTATGGTTTATACTACCCACTGTATGGTTTATACTGCCTACCGTATGGTTTATACTGCCTACTGTATGGTTTATACTGCCCACTGTATGGTTTATACTACCTACTGTATGGTTTATACTACCCACTGTATGGTTTATACTACCCACTGTATGGTTTATACTACCCACTGTATGGTTTATACTGCCTACTGTATGGTTTATACTGCCTACTGTATGGTTTATACTACCCACTGTATGGTTTATACTACCCACTGTATGGTTTATACTGCCTACTGTATGGTTTATACTGCCCACTGTATGGTTTATACTACCCACTGTATGGTTTATACTGCCCACTATATTGTTTATACTGCCCACTATGCAAAATTAAAGCCACGCTGATTTTTATCATTACCTGCAGGACTGTCTCAGTAATTAAATTGTGACAGCTTGGCTACACTATCAGAGGAAACTCCGAATGTTTCACGGCCTACAGACAAAGGCGGCGCTTTCATTTTTTCGCCCCATTTTCTTAATCTGAAGGGCGGGCCACTGGAGGCAGATCATTAACGCATGTGATTGAAATAAGCGATGAAGAGTTTGCAAAATTCAAATCAGGTGTGGTGAAGGAGAGACAAAGTTTGTGAACTAAAAAAATACATTCTGGAATACAGGTGGAGACTGTGGTATAGTGTTTCCATACTAGTGATCGCCCTAAGTGTCAGACCATGAAAGGGGAGGTAATAGAAAATGTTGTGAACGGAATTTTTTAAAATGAAATATGCTCCTTTTAATGTTGAGGAGGTAGAGGGTGAAAGTCTATCTCTTAGAATTAATGCGAGTGGCAAATCCTTTGAGATTTCTGATCATTAATGTTAGAGCAATGAAGTGTTGACATAATGGCAGAGTAAACCTGCTATTTTGAAGGTGACATACAAGAAGTGAGAAAGAGATTTCACCGGTGCTTTACAGGGCATTTTCTGGCTTTGGGGAGTGATCCATGGACAGTAGATAAACAAATTAAACAATGATTTGAGATATCAGAGTTGAGATTTCTTAGAAGAATGTTTATCGTTCCATGGACAGCTAAAAAGACCCAACGAGGAAATTCTCAAAAAGGTGAACACAAAAAGAGAGTTCATTAACGATATAAGAAAGAGACAATGGGGAATGTTCGGGCACATCAGGTGAAAAGAAAAGTTGGAACACTTATAACTGACAAAATAAAGAGGGAAGAAGAAGATGGCGGGCGACAAAGAGAAAATATACTCATCATCGCCATTATGTGCCATACCGGTTGGCGTAGGCGACATGTTCTTCCACATTATTCTATCTAATGTGCTTTGAATCAGTTCTGTTGTTGACTGTTTTCCATGTCATGACAGCACGATATCTAGTATTTTTTTCTCTTTGTCGCCCGCGATCTCTCTTTCCTTTTATTTTACTAGTTGTAACGAAGTATTTCAACTTTCCTCTTCTCATGATGTGACCCAAAAATGTTGATTGTTTCTTTCAGATGTTTCTTAGGAGCTCCCTTTTTGTGTTGGCCTCTTGATAATTTCCTCGTTGTTCGTTATTTAGCGCTGTCCTGGGAACTTTCAACATTCTTCTGAGACATACCATCTCTGTGGCCTCTAATCGTCTTTTCATTTGTTTGTCTACAGTCCATGATTCGCTTCCATAGGTCAGAATTGGCTCTATATAGCATAGATAAACTAACTTACTCACTTCTATTGATATAGATTTGTTGCATAAGACGTTTTTCATTTTCTGAAATGCTATTTTGGCCTGAGCTGTTCGAAAAGATACTATTTTATGTTAATACATAGCTTCTTGTCTGAGCACGGCAAATAGTCAACAACAGAACTCATACAATGTACTGTGGATAGAGAACTATTGAAGAACATTATCATTTACACCAAACGGTATAGCACATGATGATAATGGCACACATTTGACCAGTTGATAATACAAAATGATGAAACAGTTTAAAAATATGATGCTGTAGTATACACGAGAAATATGATATATAAAGATCGTTGCTGGAGAAAGTAACATTGACACTAGAAACAAGTTCACCGAACGAGTACTTCATCTTATAGAGTTCTTGACACTAGAAACAAGTTCATCAAACAAGTACTTCATCTTACAGAGTTCTTGACACTAGAAACAAGTTCATCAAACAAGTACTTCATCTTACAGAGTTCTTGACACTAGAAACAAGTTCATCAAACAAGTACCTCATCTTACAGAGATCTTGACACTAGAAACAAGTTCATCAAACAAGTACCTCATCTTACAGAGTTCTTGACACTAGAAACAAGTTCATCAAATAAGTACCTCATCTTACAGAGATCTTGACACTAGAAACAAGTTCATCAAACAAGTACTTCATCTTACAGAGATCTTGACACTAGAAACAAGTTCATCAAACAAGTACTTCATCTTACAGAGTTCTTGACACTAGAAACAAGTTCATCAAACAAGTACTTCATCTTACAGAGTTCTTGACACTAGAAACAAGTTCATCAAACAAGTACCTCATCTTACAGAGTTCTTGACACTAGAAACAAGTTCATCAAACAAGTACTTCATCTTACAGAGATCTTGACACTAGAAACAAGTTCATCAAACAAGTACTTCATCTTACAGAGTTCTTGACACTAGAAACAAGTTCATCAAACAAGTACTTCATCTTACAGAGTTCTTGACACCAGAAACAAGTTCATCAAACAAGTACTTCATCTTACAGAGTTCTTGACACTAGAAACAAGTTCATCAAACAAGTACTTCAACTTACAGAGATCTTGACACTAGAAACAAGTTCACCGGAACAAGTACTTCAACTTACAGAGATCTTGACACTAGAAACAAGTTCATCAAACAAGTACTTCAACTTACAGAGATCTTGACACTAGAAACAAGTTCATCAAACAAGTACTTCAACTTACAGAGATCTTGACACTAGAAACAAGTTCACCGAACAAGTACTTCATCTTACAGAGATCTTGACACTAGAAACAAGTTCATCAAACAAGTACTTCAACTTACAGAGATCTTGACACTAGAAACAAGTTCATCAAACAAGTACTTCAACTTACAGAGATCTTGACACTAGAAACAAGTTCACCGAACAAGTACTTCATCTTACAGAGATCTTGACACTAGAAACAAGTTCATCAAACAAGTACCTCATCTTACAGAGATCTTGACACTCAAAAGGAGAAATGGAAAAAAAAAAATAAAGAAAAAAAACGGTATGGTTATAAGCTTTGCGTAATAATTGAACGATGCAAATTAAAACAACGTTTCGGCACAATAGGCTCTCAGCAGGAATAAACATACAAAACACACATATATGGATTTACAAAGCAAAATAACAATTTGGAACAAGAAGGAAACTGAACTATGATTCTAGTTTGAAATTATTTTTTCTTACTATTTTTCTTACTTTTTCTTACTATTTTTCTTGCTAACTGACTGCTTGTGTCAGGAGCAGCGACCATTAACTGATCAAGATCCAGATGCAATTCCTTGAGGAGGGTCTGGAATTAAATTAACGATCTTGTAGCCATGCGAGCAGTAGTTGATGAAGAAACTGTAGCCTTTTGAGTTGAAGTTGATAAGAGAAGTGTAGTCATTCGAACAGTAGTTGATGAGGAAAGTGTAGCCATGCGAGTAGTAGTTGATGAAAAAGTGTTGCCACGAGATTAGCAGTTGACTGGGAAAGTGTAGTCATGCTAGTAGTAGTTGATGAGGGAGGTGTAGCCACGCGAGCAGTAAGCAGTAATTGATGAAAAACAGTGTAGCCACGCGAGTAGTAGTTGATTAGGGAAGTGTAGCCACGCGAGTGGTAGTAGATGAAAAATTGTAGCCACGAGCGTAGTAGTTGAATGGGAAAGTGTAGCCACTTGAGTAGTAGTTGAATGAGAAAGTGTAGCCACGCGAGTAGTAGTTGAATGGGAAAGTGTAGCCACGAGAGTAATAGTTGAATGGAAAAGTGTAGCCACGAGAGTAATAGTTGAATAGGAAAGTGTAGCCACGAGAGTAGTAGTTGGATGGGAAAGTGTAGCCACGCGAGTAGTAGTTGATCAGGGAAGTGTAGCCGCGCGAATTGTAGTTGATGGAAAAGTGTAGCCGCGAGAGTAGTAGTGGAATGGGAAAGTGTAGCCACGAGAGTAGTAATTGAATGTGAAAGTGTAGTCATATGAGTAGTAGCTGATGAGGAGTTTAGCCATGCGAGTAGTAGCTGATGAAAAGAGTAATCAACAAATGTAGAAGGTACTTCAAGATGTGTAAGTAAAACGGCGGAGATTTCAAATCTTGCAACCGCCAACCACAACTCTGCTCAACTAGACCTATTTAACATCCTGGTAAGGACGGTCAGTGGTCGTGGTGGTAGTGTTAGAGGTAGATATATGAATGAGGAAGTAAACGCTAGACAGCAACAGAGCTGTAATTGACTTCGAATCAGTGCTGATAGTTAGTCTTGCGTCAGGATTTGCTCCATATTCTACTCCACCCCTTCGTGGTGCATCTAATAACGGGCTAACCAGTGTAATCTGATAAAGTGAGTAAAGATCGAGAGGGAAAGCAATCCTGTACTAAAATAATCGTTCGGATGTATTGGGCCGAGAAGCTAAAATATCACAGTTCTACTGAAAACCGTAACATTTCACATACACGCCAACTTAACGTCCGTCTAAGGGCGGATGACGAAGAAGTACACTCTCCTTTAGCCATCGGATGAACGCAAACAAGCAAAGATATCCAGAAATATTGAGATGGACGCTACCTCTCAAGAACGACACATTATTTAGTATACCTCCAGGACTGGCCTCATTCCGACACAGGTCACAAATGTGTACTCCCTTCTCCACCTCCCTGTGATGACCACTGACTACTAATTGGGGCCACGCGAGAGAGCTGACACCGAGATCCGGCACCCGGGCTTTCAAGAGAGATGAAGAGTTTGTGTGAGTGCTTGTGCTAACAGCGAACTTACTTCCGCCCTTTATTTTCGTGGTCAGAGCAGGGGACACCAGTGTAGAACTTTCACAGCTCTGTACTACAAGTGCCTGCCTACAGTAGCCGTTATTAACCCCAAGTAGAAGTGGGGTCTGCAGGACTTGATGAAGTTAGAGGCAGCGAATTATGTTCAGTGATATTATTTTGGGAATCACAGAGAGAGAGAGAGAGAGAGAGAGAGAGAGTGGAGATGACAGGAAAATTGTAAATTAAGCAGCAACAATACATTACAGAACCTTCGCCTTCTTTCCCACCTCATTTGCCTGTCAGGTTTAGTCCTGCGCAGTTATTGTTTACGGTCATTTGCTATTATGTTTCCTCTTCTTGTTCTTTCCTTCCTCATCTACCTTTCAGCATCGACGGAAGATATAATTTGCGGTCTTTTGCTCTTCTGTTCGCCTGCTGTAATGTTTCCTGGTGTTTCTAATATTCCGTCAATCCATCTTTTTCGTGGTCGGCCTTTGGGTCTGGCGTCCTCGCAACGTTTAATGAAAGCACGTTGTGATCTTTCTGTCTCGTCACGGGATTATCTTTTTTTGTTTGCTATATTCATAAGTTATGTTTCTTAGTGCTTCTAATATTCCATCAATCCATTTTGTTCGAGCTCAGCCCTTGGGTCTGAAGTTCTCGTATCGTTCAATAAAATTTCGTTGTGTTCTCTTTTGAACTGTCTGTTTTTCCTCATGGTCAAACCATCTCTTGCTTCTTTATGTATTCAAATGCAAAAATTACTTTTAGTTTTTTGTTAAATCTCAGTTCTTCATTTCTGATCCTGTCTCTCAGACTTCTTCATATCTTATGTCTCACACATTTCATTTCGCTGGTTCCTGCAAGGATAGTGATGGGTAAACACAACTAAATGGAACGACGGATAGTAATAGACGTAGTATAGGTAGAAGAATGTCAGGAAAATGTTTTACACATTCAATGGGAATTACAAATAACGGAAATATGAATGTCCACGATAAGAGATGCAATAGAGGATTGAAGACAATGTGTTCGGTTCAAGATAAATCACAGTATATAAGTCACATGTTCCCTGCTGCTCTACTCGAGGACCCTCACAGTATATAAGTCACATGTTCCCTGCTGCTCTACTCGAGGACCCTCACAGTATATAAGTCGCATGTTCCCTGCTGCTCTACTCGAGGATCCTCACAGTATATAAGTCAACATGTTCCCTGCTGCTCTACTCGAGGATCCTCACAGTATATAAGTCACATGTTCCCTGCTGCTCTACTCGAGGATCATCACAGTATATAAGTACATGTTCCCTGCTGCTCTACTCGAGGATCATCACAGTATATAAGTCAACATGTTCCCTGCTGCTCTACTCGAGGATCCTCACAGTATATAAGTCACATGTTCCCTGCTGCTCTACTCGAGGATCATCACAGTATATAAGT
Source organism: Megaustenia siamemsis (assembly GCA_032433765.1). Taxonomy (NCBI): domain Eukaryota; kingdom Metazoa; phylum Mollusca; class Gastropoda; order Stylommatophora; family Ariophantidae; genus Megaustenia; species Megaustenia siamemsis. Next base: position 7,571,745 of record JAVIAB010000073.1, read on the forward strand.
ACATGTTCCCTGCTGCTCTACTCGAGGATCATCACAGTATATAAGTCACATGTTCCCTGCTGCTCTACTCGAGGATCCTCACAGTATATAAGTCACATGTTCCCTGCTGCTCTACTCGAGGACCCTCACAGTATGCTTATTTCCATTTTCTAAATTGAAAGTGTTAAACGATTTATAGCTGACTGATGACGTCACAATCAGCAAGTCATGGCAGTTCACACGAGGGGTAGCCAGAAAGCAAACACCGCATTCTTTTTCTCTACGAAAAAAAAATGATAGTGCACATGCAATTTTGTACATTTCAAATTTCAAATGAATGTTGTTATTGTATGTACGACATTGCTTTAAATTTGAATCACTAGAGGGGGGTTGGTTAATCTCGAGGCAAGACGTCAGTCTCTAGACAGAGAGGCTGTGAGTTCAAATCCCGGCTGCGCCGGATTTTTATTTGTGATTTCTCTCTGCGACAACCACCCCTTGGTCTCAGCAGCGAGGCCCGGCTTGACACATCAATTACTCATCGATGGAATAAATATGAGTACCTCCGAAGACGGAGTTATCTGCCTGTCCAGGAGGGGTTCCCTGTGCATACGGTTGCCAGGGCAAAACGGATTAACATGTAAGATTCAGTTCCTAGTCTTTAGGGACTCCGCCAGAGGTGAAAGCTGGCGAACGCAAAATAAAACAGAAAGAAAGAAAGATTCAGTAGAAGAGATATGAAAAAGCGTTAAAATGGCGACTATGCAGAACTCGCGGTACAATGATGTTAGAAATACTGGCTACGGATTAGAAAACGGAAGTGAACATTCACAAATGTTTATGTGCTGTGTATGGACCTTATGTGGTCAATAGAAGCACCGTCAGTCGCTGGGATGAGGGTTTTAAAGCTGACGACAGGACAAACAGTGGATCGTGATCAACAATAGCTTGTAAAGAAAACATAAAATGGTAGGGAACATCTAAAATAATAGAAAGACAAGACAAACTGCAACGTTTCGGTAAAAGCCTTCATGGGTTTAACAAACAAACTTATACAAATTAAACGGTGCACATGGCTGAGAGGGAAAAACAGTTTATCGCGAAAAATTCAGTTCCCAGTCGCTATGAACTTCAAAAAAGATTACTTTGGTCATCATTCACAAGAAAAGTCGTTAAATCTATCTTTTGTTTAGTTTACACAACTTCGATTATCATTGAACGAACTTCGATCATCATTAAACGAACTTCGATTATCATTAAACGAACTTCGATCATCATTAAACGAACTTCGATTATCATTAAACGAACTTCGATCATCATTAAACGAACTTCGATTATCATTAAACGAACTTCGATCATCATTAAACGAACTTCGATCATCATTAAACGAACTTCGATTATCATTAAACGAACTTCGATCATCATTAAACGAACTTCGATTATCATTAAACGAACTTCGATCATCATTAAACGAACTTCGATCATCATTAAACGAACTTCGATTATCATTAAACGAACTTCGATCATCATTAAACGAACTTCGATTATCATTAAACGAACTTCGATCATCATTAAACGAACTTCGATCATCATTAAACGAACTTCGATTATCATTAAACGAACTTCGATCATCATTAAACGAACTTCGATTATCATTAAACGAACTTCGATCATCATTAAACGAACTTCGATCATCATTAAACGAACTTCGATTATCATTAAACGAACTTCGATCATCATTAAACGAACTTCGATTATCATTAAACGAACTTCGATCATCATTAAACGAACTTCGATCATCATTAAACGAACTTCGATCATCATTAAACGAACTTCGATCATCATTGAACGAGTGGTTATTTAATGAACTGTGAAGGGAGTGCACCATCGACAAGGTGTCACCAGCAGGAGGCGGGAGAAAAACCGGATAGTAGAAGCCTACATTACATGGCTGACCTGTTTATCAGTTGACAGTTGAATCCAGGTTTTCATCTTTTTTGCTGTTTCTGAGTGCGATTTGCTTCGTCAGGAATATAAATGATTAAATTATCTGACTCTAGACTACTGTGCATACGTGCCTGCACTATCCGTGTTCAAATCTCCTCCACAACAAATGAGGGAGATGTATAATAAAATATGAATTTAACAGCCATTTGTCACTAGCAGACAATGGCGACTCGACACTCCAGCGGGAACGGTAAGTGAAATTATCAGCAGTCCGTAGTCCCGACCGCGTAGATTAGACCGTTGATTTACGAGTCTGCTGCCGAGGTTGTGTACCATGAAGGTATCACTGATAACCTTCCTCTCTCGCTGGGCCTCGCTAACGGTTGATAACTACCCGCGATAACTTTTCAAACGTCCAGTAAGTTATTCGTCCACATTTGATGTGTCAAACGTAAGTGGCCAGAAACATCACATTCCTAGTCTGTGTTGACACTTTTTGCCCTCGGTGGCAGCTCCGATCTTTCGTGGCTTCCTGAACATTCCATGAAATCCCAGTCCACAAACCGGCTTCTACAAGAACAAAGAGCGGATGTGATCGTCTCTTTTCACGTTCCGTTTTCTAGCATTCTTATTTGGTTGTGTTAATTCCAGCAATTATTATTTATCTGTTGACGGAGATATATATATATATATAAATAAAATGGGATAAAATTAACGGGGCAGTAATTTTATTGAAAAAGCTGATCATTTCTTGGAAGTTCCTCCAATATTTTCATAAACTTTTTCTAATAAATTCTTCCGGCACTTGCTACTCAGCGTTATTTACGTTTAAAAGGGCGTTAACTGTGTGTAATTGCGTTATATTGTTGTTTACATTTGGTAGCGACGCCTGTTTGTTTCGATGGGGGGTGGGCCTTCGGTAGCCTAAGTGGGAAGACCACTCGACTGAGTTACCGACGTTCGTACAACCTTCGATTCCCGCTGGAAGCAGTGTGAGTTGTACTTGTGGTTTGAAAAAAAAAATACCTCCACGGTCGACCCTGCCACTGACAGAAATGGGCACCAGGGTAGTAGTGTGAGGAATGCCGCCTCAAATCGTGAGTTTCGATGCTTGAAGCGACACTATCCAGAATTTTCCGAACACTTCTTGAGAGGCGGCCGAGCACATATGGGTGAAAACTCGCGTGCTAAGACGCCGGTTCAAATCTCGTACTTTACTTTTTACCTTTACCTGTTTATTTCGGTCTAACATACAATTTAAAAAAATTAAGCGAGCAGGCAAATAATTACAGTGTTATAGTAAAGCTGGAAGCAGGGAGCAAGTGGTGGGATGTAACGTACACTCCTACAAGGTATGGTGACAGCTTTACAGAAAAGGAACAAAACAAAATCATGACGTTTTGACCTACAGACAACCTGCTGCAGAAAACACGAACACAGAAACGGACAACGAAGGGAAGATCAACTAGAACACAGAAACATGGATGAAGATAAACAAACAGGAAGTAGCAGTGGTGTAAGGTAAGCAGGGAACAGTCAAATAAATGAAGTGCTCCGGTAAAGCTGGTGGCAAGGAGTGTGGTCGGGTGTAACGTACACACCTACAAAGTATGGTGGCAGTTTCACAACAAAAAGATCAAATTTGGCTAAATTGTCCTCGGAAACCTGCCCACATCATGGATCGCAGGATGTGCTACGGAGTTCGTGCACGTGGGACCAGAATTTGCCTCAGACTGGTTGATATCGGTGCGTCTATGGAATCGTCCTGTGTGCTGTGATGATAAACAAACAAACAACTCTAGCAGAATGAAGGACAAGCATGTTACACAGAGCTAATATAGCAATATGTCCAGAGAAATTAGCCTATCCAAAGATAAAGGCTAGTATATATGTTGTAAATGTATCTCTTGGGGAGTTTATTTTCAAACTTGGCAACGCAAAGCAATTATGGACAATTAATTGGGGTGGGGGGAGAGAGAATGCAGAATTTACGAAAGTCTGAAGCATATAAGGCACTGTTTCCTTCATAATATTATTCTTCTTTTATTATGTCTTCAGTCTAAACCACTGGAAACTACTCTGTGTACTCTTTCGTCCTATAACTGTCCGCAACGCAAGTATTCAGCCCTACCCTATCCGGGAGATGCTAGTCTTAATAAGAAAATACAGATATACAACTTATTGACGAGTTGTGTTCGTAATTCTCTGATATAGTCACGACTACTCATGTGTGAAAGACATTACAAGTGTTAGCACGTTTTTATAGGTTGCTTAGCTGGTAGTGTACCGTAATGCAAAATCTCTCGAGTCAAGGCGCTGTGTCGATGTGTACTGGTATAATACTCTATCGGGCCGTCTATTTTTCTTAGTTTTTATTTCCTATTGTTGATTAACTAAACACTGTAGATAGAAGATTGTGGAAGGACATGATCGTCTACGCCAACCGGTTTGGCACACGATGATGATGATTGTTGATTATTCGTGGATTTTTTTACCGAGTGTTACAAATATACATCTTCCCCTTAAATGACTCGTTGATCTGTCGCATCGGAAAATTTCCGTTCATAAAAATATTCATTATCATCATCTGATAGCATGTCCTTTACAGAACGTTACATTCACCACAGCCCGTCTGAAAGAATCCCTGTCTCTAGCCTGATCTCCCACAGAACGTTACATTCACCACAGCCCGTCTGAAAGAATCTCTGTCTCTAGCCTGATCTCCCACAGAACGTTACATTCACCACAGCCCGTCTGAAAGAATCTCTGTCTCTAGCCTGATCTCCCACAGAACGTTACATTCACCACAGCCCGCCTGAAAGAATCTCTGTCTCTAGCCAGATCTCCCACAGAACGTTAAATTCACCACAGCCCGTCTGAAAGAATCTCTGTCTCTAGCCTGATCTCCCACAGAACGTTACATTCACCACAGCCCGTCTGAAAGAATCTCTGTCTCTAGCCTAATCTCCCACAGAACGTTACATTCACCACAGCCCGTCTGAAAGAATCTCTGTCTCTAGCCAGATCTCCCACAGAACGTTACATTCACCACAGCCCGCCTGAAAGAATCTCTGTCTCTAGCCAGATCTCCCACAGAACGTTACATTCACCACAGTCCGTCTGAAAGAATCTCTGTCTCTAGCCAGATCTCCCACAGAACGTTACATTCACCACAGCCCGCCTGAAAGAATCTCTGTCTCTAGCCAGATCTCCCACAGAACGTTACATTCACCACAGTTCGTCTGAAAGAATCTCTGTCTCTAGCCAGATCTCCCACAGAACGTTACATTCACCACATCCCGTCTGAAAGAATCTCTGTCTCTAGCCAGATCTCCCACAGAACGTTACATTCACCACATCCCGTCTGAAAGAATCTCTGTCTCTAGCCAGATCTCCCACAGAACGTTACATTCACCACATCCCGTCTGAAAGAATCTCTGTCTCTAGCCTGATCTAACATTTATTCCGTTGTCATGTTTAACGTCTTCTTGATGTCTTGAAACAACCTTCTTCTTGGTCTGCACCTGAAGCGTCGCCTAGGAACCATGCCTTCCATTATTGTTCTTTCCAGCCTGCTGTGTCTTTAGACGCGGCCATAGTATTTTAATTTTCTCTATAGAGTGATGTTTATAAGCCAGTTATTTTTAACAGTTAAGTATTATAATAAATATATTCATTGCTCTTTTTCGTTATCCACGGTATTATAAAAATTTTATATTTATTATTATTTGTCTTCATTTTAGCAGAGACAATGTTAAGTAGAACAGGCCAGTCAGCGATGTGAATATGGTACACTGGCTGAACCAACTTCAGGCGGGGAGGAATGCTTTCAACAAACAGCAGGGGTGGACATTCTACACAATGGACAACTAAGCGACTGTCTTAAAGAGGGACACATAGTTTGAAAGAAGAAGTATTGCCACACAGCAGGAAGCAGCGACACAAGTACAGGAGCGGAAACAGATAATAGTCTTTTCCTGCCACGATCCCACAGAGCTAGAATGTACCAAGGGAGACAAGTAATAATGTAGTACGTCCATTATGGGAGACAAACTTTGAGATGGTACTTGGATGCACTTAACTTTGGTCGAAGGTGTTCTCAAGGAGGTAGCAAACAAGACCAGGCAGAAGAATGGGTTGATAGATGGACAAACAATGACACAATGAAAAGTGAAGATAGATATACAGTAGGAGATTAATGGGCAGGCAGACAGATGCAGAAACACAATAGAAAATAGAGATTAATGGGTGACTAGACATATCCAGAAATACAATAGAAAGTAGAGATTAATGGGTAACTAGACCAGATGCAGAAACACAATAGAAAACAGACAAAGATTATAGGATCGGTAGGAAGATATCGAAACACAATAGCAAATAGACTGAGAGTAATGGATCGACAGACAGATATTGGAACACAATAGACAGTGCTGGAGAGTAAGTAGGACAATAGGATACGGAGAGATGAGATAAAAGTCGAGAGAGGGAGAGGTAGTGAGGTAGTGAGAGAGAGATAGTGAGACGATTCAAATCAATAAGAGAAATGAAATAACACAGTGAGAAAGACGAAGCAATCAATAAGAGAGGGAATGATACAACAGGCGAGACGATGCTATAACAGAGCAGGAATGAGGCGAGAGACAACGCAATTCAATAAGAGAGAGGGTATGCTGCAGTAAGGTAGGCCATGTAATTCAACAAGGAAGAAATTATACAGTAAAAGAGACAGCGCGAATAAATAAGATAGATAGAATGACATGATACAGTAAGAGAAAGCTGTAAATAAGATAGAGGAAATAATAAAGCAAGAGAGATGAAGCAATAAATAAAAGAGAGGGAACTGGAACTCTTTGTGACATCACGATGTCTTGAGCAAAATATTCTATATAGCCGCGTTTATTATTTGTTTTCCAGATTCTGACGAAGGTCTGTGCCCGAAAAGTTATATTTTGTTGAGATTTCCTAGTAGTTTAGCTGCTCAATACAACTTTATTTTAATTATTTACATAAGAGAGAGGGGATGAAACAATAAGTGAGTCGACACAAATCAGTAAGAGAGAGGGGATGAAACAATAAGTGAGTCGACACAAATCAATAAGAGAGAGGGGATGAAACAATAAGTGAGTCGACACAAATCAGTAAGAGAGAGGGGATGAAACAATAAGTGAGTAGATACAAATCAGTAAGAGAGAGGGGATGAAACAATAAGTGAGTAGATACAAATCAGTAAGAGAGAGGGGATGAAACAATAAGTGAGTCGACACAAATCAGTAAGAGAGAGGGGATGAAACAATAAGTGAGTAGATACAAATCAGTAAGAGAGAGGGGATGAAACAATAAGTGAGTAGTTACAAATCAGTAAGAGAGTGGGGATGAAACAATAAGTGAGTAGTTACAAATCAGTAAGAGAGAGGGGATGAAACAATAAGTGAGTAGATACAAATCAGTAAGAGAGAGGGGATGAAACAATAAGTGAGTAGATACAAATCAGTAAGAGAGAGGGGATGAAACAATAAGTGAGTCGACACAAATCAGTAAGAGAGAGGGGATGAAACAATAAGTGAGTCGACACAAATCAGTAAGAGAGAGGGGATGAAACAATAAGTGAGTCGACACAAATCAGTAAGAGAGAGGGGATGAAACAATAAGTGAGTCGACACAAATCAGTAAGAGAGAGGGGATGAAACAATAAGTGAGTCGACACAAATCAGTAAGAGAGAGGGGATGAAACAATAAGTGAGTAGATACAAATCAGTAAGAGAGAGGGGATGAAACAATAAGTGAGTAGATACAAATCAGTAAGAGAGAGGGGATGAAACAATAAGTGAGTCGACACAAATCAGTAAGAGAGAGGGGATGAAACAATAAGTGAGTAGATACAAATCAGTAAGAGAGAGGGGATGAAACAATAAGTGAGTAGTTACAAATCAGTAAGAGAGAGGGGATGAAACAATAAGTGAGTAGATACAAATCAGTAAGAGAGAGGGGATGAAATAATAAGTGAGTCGACACAAATCAGTAAGAGAGAGGGGATGAAACAATAAGTGAGTAGATACAAATCAGTAAGAGAGAGGGGATGAAACAATAAGTGAGTAGTTACAAATCAGTAAGAGAGAGGGGATGAAACAATAAGTGAGTCGACACAAATCAGTAAGAGAGAGGGGATGAAACAATAAGTGAGTCGACACAAATCAGTAAGAGAGAGGGGATGAAACAATAAGTGAGTCGACACAAATCAGTAAGAGAGAGGGGATGAAACAATAAGTGAGTCGACACAAATCAGTAAGAGAGAGGGGATGAAACAATAAGTGAGTCGACACAAATCAGTAAGAGAGAGGGGATGAAACAATAAGTGAGTAGATACAAATCAGTAAGAGAGAGGGGATGAAACAATAAGTGAGTAGATACAAATCAGTAAGAGAGAGGGGATGAAACAATAAGTGAGTCGACACAAATCAGTAAGAGAGAGGGGATGAAACAATAAGTGAGTAGATACAAATCAGTAAGAGAGAGGGGATGAAACAATAAGTGAGTAGTTACAAATCAGTAAGAGAGTGGGGATGAAACAATAAGTGAGTAGTTACAAATCAGTAAGAGAGAGGGGTTGAAACAATAAGTGAGTCGACACAAATCAGTAAGAGAGAGGGGATGAAACAATAAGTGAGTAGTTACAAATCAGTAAGAGAGAGGGGTTGAAACAATAAGTGAGTAGTTACAAATCAGTAAGAGAGAGGGGTTGAAACAATAAGTGAGTAGTTACAAATCAGTAAGAGAGAGGGGATGAAACAATAAGTGAGTAGTTACAAATCAGTAAGAGAGAGGGGATGAAACAATAAGTGAGTAGTTACAAATCAGTAAGAGAGAGGGGTTGAAACAATAAGTGAGTCGACACAAATCAGTAAGAGAGAGGGGATGAAATAAGTGAGTAGTTACAAATCAGTAAGAGAGAGGGGTTGAAACAATAAGTGAGTAGTTACAAATCAGTAAGAGAGAGGGGATGAAACAATAAGTGAGTAGTTACAAATCAGTATGAGAGAGGGGTTGAAACAATAAGTGAGTCGACACAAATCAGTAAGAGAGAGGGGATGAAACAATAAGTGAGTCGACACAAATCAGTAAGAGAGAGGGGATGAGACAAAGAGATAAATCAAATTAATGGAAGAGAGTAATTTCACCATCATCATCATCATCATCACCAAGTACCGGGCCTGCTGGCGTAGGTGATCATGTCTCTCCACAACTTTCGATTTCGACAGTTATTTATATTTTCTGCTGTTGACCTTCTGCCAAGTCATTCTCTTAAGCTGTATGGTATTTTTTTCTCTTTGCTTCCCTCTATCTCTTCGTCTCTCAATTTTTTCAGTTGTTACAATATATTCCAGTTGTTCTCTTCTCATTACATGGCCAAAAAACTATGATTATTTCTTCCTAATATTGGAAATTAGCTCTCTTTTTGCTTTGACCTCTTTCAGAACATTTTCATTACTCTTCTTAGCTGTTCATGGTATTCTCAACAATCTTCTGTAAAACCGCATTTCTACAGACGCCAGTAATTTTCTTGTCTGTTGTTCTATTGTCCATGATTCACATCCATATGTTAAAACTGGCTCTACATAACAATTAAGAACTCTTTTCCTTGTTTGTATTGTTAAAAATGGATTGCATAGTACCTTCCTCATTTTTTTTGGATAACTGCCTTTGCCTCAGCCATTCTGCATCTCACCTCTTTTGTACATCTTCTGTCTGAGGTTAACAAAGTTCCCAAATATTTAAATTCATTTACCTGTTTTAATATTGTTCCACTTGTCTTTATTTTGCACTGAGGTGATGTCTTTTTCTTTGTTGTTACCATTACCTCTGTCTTTTTGCTATTAAGGCTGAGTCCTTTTTTTTTTTGCTTTCTTTCACTATAATGACCAACATTTCTTGTAGCTGATTTTCACGCTTCTCTTAGCGATTAAGACTGTATCATCAGCATACATTAGATTATTTATATTTTGACCTCCAATTGTTATTCCAGGCATGCCCCTTATGGATCTTAAAATAATCTCACTATAAATATTAAACAAATCTGGTGACAGCAAACAACCTTGTCTAAGACCCTGTTTTATTTGTTGAAACATTCCTAATTGGTTTCCAGTTCTTATGGCCACTGTTTGTTGCCAGTACATGTTCTTTATTATTCTTAGATCTTTGCTGTCTACGTTAATGCTTTCTAAACTTTTGATTACTTCTTGGTGTTTTAAGTAAATTAGGAAATGTAAAATGTATGTAGGTGCCTCCAGTAACAGACTAACCTCTCTAGTCTGGCCAAGCGAGTAAGAATCGAAGAGGGAAGACAACCCGGTGCTCAAAAATAACATGCTGAAGTCGGATGTGTTGGGCTGAAAGGCGCAAATATCACTGTTTTACTGCAAACCACAACAGACACGCCCACTTAACGTCATTTTAAGGGCGTATGATGAAAAAGTGTATTCCTTTAGTCATCGGGCTAACACAAGCAAGCAATAAGAGAGAGAACAAAACTGGAGAGAGAGAGAAAGAAACAGTGGAAGAGATAAGAGACAATGAAATAAAAGAAAGCCGCATGAGAAGAAAAAAACTGAAGTAATAGGATTGCGAAAACGAGCAAATTGTAGTGATAATAGTGTGAGCACGACAACACAGAGAGTAGGGTAATGAAAGAGAGAGAGGAAATAATGCTTCTTGTTCACGGCCATTACTACACTTGACCATACTCTCTTAAATGGGCATTAACATAGTCTAGAAGCGTTGAATCATGGTTTACAGTAGGTTGTGGTGTCTTCTTCTTTTAGCCTCATACATCCGACTTCAGCATGGTACATTTTTGTCCATAGTTGCTTTCCCTCTTAAACCTCTATTTGAATGGCTTGACTGACAGTCTGGTTCGAGACCTACTCGGAGGTGGGGAGGGGGGGGGAGGTAGGATCTTAACCAGTTCTGGTTCTATGAATCTGGCGCGAGCAGTCAGTTTTAAGTCGCTGACCACTTTAGAGGCATATTGTGACGTCTTAGAGGCTGAATTTTGAGTGAGAGAAAGTGATAAGAGAGTGTGAGTGATATAACGAATGAGTAAGATCGTGTAAGAGAGAGAATATGATGCAATGGGTCGTCGGGTGTAGAAAGGACTCCTTCTGCAGAAGGTGCTGTCTACCTCCCCGAGTGAGCGAGATCGTCGTCCCTGATACAATAAGTTATGGAAAGAAATCAGGAGTCTAACATAACACATGATTTTACAGAAGAATGTTGAGAATACAATGGACAGCTAAGGTGGTAATGAAAACGTTATAAAAGGGGCCACAGCAAAAAGAGCTAATTTCCAAAATTAGGAAGAAACAATCATCATTTTTTGGCCATGTAATGAATGGTATGGAAACATCTGGAATTTATAGTGACAACTGGTAACAGTGGAGGACGAAGAGATAGAGGGGAGCAACGAGAAAATATACCAGACAATTAAAGAGAATGGCGTGGGAGAAGGTCAACGACAGAAATGATAAATAATCGAGAGTTGCGGAGAGACATGATCATCAGCGTCAGCAGACATAGTACTTGATGATGATGATGATGATGATCTCGATGCTAATATTGATGATGATCATGATGACGATGATGATTATGATAATGATGATGTTAATAATGATGATGATTATGATGAACGAGGAAGTCACATAATAAACGACTGTATATGCACTGAGTGAAAGAAAGTGAAACAATAAGTGAGTGTACATGAGAAAGTATGAGAGTGAGACAGGAAAAAAATGAGACGCCATAAGAGTGGATAACAGTACTAGATATGTGGCAGATAAAGAGAAACAAACAAAAAAGGAGTCGGGAAATAGACTGAAAATGATAGACACTGAAAGAGAAAATTAAACAAAATGAAATATTTCAGATAAACAAAACAGAGACAGATTGAGAGCAAATTTGACAGCCAAAAGGGGATAAGCCAACACGCGGTCTCTGTAAGCAGACATTACATGGCAACATCCCCAGGGCCAGTAGATCAGATTGAAGGTTCGATAACTCGTCCTACGTTATTTCCAACTCCACCCAGAGCTGGGCGAGTGTCACGTTCCTGGGCCACAGATAACATCCGCGTGACGTTAATGGCGTTATCTGTGCTCCTTCCGCAACTCTACTTTTAACAGTCGTTATTTTGACAGCAAAGCAATAACGATTTCATAACAAGGGAGTCGCACACTGAATATAGAGATGATAACGCTAATGATAGTCGGCGCGAGCGCTAATGATAGACGGCGTGAGCATTAACCACCGCGGACCGGCATACGTGGACAAACTTTCCCAAACACGTTTACATCTTCAGCGATATGTTTCTTAAGAGTTCTAGCATATATTTCATGGAATGCTGTCCCCTTTGGACCAAAACACGAGCTCGCTCGAGGGAAGCCCTCTCTGATATACATCTTGGATACTGTATTACGGTATTGCAGATATTGCTGGTGTATATTTGAAAGTTATGACTCAGCCATCTTTATCGATGCCGAGATTCTCCTTCGATATTCCTATATTCGTTTTGCTCTTCTGTGTCAATTAGAGTCTCGTTTATTTTTTCAAGTTTTCAGTCCTCGAAATCCTACCTGGCATATTGATTACGTGTCTCGTGACCAACATGCACATTAAATCCTGGCCAGTGTTCCTCTTCCGCCATATTTAAACTTGAGGGAGATCAGTGTTTGACTTTTGTGTTTATATTTGTTTTAAAGTAGCACTTTCCCTGTCGCGATTTTGTACAAATATTTGTTGTCTTGTACCTGATGAAGGCATTTGCCGAAACATCGTAGTTTGCTTCGTCTCTAGTAAAGTTTAGCGGCTTTACCTTATGTTACGTCTATTGTATGCGCGTCCATTAGAGTTTACCAGATCTATTCTTGCAAACCAGTCTGCTGAGAAAGAACACAATAAGTTTGAGCTGAAGGTTACAATAAGGGTAGCCAAGTTGTTGACGGCATGTTAGAAACATTAGGAAACTCAACCGTAACAGATACCAACAAAAGAGAAAAAGACCGCAAATTATATCTCCCCTCGACGCTGAAAGGCAAACGAGGAAGGAAAGGAGAAGAATAAACTGTTACATTAATATTATAAAAGAAAGTTGGAAATGACGATACAGAACTCTTGTTGTTGTTTCAGCCGGTGTCTAGAGAAATAATTGTAATTCTTCGTCATCCGCCTTTCAAGGACGTTAACTAGGCGTAAATGCGTTGCGTTTTTGTTTGCATAAGAACTGTGATATTCGCGCCTTTCGTTCCAGCACATCCGACTTCAGCACATCATTTTTAAATACCAGGTTGCCTTCCCCCTCGACCCATATGTACTTGATTAGATGAGACTGGTTAGTTTGTTAACTAGTGGCACTGCGAAGAGATGGAGCAGGTTCTGGATAGTTTCGCTTCATCCACCCTTTAGCTTCTTAACGCTCTTGGAGAACGAGAAAAGCTGGGCTATTTGGTTACAACAGGAAACAGTAAAGGACAAGAAAATCACTGGAAGATTATAGGGTGTGGCCTAGAACGGCATTGAAAGCATAATCTGAAATCTGAAGCATTGATGGGAGCATATTGATAGGCCGATGGAATGTCACGACAGGATGATGATGATGTTGACAAAGACTACAACCACTGAGGTTTGTAGTGGAAGATTACATTAGAAGGACATACGATGGACAAAGAGTGGAAATATATGCAATTGGAATATGAATGGAAGCAGAGAAAGAGAGAGAGAGGGAGAGAGAGAGAGTTGCGGGAACATGGTACGGTTACTAATTGTCTAATTCCGTTTGTATTGTTGGAAATAAAGTGAGAGAGAGAGAGAGAGAGAGAGAGAGAGAGAGAGAGAGAGAGAGTTGCGGCAACATGCTACGGTTACTAATTGTCTAATTCCGTTTGTATTGTTGGAAATAAAGTGAGAGAGAGAGAGAGAGAGAGAGAGAGAGAGAGAGTTGCGGGAACATGCTACGGTTACTAATTGTCTAATTCCGTTTGTATTGTTGGAAATAAAGTGAGAGAGAGAGAGAGGGAGAGAGAGAGAGTTGCGGGAACATGCTACGGTTACTAATTGTCTAATTCCGTTTGTATTGTTGGAAATAAAGTGAGAGAGAGAGAGTGAGAGAGAGAGAGAGAGAGAGAGAGAGAGAGTTGCGGCAACATGCTACGGTTACTAATTGTCTAATTCCGTTTGTATTGTTGGAAATAAAGTGAGAGAGAGAGAGAGAGAGAGAGAGAGAGAGAGAGTTGCGGCAACATGCTACGGTTACTAATTGTCTAATTCCGTTTGTATTGTTGGAGATAAAGTGAGAGAGAGAGAGAGAGAGAGTGAGAGAGAGAGAGAGAGAGAGAGAGAGAGAGAGAGAGAGAGAGAGGAGAGTGAGAGAGTGAGAGAGAGAGAGAGAGAGTCGCGGGAACATGTTACGGTTACTAATTGTCTAATTCCGGTTGTATTGTTGGAAATAAAGTGAGAGAGAGAGAGAGGGAGAGAGAGAGAGAGAGAGAGAGAAAGTTGCGGGAACATGGTACGGTTACTAATTGTCTAATTCCGGTTGTATTGTTGGAAATAAAGTGAGAGAGAGAGAGAGGGAGAGAGAGAGAGAGAGAGAGAGAGAGTGAGAGAGAGAGAGTGAGAGAGAGAGAGAGAGTCGCGGGAACATGATACGGTTACTAATTGTCTAATTCCGGTTGTATTGTTGGAAATAAAGTGAGAGAGAGTGAGAGAGAGAGAGAGAGAGTGTGAGAGAGAGAGTTGCGGGAACATGATACGGTTACTAATTGTCTAATTCCGGTTGTATTGTTGGAAATAAAGTGAGAGAGAGTGAGAGAGAGAGAGAGAGAGTTGCGGGAACATGATACGGTTACTAATTGTCTAATTCCGGTTGTAATGTTGGAAATAAAGAGAGAGAGAGAGAGCGAGAGAGAGAGAGAAAGTTGCGAGAACATGATGAGGTTACTAATTGTCTAATTCCGGTTGTATTGTTGGAAATAAAGAGAGAGAGAGAGCGAGAGAGAGAGCGAGAGAGAGAGAGAAAGTTGCGGGAACATGATGAGGTTACTAATTGTCTAATTCATGATTGTGCTGTTAGATACAAAGAGATAGAGATAGAGAGAGAGAGAGAGAGAGAGAGAGAGAGGGAGAGAGAAAAATGAAATGATGCACGGCATAGATGACCTACTGTGCTTCAGCTCGCCAAATTACTTAGCCACCATTGTACCAACATGTGATCATGAGACTTTACTCTGAAAATGAAGGAGCAACAGGAGAAGGCTGACATAGGGCGCATTCAAAGCCTCTCCTAATTGGACTGAACCCTTGACGCAAGCATTTGTTCCCGCGAGGGATTTCCTATTATCGTTAACAGATCATTATACTCTACTAACGGGACCTGCTGCTCGTGCAAGCGGTGTTTCTGGCAGGACCAATCATTCGCGACCTGCACTTCAATAAGGAAAAACGCGTTGTGCCTGGAAAGACGTGTGTGTAAGACGAAGACAGAGAAAACATTAGGAACTATTTCAGATATAGGTGAAACACCAAGAAGAAGAAATGTTGACACCTCCTAACATGGAATTTAAAAAGTCTAATGTTGCTATCCAATTGGTCTGGAAATGCTGAAATTAGAAATATGGCGATACTAACATATCGGTTCGTGAGATCATGTGATTGTAAAAGCATGCTTAGAAAAATGGGACGAGGCTTGCTGCGCAAAGCGAGGGCCGCGCCGCTGACTCGGATGATCAGAGGTCACGGGGCTGGCTTGGATACTGCCACGAACGTGACAGGTTTTACAATAGTTTGCAGGCGGATTATCCTAGCTGAAGACTTTCTCCAAAGAAGATGAAGGACAGGGAAGTCTAAATCTCACATCCACGTTTTGTCTAGTTCAGGGATGTGACAGGGAAGTCTAAATCTCACATCCACGTTTTGTCTAGTTCAGGGATGTGACAGGGAAGTCTAAATCTCACATCCACGTTTTGTCTAGTCCCGGGATGTGACAGGGAAGTCTAAATCTCACATCCACGTTTTGTCTAGTCCAGGGATGTGACAGGGAAGTCTAAATCTCACATCCACGTTTTGTCTAGTTCAGGGATGTGACAGGGAAGTCTAAATCTCACATCCACGTTTTGTCTAGTTCAGGGATGTGACAGGGAAGTCTAAATCTCACATCCACGTTTTGTCTAGTCCGGGATATGACAGGGAAGTCTAAATCTCACATCCACGTTTTGTCTAGTCCAGGGATGTGACAGGGAAGTCTAAATCTCACATCCACGTTTTGTCTAGTCCCGGGATGTGACAGGGAAGTCTAAATCTCACATCCACGTTTTGTCTAGTCCCGGGATGTGACAGGGAAGTCTAAATCTCACATCCACGTTTTGTCTAGCCAAGGGATGTGGTAGAGAGAGAATAGAAAAAGCATGCTCTGTGGGCAGAACTCACGATTGGTGTCCACATCTTGCACTGGCTTTTAGAAACAGCTGGGGTGCGGATATGGGAATATCCTGACTACAGTAATCCCACCATGTGAAACATAACAACCAAAACTGCAGCCCCATTGCTGTGTCGAAACAATGGAGATGTCTGAGGTCAGGGTCTGAGATAAAATCGCTAATGTTTATTCTATTCTATTCTATTCTATTCTATTCTATTCTATTCTATTCTATTCTATTCTATTCTATTCTTATCACAGAATCAGTCTCACTGCAGTCGGAGACATCACTATATTCGCTCCACCGTCCATCCTAGACATTCTCGAAGCGTGTACAGACTGATTGTTCCTGTAATGTTTTGATTATACAAACATTTCCCCACTAAGCACAACGGATAGATCAGAAATCCTTTTACACCTTTAGACTCCTCAGACTCTATATATATACAATATTGTCCCACCCATTATCCTACTCTTCTCTTAAAGAATGAAGAACAAACTTGGTGATGTCGACTTTATCCAGAGTAAGGCCACACTCAGTGCCAGAACTGCCAGCGAGCTTATCTGCCATTTCATTGCCATGTACACCAGCATGTCCTGGACAGTACACCCAGGTTAACGCACTCACTGTAGAGCCATCCAAGAGCTGCCAGCGAGCTTATCGCCCATTTCATTGCCATGTACACCAGCATGTCCTGGACAGTACACCCAGGTTAACGCACTCACTGTAGAGCCATCCAAGAGCTGCCAGCGAGCTTATCGGCCATTTCATTGCCTTGTACACCAGCATGTCCTGGACAGTACACCCAGGTTAACGCGTATACTTTAGAAACATCCAAGAGCTGCATCCACTCCTGCCACAGACACTGTCTGTCAGTCTTCTGTAGCATACTTTACGAGTCAGTTACCTAGACTGCGTGATGCACGTTCTGTTCCCTAATGTTCTCTCTCTCTCTGCGTTCAGGACTCAATCAGAGTAAGGATTCCAGACTCTCATATGAAGTCAGCTGTCAGGCTAAGTGTGTTGATCGCCCCCACAGACAGAACATCACAATTAGAGTCTGTCAGATCCACTCTGACTGAACACCCGTTAATACGTTGCACTGTGTTCTGCGCCAGTGGCCCAGTGCATCCGATTTCAGCCAGCATTTTTTCAGGTTTGCTTTCCTTAGCCTTTGATTGTCCCCAATCTTCCTGCAAGGCAGCAGTTGATCTTTTCTGTCGGGGGATTCTGCCCTTAGATGGTCGGCCTTCCCAGGTTTACGAGCACCATCTGTCCGAGTCACTAGAGGTGACTAACACAGACATGCGACTTGTAATATGAGGAAACTGCAACAAGGAATGTTATGGAGAAGTAACGCACTGGTTCAACCAGTGTAAACGATGATCTTAATAGTGGTAACATGGTTAATCAACAATGCTATTCAAATCTCCTCACCAAACAAGTGAAGACTGCGAAAAGAAAGGGAGAAAGAAAGCACGCACTCAGAAATATTTCTTCGGTTAATAGCAACACATAATAGAAACACATAATCATCATCATCACCATCATCAAGTACCGGGCCTGCTGGCGTATGAGATCATGTCTCTCCACAACTTTCGATCTCGGCAACTAATTATCATTTCTGTTGTTCACCTTCTGCCAAGCCATTCTCTTAAGCTGTCTGTTATCTTTTCTCTTTGCTTCCCACTATCTCTTCGTCCCTCAATTTTTCCAGTTGTAACAATATATTCCAGCTATTCTCTTCTCATCACATGGCCAAAAAACTATGATTATTTCTTCCTAATATTGGAAATTAGCTCTCTTTTTGCTTTGACCTCTCTCAGAACATTGTCATACTCTTCTTAGCTGTCCATGGTATTCTCAACATTCTTCGGTAAAACCACATTTCTACAGACTCCAGTGATTTTCTTGTCTGTTGTCCTATTGTCCATGATTCGCATCCATATGTTAAGACTGGCTCTACGTAACATTTAAGAACTCTTTTTCTTGTTTCTATTGTCAAAAATGGATTGCATAGTATCTTCCTCATCTTTTGGAAAGCTGCTTTTGCCCGAGCCATTCTGCATCTCACCTCTTTTGTACATCTTCCATCTGAGGTTAACAAAGTTCCCAAATATTTAAATTCATTTACCTGTTTTAATATTGTTCCACTTGTCTTTATTTTGCACTGAGGTGATGTCTTTTTCTTTGTTGTTACCATTACCACTGTCTTTTGCTATTAAGTCTAAGTCCTTTATTTTTGCTTTCTTTCACTATTTTGTCCAACATTTCTTGTAACTCATTTTCACTCTTAGCGATTAAGAATGTATCATCAGCATACCTTAGATTATTTATATTATGACCTCCAATTGTTATTCCAGGCATGTCCCTTATGGATCTTAAAATAATCTCACTATAAATATTAAACAAATCTGGTGACAGCACACAGCCTTGTCTAACACCCTGTTTTATTTGTTGAAACATTCCCAATTGGTTTCCAGTTCATATGGCCTCTGTTTGTTGCCAGTACATGTTCTTTATTATTCTTAGATCTTTGTTGTCTACGTTTATGCTTTCTAAAATTTTCAACACATAATAGAAACACATAATAGACAACACATAATAGAAACACATAATAGAATCACATAATAGCAACACATAATAGAAACACAAACACATAATAGCAACACATAATAGAAACACATCATAGAAACACATAATAGAAACCTATAATAGAAACACATAATAGAACACATAGTAGAAACACATAATAGCAACACATAATACCAACACATAATAGCAACACATAATAGAAACACATAATAGCAACAAATAATAGCAACACATAGTAGAAACACATAACAGCAACACATAATAGAAACACATAATAGCAAAATTGGATAAAAAGAAATGAAAACAAATGAAGCATTACAACAAATAACAATGAAAAGAGAACTACGCAAACAGTTCAAACAAGAGAAGTGAGATTTTCTGGCATGTTAAAGACACAACAGCCTACTAAAAGTAAACTTGGAGGGGAAAATACAAGGTAAATGTCGCAGAGGCAGACTAAGACTAACTTGGACGAGCAACATAAACAGATGGACAAGTCAACCTGTGACAACGCGCACTATCAAAGCAAGAGACAGGGCGGAATGGCGCTCCATGTTAGCCAACCTTCGACGGCACTCAATGATGATGATTAGCAACGCACCTTCTATTATAGGGCAATTAACGACTTGAATATTGAGATTCTTTCAGATTCTAGAATAGTTATCCGGAATCGTCTCAATCGGAGCCTCCCTCTCCCTCCCCCCCCCCTTTTTTTTTTGTTTGCACATATCACACAATGCTCTCTTTTTATGTTATGGTCCCAGTTAACTTTTAATTTTCTGTCATGTTCTCGCCCTGTTAACAATCATCATTTTTTGGCCATGTAATGAGAAGAGAACAGCAGGAATATATTGTAGCAACTGGAAAAATTGAGGGACGAAGAGATAGTGGGAAGCAACGAGAAAAGATACCAGACAGTTTAAGAGAATGGCTTGGCAGAAGGTCAACAATAGAAATGATAAATAACTGTCGAGATCGAAGGTTGTGGAGGGACATGATCACCTACGCCAGCAGGTCCTGTACTTGATGATGATGAAACGTGATAAGAAAAAAAAAATTACCACACATGTCATGATTACCTTGTCCCTTCATTATATCATCATCATCATCATCAAGTACCATATCTGCTGGTGTAGGTGATCATGTCTCTTCACAGCTCTCGATCTGGACCGTTATTTATAATTTTCGGTCTTGACCTTCTACCAAGCCATTCTCTTAAGCTGTCTGGTATTTTTTCTCTTTGCTTCCCTCTATCTCTTCGTCCATCAATTTTCCCAGTTGTTACAATATATTCCAGCTGTTCTCTTCTCATGACATGGCCAAAAAATGATGATTGTTCTTCTTATTATTGAAAATTAGTTCTCTTTTTGCTCTGGCCTCTTTCAGAACGTTTTCATTATTCTTCTTAGCTGTCCATGATATTCTCAACATCATTCTATAAAACTACATTTCTACAACCCCCAGTTATTTTCCTTTTTTTCGTATTTTTCGAATTAAAATTAAAATATTTTGAAACAATTTTCTTTAAGATTTTCATGTCCTATTGTCATGATTCACATCCATACGTTAAGATTGGTTCTACGTAACATTTAAGAACTATTTTTCTTGTTCTTATTGTCCACTACACATTTGATGAAAGCATGATTTCATAACATTCAAGTGAAATAAACGTATTGAAGTAGCGACTAATACAAGAATGTACTTCAGTTTCATTGCTAGGAGGCAGGAGAAAATGGTAAAATTGTCGGCTTTCAGAATAACGTCCACAAGGTAAGTCTCGCTCAATTTGAGGTCCTCTCATCTTTAATGTAAGGCTAGAGAATAAATGTTTGCTTGCTGTCTGTCAATAATGTGAGGAGTTTATATCTGACACTTATTATTCTTGCAATACCACTGCTGGTTTATGTATTTGAACTTTTACATATAATCTAATTCTTCTCGTGCCACGCTTCATCGTACTTCCTAGTGACCGTTCGTCTTTCTTTAACACATTAAAAATGCATCTGGTTTTGACAGTCAAACACATTTTTGAGATTTTCCATCACACGAAAACATATTTATTTACGTTCTATTATTACACTCCTACAGTCACAAGTTATATTATCACATAATAAAGTACAATTAATAATTCAAACTATCCGGCGGTCTGGATAACCCCCGGGCTCATATAATCCTGGAATCAGTGAATCACAGAACACATTTCTAGATGTCTAAACACTAGTCCTGTTGTGGACTGACTACATCTGCTATTTATTAACTTCTCATCTACTAGTAATTACAGCCTTACTAATTGCTCTCTGCTAATTATTGCTCGTTATCGCTAATCTGTGCTTATCTCTCTCTGCTAAAATCTAAAGGCTCGTTGTTGCTCGCTGGTCCTCCTTTTAACTGGGCCTGAGCGAGTCTTTTTATATGCTGGGCACTCATTTTACCCGCCTTCTTCTTCTTTTTCTTTTCCCTTTCCAATGATACCTAAAAGGTGTCGTGGTTTATATCATTTGTTGTTCTTGAGCTGCTCGAAGTGTCTGAATTAGTGATTTTCCTTTGTTGTTACATATCTCTGTCACTGCATCTATCCATCTTTTACCCGCCTAAGTGTTAATAAATATTTCTTTACACCCACCTCTTAATGTTGACTCTGTGTCGGTCCGAACACACGGTCTGGTAATATTTTTTTTTTTAATGTTACGTGCACACAGTCTGAAGACCTTCGTCTACAACTTCAATTGTTATTTACACCCACCATTGACACACCTTATGGCCGTTATTAAGTGCAATAGCACTTTCTATGTTTACAAGGAGTTGTCGTGCCAGCCAATATGTGTGCCTACTGTCAGTCAATAATGTAAGGACTTGCCTCGTCAACCAATAAATGTCTTCCTACTGTCTGTCAATAATGTGAGCAGTTGTCCGCCCAACCGCTGAACGTCTGTCTACTGTCTGTCTATAGTGTGAGGAGCTGTCCGCCCAACCGCTGAATGTCTGTCTACTGTCTGTCTATAGTGTGAGGAGTTGTCCGCCCAACCGCTGAATGTCTGTCTACTGTCTGTCTATAGTGTGAGGAATTGCAGATCAGAAAGAGCCGAACTAGAGCGGTGTCAGTGTTGTCATGAATGAGCACAAGCTACTGCCGAAACCTGGAATCGAACCAGGAACCTTTAGACTGTGAGTCTAACGCTCTACCAATTGAGCTATTTCGGCTTGTATCAGTGCCAGACACGTTCAACCCAGACCGAAGTCGCTGTATAAATGAGCAGTGGTGTTAAATAGATGTGAATGGAAAGAAAACAAACGATGAAGTCTTAAAACAACTACAAATGAAGAATGAATTACAAAACATAATTCAAACAAGACAAATGTGATTTTGGGGCATGTTAAAAGACACAACAGCCTACTAAAAGTAATATTGGAAGGGAAAAGGTAAAAGAGGCAGAGTCCGACCAAGAAAAACATGGACGAGTAACATTAAAAGATGGACAAGTCAGCCTATGACAATCTGCACCATCAAAGCAAGAGACAGAGCGGAATGGCGCTCCATGGTAGCCAACCTTCGTTGCGGAGACGGCACTCGATAACGATGATGATGATGATGAGTGTCAAGTATCTTACCACAGATGTTTTAATTGATTTGCTTATTTGTGATTTTCCAAGTAGATGAAACACACATTTAAAGACATTAGAAAAAGCTGTATCTTAAAATTTAGAAACTTTCACGGTCAAAAATGTAATACTGTCAACTAGAAACTGTGAAAGTTGCCACATTTTTTTTCCTTTTTGCGAGCATTATTCGACTAAAATATCAATCGTAAATACATGAGCTAAAATATTTAACATTTTGTAAAATGAAAAAAAAATGAAGATTATATTTAAAGAAAAAAGAAACCTATTTTAAGAATGAGTGAAATGTTTTAGGTCTCAGGACTTCCTCATCTATAAACGACGCCAAATTTCCAAACTTAGAACTAAAATGCTACTTTTAAATGAAAACAAACAGCCATGTACAATGTCCCTGTGATAGGAGACATCTGTCATGAAAGATACAAGTAAAACACATGCTGAAAAAAATATAAATATAAAATTGTATGTGACAGCTTGACTATAAACATAGGAGGGTTTACCGGCATCTGTTTGATAATTAAACAGTTTTCTGGCGGGGATTCTCAACCTTCTACAGCAATGACCCCTTTGTAAGACACTTAACTTGATGTCCTATTTGATAAAAGTCATGGCCTTGTGAAAACTGTTACCTTGAGGCTTTTGTCTACATCCTGGCTAGACGCGACTCGTTCATCCACAGACTATGAAATCAAATTTATATTAGATCTCATTTGTCATTTTTATAATCTTAGTATTACATTTCAGCACTACCGTTTGAAATGTTGAAAGTGATCAAATAATAGGAAACAAGTGAAGTTACCTGCTTTATAAACCAATTAGAACATAAACCAAATAGTAATATAAATTAAAATATCCTTTTTCATATATATGTATATTCATACATATATATATATAGGGTGTTTTTAAAGTCGCAGTGCAGTGAATTTATACTCTCTAAAGAAAAAACGTCACCAGAAATGCGGTTAACTAATGCGTCACACAAATTGTAAAATAAATGGTATTATTCAAATATACTTGACTGCTACCGGCGAGCTTATAATGGGTAATGTTGGTATTAACACAATAAAGTTGTGCCTAAAGCATATGTCGAAAATGTCCACCACGGGCCTCAAGACATGTCGTGATTCGTCTTTCCATATTTGCGAAAACCTTCAGAATAATGTCTGGTGATATTTGTTTAATCTTGTCTACTATTTCAGTCTTTAGGTCATTAATTGTCTGCGGATTATTTTCATAAACTTTTCCCTTCAATGCCCCCCACAGATAATAATCTGGGGGTGTTAGATCTGGTGAACGAGCAGGCCAGATTCCACGTGAAATAATGCGATTTCCAAATATGCTTTCTAAATAATTGAGTGTTGTTGTGGCTGTGTGTGCTGTTGCCCCATCCTGCTGAAACCAGGATTCCATAATTTCCCGTTCTGTAAGGTGTGCTATGAACGGTTCCAGAATTAAAGTACGGTAACGTTCTGCATTTATTGTTTCATTAAAACATATAGGTCCTATTATCCGCATACGACTTATAGCGCACCACACTCCGACTTTTTGATCGTAAAGTGGCACTTGATGAAATTCATGGGGGTTTTCACTGCTCCACAGCCGATTGTTCTGACTGTTCACATAACCGGATAAATGAAACCAGGCCTCATCAGTGAAAAAAGTGACGTCAAGGATGGCAGCGCCATGTTCATAAATAAAATTCTGAAACCACATGCAGTAGTTTAAACGGGATTCATAATCTCTTTCTTGGAGTTGAGACACTTCAGTTAATTTGTATGGACGATAGTGTAGTTCACTTCTTAAAACCTTGTGAACAGAACTCTTAGATATTTGCACCTGTTGAGACAAGTGGTTTAAAGATGCATTTGGACTCATTGTAATTCTGTCTTGGAGTTCCATAATTTGGTCTTGTGAAATTGAAGGTCTTCCAGATCGGTATGCATCTACCACACTACCGGCTTCACGAAACTTTTTGATCAATTTTGTAACAGAATTTCGGTGAGGGACTTGTGAGTCTGGAAATTTCCTCACGAATTGTCTAATGACCTCATCCGTATATTTACCGCCATTACGGAAGACATGCTCAACCAGAAATACCCTGTTTTCAATCGTCAACACCATTTCCTTCAAGCAATGAGACAGTGAAAGTAGCGTAGTGCCCGTCCTTTACGTAAATAAAACCTTAAAGGAAGCAGCGGTTTGTTCATAAATGTGGTTTACAAAATTGTGGTACGTAGATGATGATTACGTCATTTACTGAATATTAGAAATATTCACTGCACTGCAACTTTAAAAACACCCTGTATATGTATACTGGATAGCTTGGTGTCATGGCATGGAAAACAGTCAACAACAGAACTGATACGATGCACTGTAGATAGAAGATTGTGGAGGGACATGATCGCCTACGCCAACCGGCAGGGTACATGATGATGATGATATTCACTCATTCATTCATCATGTGCCATACCGGTTGGCGTAGGCGATCATGTCCTTCCACAATTTTCTATCTACAGTGCATCATATCAGGTCTGTTGTTGACTGTTTTCCATGCCATGACACACAAGCTATCCAGTATTTTCTCTCCTTGTCGTCCGCGATCTCTCTTTCCTTTTATTTTGCCATTTGTAACCAAGTATTCCAACTTTCCTCTTGTCATGATGTGCCCGAAAAATGTTGATTGTTTCTTTCTGATGTTTTTTAGGAGCTGCCTTTTTGTGTTGGCCTCTTTGAGAACTTCCTCATTGATCTTTTTAGCTGTCCAGAGAACTTTCAGGAATATATATATATATATATGGGTGTAAAATATAAGGCTTTTTCAAGCTCTCTATTTGATAAACTCTTTATTATACATGAGAGTTAACAAGAGAATCGCTTTGGAGTGGACAAGAACTCATGATTTTGGAGGAGACCTAGGTCCTCACTAGGACAGAAGGAAAATAAGAGTTAACTTGTTGCCCATACAACATGTTTCTTATCTTCACACAGCCGAGCCCATACAACATGTTTCTTATCTCCATACAGCCGAGCCCATACAACATGTTTCTTATCTTCACACAGCCGAGCCCATACAACATGTTTCTTATCTCCATACAGCCGAGCCCATACAACATGTTTCTTATCTTCACACAGCAGAGCCCATACAACATGTTTCTTATCTTCACACAGCAGAGCCCATACAACATGTTTCTTATCTTCACACAGCCGAGCCCATACAACATGTTTCTTATCTCCATACAGCCGAGCCCATACAACATGTTTCTTATCTTCACACAGCAGAGCCCATACAACATGTTTCTTATCTTCACACAGCCGAGCCCATACAACATGTTTCTTATCTTCACACAGCCGAGCCCATACAACATGTTTTTTATCTTCACACAGCCGAGCCCATACAACATGTTTCTTATCTTCACACAGCCGAGCCCATACAACATGTTTCTTATCTCCATACAGCCGAGCCCATACAACATGTTTCTTATCTTCACACAGCCGAGCCCATACAACATGTTTCTTATCTTCACACAGCCGAGCCCATACAACATGTTTCTTATCTTCACACAGCCGAGCCCATACAACATGTTTCTTATCTTCACACAGCAGAGCCCATACAACATGTTTCTTATCTTCACACAGCCGAGCCCATACAACATGTTTCTTATCTTCACACAGCCGAGCCCATACAACATGTTTCTTATCTCCATACAGCCGAGCCCATACAACATGTTTCTTATCTTCACACAGCCGAGCCATACAACATGTTTCTTATCTCCACACAGCCGAGCCCACACAAAACGTTTCTTATCTCCACACAGCCGAGCCCACACAAAACGTTTCTTATCTCCACACAGCCGAGCGACCTAAAGGTCTGACGACGTCAGATCAATTTGGTGGAATTTAAAATATTCGCGGTAAAATTTCTTGTACAAATATTTATAATTGAAAATTGCTTCCCGATAAAATAAATTACATATTTACAGCCCCCACTCCCCTTTTTTTCCTATGGAACGCGCGACCCACGAGCTTGCAACCACGCACCTGTATTAAAAGTTGAATCAGATATGAGAATGAATAATGACCACCAAACCTAATGATGTTTTCGGCTCGTTTACCCCCCCCCCCTTTCCTCCCCAAGCACAATAATAGACCGGCATGAAGAGAACATGTTACCCTCCATGAAAATCAAATAGAATGGTCAATAACAAAATAAAATGAAAGATACCATCCACAAATATGTCTGTAAGAGATAACATATGTAACCAGGTTATCAGTAAGAGAGTAACTATGCAACATTGTTATCAGTAAGAGATAAATGCTATGTAGAGCCAGTCTTAACATATGGATGCGAATCATGGACAATAGGACAACAAACAAGAAAATCATTGGAGTCTGTAGAGATGTAGTTTTACAGAAAAATGTTGAGAATACAATGGACAGTTAAGAAGAATAATGAAAACGTTCTGAAAGAGGCCAAAGCAAAAAGAGAGCTAATTTACAATATTAGGAATAAACAATCATATTTTTTGGCCATGTAATGAGAAGAGAACAGCTATAATATATTGTAGCAAATGGGAAAATTGAGGGACGAAGAGATAGAGGAAAGCAATGAGAAAAAATACCAGACAACTTAAGAGATTGGCTTGGCAAAAGGTCAACAACAGAAATGATAAATAACTGTCGAGATCGAAAGTTGTGGAGAGACATGATCACCTACGCCAGCAGGCCCGGTACTTGATGATGATGATCGCCATCGTCTTCGCTGTATCTTTTTGTCCACTGGTATTTGACTGGTACTTTTCCATAATTCTACATTAGTCAGTTTATCCTGCAATTTCTACAATTTTATTCTGCGCCAGCATCCATCAATGAAGATCTGTATCTCCGTGATAGTCGTTTTTGTTGTTCTCCATCTTTGACTTCTCCATGTTTGTAAAGGTTTTGCTGCTTATTTTTTTTTACAGCACGGGATAGCCAGTACCATGCCCAACTGTCCTTAGTCGCCTCTTACGAACATGCCTGGTAAGGAACAGGGCTACAATACTTTTCTCCCACTTTCGGGCCCCGGAATTGCAAGGGCTTTAATGTCGTAAATTACACAGTATAGAAAAGTGATGTTGTAAATTACACAGTATAGAAAAGTGACGTCGTAAATTACACAGTATAGAAAAGTGATGATGTAAATTACACAGTATAGAAAAGTGATGTCGTAAATTACACAATATAGAAAAGTGATGTTCTAAATTACACAATATAGAAAAGTGATGTCGTAAATTACACAGTATAGAAAAGTGATGTCGTAAATTACACAGTATAGAGAAGTGATGTTGTAAATTACACAGTATAGAAAAGTGACGTCGTAAATTACACAATATAGAAAAGTGATGTTGTAAATTACACAGTATAGAAAAGTGACGTCGTAAATTACACAGTATAGAAAAGTGATGTCGTAAATTACACAGTATAGAGAAGTGATGTTGTAAATTACACAGTATAGAAAAGTGACGTCGTAAATTACACAATATAGAAAAGTGATGTTGTAAATTACACAGTATAGAAAAGTGACGTCGTAAATTACACAGTATAGAGAAGTGATGTCGTAAATTACACAGTATAGAAAAGTGACGTCGTAAATTACACAGTATAGAGAAGTGATGTTGTAAATTACACATTATAGAAAAGTGACGTCGTAAATTACACAGTATAGAGAAGTGATGTCGTAAATTAGACAGTATAGAAAAGTGATGTCGTAAATTACACAGTATAGAGAAGTGATGTCGTAAATTACACAGTATAGAATAGTGATGTCGTAAATTACACAGTATAGAGAAGTGATGTTGTAAATTACACATTATAGAAAAGTGACGTCGTAAATTACACAGTATAGAGAAGTGATGTTGTAAATTACACAGTATAGAAAAGTGACGTCGTAAATTACACAGTATAGAGAAGTGATGTCGTAAATTACACAGTATAGAGAAGTGATGTTGTAAATTACACAGTATAGAAAAGTGACGTCGTAAATTACACAGTATGGAGAAGTGATGTCGTAAATTACAAGTAAAAGTGACAGCGACAACGGCGACGTCTATCTGAAGCAAAAAACAAAAACTTGGTTGATCGGTTCATGGGGCAGCAGCAGCCTATGGACCCAACTCTTGGTTATTACTAAATATTATGGCACTTCACATGCAGCCAGAAAATATTAAAACGTCGCTTTCTGTACAACAATCAGACTGATGCTCTCCATTCTTAGAGCATTCTAAATGTGTTTTTTTTTTATATTAATGCAAAAAATTGTTGTCAACGGAAATAAGGTAAAATGTTCTTCAGTGCTTTGTGGAGCCAATCTTGTCGTATGGATGTGAATCCTGGATAGTATGACAACAGAGAAGAAAAAAAAACCATAGAAGACCACAGAGGTGTGGTTTTAAAGAAGAATGTTAAGAATACCATAGGCAGTTAACAAGAGTAATGATGTTGTTCTAAGAAAGAAGAGTAATGATGATATTCTAGGACAGATAAGTAATGATGCTGTTCTAGGAGAGAAGAGTAATGATGATGTTCTAAGAAAAAGAGTAATGATGATGTTCTAGGAGAGAAGAATAATGTTGATATTCTAGGACAGATAAGTAATGATGATATTCTAGGACAGATAAGTAATGATGATGTTCTAGGAGACAAGAGTAATGATGATGTTCTATGTGAGAAGAGTAATGTTGATGTTCTAGCACAGAAGAGTAATGATGTTGTTCTAGGACAGAAAAGTAATGATGATATTCTAGAAGAGAAAAGTAATGATGATGTTCTAGTAGAGAAAAGTAATGATGATGTTCTAGGAGAGAAAAATAATGATGATGTTCTAGGAGAGAAAAGTAATGATGATGTTCTAGGAGAGAAAAGTAAAGATGATGTTCTAGGAGAGATCAACAACAAATTGAAAGCTTATTTCCAACATCAGGAGGAGACAATCATCGTCTGTTCGTCATGTTATGACAAAAGAAATATTGACATATTTATTCATGTTATGAGAACAGAACAACTAGTATATTTGTTCGTCATGTTATGAGAACAGAAAAACTGACATATTTATTCATGTTATGAGAACAGAAAATCTGACATATTTATTCATGTTATGAGAACAGAAAATCTGACATATTTATTCATGTTATGAGAACAGAAAATCTGAGATATTTATTCATGTTATGAGAACAGAAAAACTGACATATTTATTCATGTTATGTGAACAGAACAACTGGTATATTTGTTCGTCATGTTATGAGAACAGTCTATCTATCTATTGACCTTTCGAGCCGTAACCGGCCCATAGGGCGTAGACCAAGATACACCTTCTCCTATATGAATTTTTGTTCTAGCAGTTTTCTTTTAAAGATATTTTATCAAATCTCGCCATCTGTCTCTGTTCTGTGCAAGCAGTTCTATCTCATTGAGGGAGCCGATTCCTGCTGCTCTTGCCTCTCTCATCAATGTTCTTCTCAGTGTCTCCCTGGGTCTTCCTCTTTTTCTTTTACCTGTTGTTTCCCATATGAGGGCTTGCTTTGCTATTCGATTATTATCTCTTCTCATCACATGTCCAACGTATGACCATCGTCTTTTCTTTATTACTGAAGATATTAGTGGTTGATTGGCGATTTCTCTAATTTCCTCGTTTGTTTTGAATTCGTTCCATTCTATACCAAGTATTTTCCTTAGACATTTATTTTCGAATGCGTTCAACTTTGTTTCTATATCTCTTGTTGTTTTCCAGCTTTCACACGCATACGTAAGGGTTGATAGTACATTTGATTTGAATAGCCTAAGTTTTGTGTTTGTGCTAATGAGTTTTGATTTCCACAACTTTTCAAGGCTTCTGAAAGACATTGCTGCTTTAGCCAGTCTGATTCTAATTTCTTTGCTCGTATCCCCTTCTCGATCAATGTGACTTCCAAGATAGATGAAGTGATCGATCTCTTCTACTGGTTTGTTTTCCATGTATATTTTGTCACTTGTTGGAATTAAACTTTTCATGACTTTAGTCTTTTCATGATTGACCTCAAGCCCAATTTTGCTGGCTATTGATGATAGTTCATTTGTGTTTTCCTGCATCGTTTTTATCTGATTGCTGATGAGAACTATGTCATCAGCAAAGTCCAGGTCCTCCAAATGGTCTCCTTGTATCCATTCGATGCCTTTATTACCAGTGCAGCATTTCTTCATTATGAAGTCCATAACAATTCCAAATAACAAGGGCGATAAAATACATCCTTGTTTAACCCCAGTTTCTATTGGGAAACATTCGCTCAGTCCTTCCTCTGTTCGAACTGCACATGTGTAACCATCATACATGTCTTTGATAATATTTATGATTTTTGATGGTAAGCCATATTGCTTCAGAATTTTCCACAAAGAATCTCTATGAATACTATCAAATGCTTTTTTGAAGTCGATGAAGTTAAGTACAAAAGGTTTTTGCTTTTCAATGTGTTCCTCCAATATAAGTCGTAGAGTGAAAATGTGGTCAAGACAGCTTCTCCCTTTTCTAAACCCAGCCTGTTCTTCACGCATTACTGTATCTATTGAATCCTTTATTCTATTTAGGATGATTTTACAGAATAATTTTGAGGCAACTGACAAAAGTGTCACGCCTCTCCAATTGTTACAATCTCTAAGATTGCCCTTTTTGGGATCTTAACAATGATTCCTTTTTTCCATTTATGAGGCGTCTTCTCTGTTTTCCAAATGATGTTGAACATTTTTTGGAGATGTATTAAATTATGGCTATCAATTGCCTTGAGGATCTCAGCTGTTAACTTATCCTCTCCAGCAGCCTTGTTATTGGTCATTAGCTTTAAGGTGGTTTCTATTTCACTCAAGGTGAAGTCATCTAAATTTACATCTAATTCTGCTGCTGGTGTTTCAGCTTCAAAATCTATTAAACTGTGAGGTAGTGGACGGTTAAGAATTTCTTTGAAGTGTTCCGCCCAACGGGCTTTTATGTCTGCGCTTGTTGTTAGCATTAATCCAGATTTGTCTAGAATTGGTGTTCCACTGGATGTATAGGTGTTTGTCAGCATCTTTTGTACAGTATAAAGAGTTCTGCTGTCTCCTGTAATTGCAGCTGTCTCTGCTTTCTCTGCCAAGTTGTCTATATAAGCTCTTGTATCTCTTCTTGCCGAACTTTTCACTTTGTTGTCTAATTCTTTGTATGTTGCTTTTGCCAGAACCTTTCCAAGATCTGTCTTTACATTAGTCATGGCTCTCTTCGCTTCTCTTCTTTCTTTGATGTATTTCCATGTGGTGTCTGAGATCCAAGCTCGTTTTTCCATTTTCTTCAGTCCAGCACTTGCTTCTGCTGCTGTCATTAGTATTTTGCTCTGTGAGTCCCACATTTCATTGATATCTAAGTCTATTTCACCAAGTGCTGAATAACAATTACTTAGCTCTATGTTAAACTTTTCCTTTATTGCTTCATCTTTCAGTTTATGACTATCAATTTTATGTGTAATTGACCTCTTCTGTTGGTTTCTAAATTTTAATCTTATTTTCCAATGCACAGGTTGTGGTCACTATTAACATCAGCACCTCTGTATGCTCTTACATCTATTAATGATGATCTGAATTGTTGTTTAATACATAGGTGGTCAATTTGATTTGATGTTCTATCATCAGGAGATATCCATGTTGTTTTGTGGATATTTTTATGTGGAAATAATGTCCCACCTATAACTAAATTTTCTATTAAACATAATTCTATTAATCTTTCTCCATTCTGACTTGTTGTATTACAGCCTTCTCTCCCCATCACATGTTCCACTCCTGAGAACAGTACAACTGCTATATTTGTTCGTCATGTTATGAGAACAGAAATACTGACATATTTATTCATATTATGAGAACAGAAAATCTGACATATTTATTCATGTTATGAGAACATAACAACTGGTGTATTTGTTCGTCATGTTATGAGAACAGTACAATTGGTATATTTGTTCGTCATGTTATGAGAACAGTACAATTGGTATATTTGTTCGTCATGTTATGAGAACAGAACAACTGGTATATTTGTTCGTCATGTTATGAGAACAGTACAATTGGTATATTTGTTCGTCATGTTATGAGAACAAAAAACTGACATATTTATTCATGTTATGAGAACAGAACTGGTATATTTGTTCATCATGTTATGAGAAGAGAACTGGTATATTTGTTCATCATGTTATGAGAACATAAATATTGACATATTTATTCATGTTATGAGAATAAAACAACTGGTATATTTGTTCGTCATGTGAGAACAGAAAAATTGACATATTATATATATATTGTATATATTATATATTGTGAAAATAGTAAAATTCGAGTGAGGAAGAGAGAGAGGAAAGAAAAGAAAACAGAGAAGACAGTGAGTAGGTTTAGTATGTAGCGTAAAACAAGAATGAATGCTAAATGTTCGGAGTGCAATGATGATGACCCGCAAATAACTCACTAAATGCTAAGCTTATTCTGATAGAAAGTTGTGGAGATGAAAGTAGTGATGGTGGCTGTGAACTCAACAGAAAAGTGGAATAACATGCACCGAAATACAATAGATTTGGCACCGACTTTGCACCGACTTTGCACCAAAACGGTGCCAAAAAAAAATTATTTTTTCGAATTCGCGATTTTTTCGAACTTCATAATTTTTTTGGGGGAAAAATTTTGGGAAAAATTTTTGGTGTTCGTCAGTTTGTCGAATCACTGAGAGCTTAACTCAGGTAAATTCAAAAGATCGTGTGCTAATCCGGTGATCGCGCTCCGGTGATCGCCTCTCGCTGTGTGTTATTTGTGAAAGAGTATATTTGTGTCGCCTCGCTCGTGTTAGATGAAAATGAAAGAGTATTTTAAAAGAGTATGTGAAAGTAAACAGAATTATTTAAAAAATATGTATTTGTGAAAGTAAACTCAGAATTATTAAAATAAAAAAATAAAAAAAAAAGTCTCCCTTCAGGATTCGAACACGGGTCTACTACGTGACAGGGCAGGGGGCGGGTACTTGAGGAATGCTATTGTTAGAATCGCTTACAAGGAATCGTGGTCATTGTTAGGAAAATATGCTGACGGTCATTGTTAGGCTCCGTGTTTAGAGTTAGGTAGAGGCATGTAACTAGGGGTGGTATTGTTGTTATTTAAAATACTGGTAATTGGGACTGCGTGACAGGAGGCGACAAGCAATGACGTTGAAAGGTTAGCCGCAGGTAAATTCAATAGAGACTCTAATCCGTGTCCGGTGATCGCCTCGCTGTGTGTTATTTGTGAAAGAGTATTTTAAAAGAGTATGTGATAAATAAAAAATACGAAATGTTTCAAAACGTTAAGAAATATAGTTAAATGTGATAAAATTGATTTTTAAAAAAGGCGAAATAATAAAAACTATGAAAAAAATAAGTTAACATACTGACGGAAAACTGTAAACTGGAATGACATTTTTGTTGACTGGGCTAGTGGTACTTGAGGAATGCTATTGTTAGGGTCGCTTACAAGGAGTCGTGGTCATTGTTAGGAGCTGCATTGTTAGGCTCCGTGTTTAGAGTTAGGTAGAGGCATGTCGGGGACAGCGGTTCTAAAAGGGGTATCTCGCGGGTCGGATGGCGGGTCGTCGTGCGGGTGGGGAAAGGTGCCTTTATTGGTTATCATCATGTGTGGGGCAACAGGAGGCGACATGTAAAAAAAAATGCTGACAAGCAATTATTAGTATCGTTAGCATCATGTATTCTGACCTTCCCTCCTTGTTTTCTAACACAACTTCCTAGATTTCTGACCATGCCCCTCAACATCCCCCTTCCTACTATCATCATGTGCCTCAACACTATCACCATGTCCCTCAACACTATCATGTGCCACCCTCAACATCCCCCTTCCTACTATCAGCATGTGCCTCAACACTATCATCATCATGTGCCTCAACATCCCCCTTCCTACTATCAGCATGTGCCTCAACACTATCATCATCATGTGCCACCCTCAACACTATCATCATCATCATCAAGCCACACAAAGTATCAATCATCTCTCTCACACATTCATGGTAAACCAAAACAAAACTCGTTCTATATTTTCACAACTTTATTAATACATCAAATATACGACACATATATATTACTGTCCGGTTGTTGATAATTTTAAGCGTCTGGGTTTCCTCCCTCCTGTTTTGGTGGTACTGTTTGTTAAATGTCTATCAAACACGGGTGCATAGGAAGTGTCATTAGCCTTCAAAACACAACCGCCCTCCATTTTGACAAAACCTTGATCAAAGCTGGAATAGGTAATCGGTGACTCTGCTGAAACACCCGCGGCATTCATATTGGGTGCCGGATCTGTCGTCTGATTAACAAGAGCGAGGTTCCCTTGATTAACAAAGGGGGGCGTGTAGTCGATGAGATTCGTGTTAACAAGAGATGGTATGTAGTTTTGGTGGTTAACGACAGGCGGCGTGTAGTTGATCTGATTAACGAGAGGTGGCGTGTAGCTGATCTGGTTAACAACAGGTGGCGTGTAGCTGATCTGGTTAACGAGAGGTGGCGTGTAGCTGAGGTTAGCATAAGCGGTTAAAATTTCCTCTCGCATCTCGACTAACGTGATAAATTCCTCTCTCGATAGTGTTATCCCAGTTCTGGTAGGAAACTTAAAAAAACTATCACCGCTATATGTCCTTATATTTATCAATGGTCTGTTACGAAAAACACAAACCGAGACTGCCTTAACGCCATCTTTAGACAATGGAACTACAGTCTCATTTCCACGTGATAAATATGCGCTGATCACTGAGATCAAACGAAATTGGCGTATTCAAGCTACACGACTCCATATTCAAAGAAAAAACAAACCACCTGGCAACAGACGTTGGTTATGGGTGTGCGTGTACACTGCTCGACTGGGGGGTTTTTATACCCGTTTATCGGGTCGAGGACCGTCTATTTATAGCAGCTAACGCAATACGTTATCAGGCGTGGTAATCAGTCGTGTTGCGACATGTTCAGTGACCTCTGGAACTGACCCAATAGGGGGGTGATGTGTGGGGAAATATGATGCGTGTAACAATTCGGTCTCAGGTAACGCGGCTTGAGACTAGGAAACTCATCCTCCCCCTGTCGTGTTTATATAGGTTGTGGATTTTAAAAATAGGTGTTAGTTGAAGAGGGGGAAACCTCGCGCGCTGACCTAAAATCACTCGTTGTTATTTTCGTCGGGGGCGTAATCACTAAAGTTAGTAGCACTTGCGAGGATGGATCCCCGATGGAATCATCCCTTCACAGCTCTGATAGCCGGTCCTACCGGGTGTGGGAAAACGGTATTTGTGCAAAAGTTTATACAGAACCTTCACGAGCTAGCTGTCCCCGTACCGGAGGAAGTTATATGGTGTTATGGGGAATGGCAGCCGATATACGAGACTATGGGGTCAGTGAGATTTATCGAGGGTCTACCAGACGTCGATAAATTGGAAGGTGGTAAGAAGAGAAGACTGATCGTCATCGATGACTTGATGTCTGAGACGGACGAGCGGGTAACAAAATTATTCACCAAAGGTAGTCATCACAGAGATATTAGTGTGATGTACATTGTTCAAAATCTATTCGGAAAAAAATAAAGAACATCGAACCATAAGTCTCAATACGCACTATTTAGTCCTTTTCAAGAACCCGAGAGACGGGAGTCAAATTATGAATCTGGGTAAACAAATGTACCGGGTCGGGTGGGGTACCTCCAAGATAGTTTTAAGGACGCGACAGCGACTCCTCACGGTTATTTGTTGGTCGATCTTCGTCAGGACACACCTGATAATCTTAGGTTGAGAACAAAAATATTCCCAGGGGAGAGACAAATCGTCTACGTGCCAAAGTAGAGAATCATGTGTGATCAAGCACTTAGACGGCACGGTGAAATGTTGAAATGTATGCGCGCCGCCTCGCCGACCGGTTTAAGAGCCATATTAAAAACAGCCTCTCCCAAACTCATTAACTTTTTGTGCGAGTGTTGTCATAACATATTAAAAGGTAATGTTAGACTCACTCAGCGACAGAAGTGCGAGCTACGTCGACACAAGAACAAGTTGAGACTTCTCACTAAAAAGAAACCGAGTCTTAAGCGGCGGAAAGAGATTCTACAAACCGGTGGGTTCATAGGTGCTTTGCTCCGTCCTATATTAAGTATTCTCGGTGGAGTACTAGGTGCGTAACAATGGCCAAAAAAATGATTTTGGTGGATCCTCGATTCCTCGAGGGTCTTAAACAGACTACTACCACGTCCTATAGCCCACCCGAGGCGATCGGTGACAACTTGAGAGATTTAGATGATGAAATGCAACGCATCCTATTCCGCGATGATTTAGCACCCGCCGATAAGGCCAGAGTGTACCAACGTGCCCTGCATCAATATTTAACTAGATTGGAGCAGTATAAACGACGCTCATTGGGCTCGGTCGATCTCATTCAACACAACACGGCAACAGAAAAAACACCTTCCCCACCAACACCATCATTCGAGGTATCACCAGAGCAGACCAAGACACCACCACCACCACCAGCGGAAACCCCAAAGGTAGGTAATGAAACCACTCCGCCCGTAGCCACGTATAAACTGAGACCTAAAAAAAGAAAGAGCGGAATCCCAACACCAAAATGGGAACGGTGGAGAAAATATTGAGACGTCGTTACTTTGACCCTAGTCGACCAGGGGCGTATAGTGGTGCAACGGCCCTGCAACGTAACACCAAACTGGGACTCGCAAAGATCAAACAATGGCTGAGTCATCAGGATACCTATACCCTTCATAAACCAATTCGTCGCAGATTTGAAAGGCGTCCCATTATAACGAGTGGCCCCCAACAGCAATATCAGGCAGACCTAATCGATTTGAGACATTTGAAAAACACAACGATGGATATTCCTATTTGGTTTCTTGCGTGGACGTTTTTAGTAAATTCGCGTGGTCTGTACCGATACGAACCAAAACGGGGAAATCCTTAGTGGAAGCCGTCGGTAAGATATTTCTCGATGGGAAACCCGCGAGTTTTCAAACCGATAAGGGGTCAGAGTTTCTGAACAGAACATTTCAGAAATTCCTCGCTGACAACAACGTTCACTTTTTCACTACGCAGAACGAAGATGTCAAGGCCGCCGTGGTGGAACGCTTTAATAGGACTCTGAAACAACGGATGTGGCGATATTTCACGAAATCCAATAAGTTGTCTTATGTCCGAGTCCTCCCCGCCCTACTTCGAAGTTATAACCATTCGTATCACAGAAGTATAAAAATGGCACCGGTCGACGTCAACGCAGACAATCAAGAACAGGTATGGAACACGTTGTATAATAGCAAACGTAACTTTAAATTTGAAAGACCCCTGTACAAGCCCGGTGATCGAGTTAGACTGGTCCTGGGCAGAGCCAATTTTAAAAAGGGTTATGCCCCGGCTTGGACGGAGGAACTGTTTTCCATCAGTCGAGTAAATGAAACAAACCCCGTTACATATGTGTTGAAGGATGATAAGGGCGATGAGATAGAGGGGTCATTCTACACACCGGAAATTCAAAAAGTTGGAGACAAACACGAGTACAGAATCGAGAGTGTCATAACCGAGCGTCGCACATCCTTTGGGCGAAAGGAGAGTTTAGTCAAATGGTTTGGTTACGGTTCGTCATTTAACAGTTGGATACCGTCCAAGGACATTGTCAGATACAAAAACTAGAGATGCGAGAAGAAGAAGAAGAAGAAGTGGTAACTTTTGGTGGAGAGCCCGATTTGGGAGCCGTAAACTCGGGAGTCGGGAGAGACGGCGAACCGCGC
Source organism: Megaustenia siamemsis (assembly GCA_032433765.1). Lineage (NCBI taxonomy): Eukaryota > Metazoa > Mollusca > Gastropoda > Stylommatophora > Ariophantidae > Megaustenia > Megaustenia siamemsis. The sequence goes on from JAVIAB010000073.1 coordinate 7,610,162, forward strand.
TGGTGGGGGTCGATGTTTGGGAAACTATCCCCCTACTTAGAACTTGTCTTTATTTGTCAAGTGGTAGTTATATATACAGTTGTAGCGGTCTCGCTGTTCAATCTGACCACCGAAAAGGCAGACGCGAAGGAGGGAAAACTGTGGATAGCCCTACTGAGCAGCTGTTTGGGTTACATGCTACCGAATCCAAACTTGGAGAGGCGACGGTGAAACGAGTGAAAAAAAAAATGAGTTTTTATGTCACCCTTCCCAGCAATGCATCTATGGAACTTTTTAAGGATAATAACCCAGGCCACTTTTTCGTTAAACTCCCTCAGACCATTGACATTTCGACGCAGTATGAGATCGCACTGGTGGAGATACAGTTTCCGCTAAATTATTTCAATGTAATAGAGGGTGATGTCTGGATTCGCTATGAATCTCTCGATAACGACGATATTTGCGACGCCAGATTTTATTTCAACGTGACATTGGAACCTGGGTTATACACGAAACCCGATGCGTTCATCGGCGCGTTGAACGCGTCGATCGTAAAAGCGGAGGATGAGTCGTACAGGGGAGAGAAAGGGAAAAAATGAGATTCATTTACGCAAAAGAGGTGAATAAAGCCATCTTGAAACTTTACGAGAAAGGAGTCAGTGTTACCATAAGCGATACTTTGAAAAACATGTTAGCCTTCCCCACGACCACAATATCAGACACGGCTCCCGATATCTTCAGCGTGGGTGTAATGGACTTGGAAAGTGTTGCGAAGAATGTCTACGTCTACTGCGATCTCGTTTCCCCCAGACCGGTCGGGGATGTGATGGTGCCTCTCCTCAGGAGCGTGCCTGTTCTCAATAGAAATCACACCTCGGTGTTTCAGATCTACGATAAGCCTCACTACCTACCCCTGAGGAGATTTTCCTTCGATACCGTCGAGATCCTTTTAGCCAACGAACACGGAAAAACCATTCCATTCACCAGCGGGACGTCGGTGCTAACGGTACACTTTCGAGTCAAGAAGCATCTCGAGCTGGTATAATGGTGAAACACACTCCCCTTCATAGAGATGTTGAGTTATACGAAGACTTTTACTGTTGTCAGGCGGGCGATGGGATGCCCGTGTTTATAGGAGGTCGAAGTCAGAGCGGTCGAGGAATCGGTAGTTTCTTCGGTGGAATCGGGAGGGCTATTTTACCCTGGTTAAAAACCGGCGGTAAGGCCTTGCTCAGAGAAGGCTTGGGGACCGGTCTGCAGGTCGCACAGGACGCATTGGCCGGGAAAAATGTCGGTGAAGCTTTCAAAGAACGAGCTAAGGAGGCCGGTCAGCGGTTGCTACACGGGGCCGTAGACCACCTGCGTGATAATAACCAATCAGGAAGTGGTTTACGTCAAAGCAGAAAGCGAGTTATGAAGCTACCTCCACCAGGAGAACCCGTTACGAAGAGGATAAAACCGACAGCTGGACGGTTCCCCCTTCATTCGGTGCACAACAGAGGGAAGAAGACGAGGGTGACAAAGGATATTTTCGACTAATAATGTCCCTCATTCACCCCAAATCGTGCGAATGTCTTCACTCTGGTTTGGATTTATTTAGCGTTCCACCAACGCAGACATCTCTCGACTCTGGCCAGTTTATTGAAATTCGGCCGATCGCAGCTTTGTCGCATAGCGCACCGATAGAGTTTTTCATTTCTGGAAACAGCGAGGAGTATCTAGATCTTTTCAACACGTTTTTACATCTGCGGGTCAAGATCACCCTCCCGAATGGTGATAGTGTACCTGTCGATGCTGAGGTAGGACCGGTCAACAATTATCTTCACAGTCTATTTTCACAAGTCGACGTATCGCTAAACGACACGTTGGTTACACCGTCGGAGAATACCTATCCTTTTAGAGCGGTGTTTGAGGCCACGCTAAATTACGGGGAGGATGCGAAAACGGGATACTTGACGGCCGCTCTGTTCTACAAAGACACAGCTGGCCACCATGACGATTTGAAAGAAATGAGGGTTTTAAAACACGGCGCGATTTGACTTCGGGTAGTAAAGAGGTTGAAATGATGGGTCGTTTGCACTCTGATGTCTTTGTGCAGGATCGTTACATGTTAAACAGAGTCGATGTAAAGATAAAACTCACCCCCTCGAAGGATGTGTTCAGCCTCGCGACTCACGATAGCTCTGTGGGTTATAAGAGTGTTATCACCTACGCCGCGCTCGTGGTAAGGAAAGCTAAGCTAAACCCCGCGATTTCTCTGGCCCACGAAAAGGCTCTCTTGAGCGGGAATGCGCGGTACCCGATCAAGAGGGTTACCATCAAGACCTTTTCCATCGCTAGCGGGATGCTTTCCCACAGTCAAGACAATTTATTTTTGTCTCAAACACCGACCCGTATAGTGATAGGTCTGATTACGGCCAGTGCTTTTAATGGTGTTTACACAGCTAACCCGTTCAATTTTCAACACTTTGGTCTGATTTATATGAACCTGACGGTCGACGGGAAATGTATCTCGGGAAAGCCTCTAACTATGGACTTTGAACGAAATCAATACGCGAGAGCTTTCTTCGGCACAAATCTGGCCATGGGTCTGATTGGTAAAGACGCTGGGAATAACGTTGATTATAGAGAATTCAAGGACGGATACTGCCTATTTGGTTTTGACCTCTCGTCCAGCCTACTGGACGGCTCCCATTTTGAGCTAGCCACAAGCGGACCCTTGTCGATAGAACTCAAGTTTGCCGCTCCCACCACTACTCCCCTACAAGTTATCGTCTACGCAGAGTTGGACTCGGTGCTCGAGGTGTCCAAGACAAGGCAGATTCTAACAGACTTCGCCGTTTGAGAGAGAGAGAGTCGAATATGAACACGAGGGAGATTTACAACCTTTTGATGTCGGATATTTTCGTTCGACGTTGTTCCCTTGTTAGTGTCATTCCACGAAACCACTTACCGCCGAGCATCGACCCAACGGCGACCGCGGCCTTTGTCATAAACACCGACCCTGCCCACGAACCCGGTGAGCATTGGGTGGCCCTATTTTACAACGGTCTCGGCGAATGTGAGTATTTCGATTCCTACGGTTTGCCTCCCAGACACGTGGATATTTTAAACTTTATAGAGCAAAACTCACACGTTCCATTCGTCTACAACCCGCGGGTGTTGCAAGATTTGTTTAGCAACACGTGCGGTCTATATTGTGTTTATTATATACTTCTTAAGTGTCGTGGCGCGAAACTTAACAGAATTCTCATGCCTTTTTCATCGAGACAGCACGTAAACGACCGTATCATTTATCGTTTGCTCGCCCCGTGGATACTTCGGCTTCGAGGGGCCCGCCCAGACGCTTAAAATTATCAACAACCGGACAGTAATATATATGTGTCGTATATTTGATGTATTAATAAAGTTGTGAAAATATAGAACGAGTTTTGTTTTGGTTTACCATGAATGTGTGAGAGAGATGATTGATACTTTGTGTGGCTTGATGATGATGATGATAGTGTTGAGGGTGGCACATGATGATGATAGTGTTGAGGCACATGCTGATAGTAGGAAGGGGGATGTTGAGGCACATGATGATGATAGTGTTGAGGCACATGCTGATAGTAGGAAGGGGGATGTTGAGGGTGGCACATGATAGTGTTGAGGGACATGGTGATAGTGTTGAGGCACATGATGATAGTAGGAAGGGGGATGTTGAGGGGCATGGTCAGAAATCTAGGAAGTTGTGTTAGAAAACAAGGAGGGAAGGTCAGAATACATGATGCTAACGATACTAATAATTGCTTGTCAGCATTTTTTTTTTTACATGTCGCCTCCTGTTGCCCCACACATGATGATAACCAATAAAGGCACCTTTCCCCACCCGCACGACGACCCGCCATCCGACCCGCGAGATACCCCCTTTTAGAACCGCTGTCCCCGACATGCCTCTACCTAACTCTAAACACGGAGCCTAACAATGCAGCTCCTAACAATGACCACGATTCCTTGTAAGCGACCCTAACAATAGCATTCCTCAAGTACCACTAGCCCAGTCAACAAAAATGTCATTCCAGTTTCTTGACTAGTTTTCCGTCAGTATGTTAACTTATTTTTTCATAGTTTTTATTATTTCGCCTTTTTTAAAAATCAATTTTATCACATTTAACTATATTTCTTAACGTTTTGAAACATTTCGTATTTTTTATTTATCACATACTCTTTTAAAATACTCTTTCACAAATAACACACAGCGAGCGGCGATCACCGGATTAGCACCGAGTCTCTATTGAATTTACCTGCGGTTAAGCTCTCAGAAACACAGGAGACCGTTCGACAAAACTAACCTTTCAATGTTATTGCTTGTCAGCATTTTTTTACATGTTGCCCTGTCACGTAGTAGACCCGTGTTCGAATCCTGAAGGGAGACTGTTTTTTTTTTATTTTTTATTTTTAATAATTCTGAGTTTACTTTCACAAATACATATTTTTTAAATAATTCTGTTTACTTTCACATACTCTTTTAAAATACTCTTTCATTTTCATCTAACACGAGCGAGGCGACACAAATATACTCTTTCACAAATAACACACAGCGAGAGGCGATCACCGGAGCGCGATCACCGGATTAGCACACGATCTTTTGAATTTACCTGAGTTAAGCTCTCAGTGATTCGACAAACTGACGAACACCAAAAAATTTTTCCCAAAATTTTTCCCCCCCAAAAAATTATGAAGTTCGAAAAAATCGCGAATTCGAAAAAATAATTTTTTTTTTTGGCACCGTTTTGGTGCAAAGTCGGTGCAAAGTCGGTGCCAAATCTATTGTATTTCGGTGCATGTTATTCCACTTTTCTGTTGAGTTCACAGCCACCATCACTACTGATGAATGATCACCTACGTGCTGAAGTCGGATGTGTTGGGCCGAAAGGCACAAATATAATACAGTAAAGTCTCGATTATGCGGTACTCAATAATCCGGAATTCTCAATTTAACGGACTTTTTTTTTTTTAATTATTATAGGGAGAAAGCTTGAATCATGTTTTGTTCAGTTAAATTAAATGCCTTTATCCGGAAATCGAAAACGCTACAACACGGTTTGTGCGCTGCGCTTACTTCTACAGGCTCTATCATTACACAATATTGCGTTTACAATAGTGTATTTACAGTAATATACTTCAAATAGGAGCGAACATATTTTATTCAATCCAGACATTGTGTCTCCAAATATTCCAAGTAAAAGCGACAGACAGTCTATATCTTCACTTTTTCCCCCGACTAAATGTTTTTGTCGGGAAATCTTAGTCGTGCCAAAAACACTTATCTACATGATTTTACAAATTTGCTTAATTTTCTCATAGCCTGCTTTAGATCTAAAGTTGGTCATGAATTTGTCAAAAATATGGCGTTTGACAGTCTGACCGAACATTAGAAGCAGACGTATTGTTTGTGAAAATTGAAGAGCCCATAACTTTGATGATTATAAATCAAAGGTTGAGCAGCCGGCGTGCAGTGACATAGAGATGGTGAGAAGAAAGGGGGAGGGGTTCAAAAATTACCGACTGGAAATTCAAAAAGAGTAAGATACAGAGTTTGACGTTAGTTTGTCTCAGACATTTGTGCAAGCTGAAATTCGTTCCATCAGTATAAATTATACATGATATGCTATAAACGCATGTGTGCATACTTTTTAACGGAATACATTTTTGTGTTAAATAATGGCCTCTGCGAGTGCAAACCACACCTCAATTTCCCGCAAAGGTAAACGCAAGCGAACTGTATTGACACTGAACCAGAAGATTGAAATCGCTAGTAGACTTGAAAAAGGCGTTAATCGCAACGTTTTGATGACTGAATTTGGCATAGCCTCTTCAACATTATATGACATACGAAATCAAAAAGATGAGTTGTTTAAGTTTGCGTCGGAGTCTGAAAGCAGCAACAATATACACCAGAGACGAAGTATGAAACGGCCAAAATTTGAAAAACTCGACGACGTCCTTTATGTGTGGTTTTTAGAAAGAAGAAGAAAAGGAATGCCAATATCAGGACCCATGTTAATAGAGAAAGCTAGTGAATGTCACACGAATTTAAATATTTCTGAGCATTGCAATTTTTCAATCATGTTTTTTCATAAATTTTGAGTTTGGTTTTCTTACTCTCGATTATCCAGAAAAATTCAATTATCCAGAATGGGTTCTTCCCCGAGCATTCCGGATAATCGAGACTTTACTGTAGTTATACTGCAAACCACAACACAACGCAGACACACCCACTTAACGCCCTTGTAAGGATGGATAGGTAAAGTAAAGTACCCCCGTCACGCCAAGTGGCGTATAGGGAAATATGGTGTTAGTGACCCTATATTTTACAGACCTTCAGCACATGATTTTTGGGGCAATGTGGTCGGTATTACGCCAGCGCTTAACTTTCCCAGAAAAAAATCCGGTACCCATTTAAGGCTGGGTGAACCCGGAAGCCGTCGGTTGGGATTGAACCCTACCCCTTGTCCTTTGTAGTCCAGTTCACTAACCACTGAGCTATCGCGGCTCCCTTTTAAGGACGGATGACGAAGAGGAATTCTACAGTCTACGAATACTCTAGAATACTTTAGTCATCGGGCGAACGCAAGCAAGCAATGATCACCTACACGAGCAGGCGTGGCACTTGATAATGATGATGACGATGATATTAGTTCACATTTACTGACAGAAACTAATGATTGTACTCGGACTCTCTAGCAACATATCCGGCCTACATTGTCCAGGCTATTCTACTCTTTGATAGCTTGCCGTAGATATAAATAAAATATTGTGAAACCCGCAACAGAAAATGGCGTTTTATGACAGGCTATATGAGGTGTGCTGTCGCTATTTTTACAATAGAGCTTTGCAATTCTACGCTCATCATCATCATATGCCATACCGATTGGCGTAGGCGATCATGTCCTTCCACAATCTTCTATCTACAGTGCATCGTATCAGTTCTGTTGTTGACCGTTTTCCATGCCATAACACCAAGCTATCTAGTAATTTCTCTTTTTGTCGTCCGCGATCTCTCTTTCCTTTTATTTTGTCAGTTGTAACCAAGTATTCCAACTTTCCTCTTCTCATGATGTGCCAGAAAAATGTTGATTGTGTCTTTCTTATGTTTTTTAGGTACTCCCTTTTTGTGTTGGCCTCTTTGAGAATTTCTTCATTGGTCTTTATAGCTGTCCAGGGAACTTTCAACATTCTTCTGAGAAATCCCATTTCTATAGCCTCTAATCGTCTTTTCGTTTGTTTATCTACTGTCCATGATTCTCTTCCATAGGTAAGAATTGGTTCTATATAGCATCGACGAACTCTCTTTCTCACTTCTATTGACTATATATTCTTAATTCTACGCTACAACTCCAGTATTGGTAACTGACCGATGCTACACAATGTTTGCATTGTCTGCGACCTTCCAATAGAGTCAGATCCTTAAAGTCTATTTTGCTATAACTGGTATTTGTTTTGTCTGTGTTCAAGTTGAAGGCTTGTGTCTGGAAATGAAAAAAATCAAATGGTCGTGTGGCGTTTGTTACCAAAATCAAATGGTCGTGTGGCGTTTGTTACCAAAATCAAATGGTCGTGTGGCGTTTGTTATCAATATCAAATGGTCGTATGACGTTTGTTATCAACACCAAATAGCCGGATGATTTTTGTTATCAATATCAAATTGTCGTATGACGTTTGTTATCAACATCGAGCGGTCGTGTGACGTTTGTTATCAATATCAAATGGCCGTATGACGTTTGTTATCAATATCAAATGGTCGTGTGACATTTGTTATCAACATCAAATGGTCGCATAACGTTTGTTATCAACATCAAATGGTCGTATGACGTTTGTAATCAATATCAAATGGTCGTATGACGTTTGACAACGCTAAGCTATAACAATACACGTCCCTGTTTCATTACATCATCTCCTACAGTGCAGTTTGGGAAAGTGTCCCTCGCTTGTATCCTCGTTCTATGGAAGTGAGTGGTCAGCGCTATTTGCGCGCTGCATGCAGACACACGTGAGCAGAGAGTATCAACATTGAAGAAACTTAATACCCGAGGCTAATGGCCAGGAAATGAAACCTGAAGGATGGTCACGCATCTCTACGCATCACTTACCACGGCTTGCCAGGGGAAATGTTAGGTCTAGATATCATTGGAAGGTCATGTTTGTTTGCAGGGAGCTTGTGTTTTTTTTACAAGAAACTACGTTACATCATGCGGTGGGTTGTCTAGAGCCTGTTGGTAGGGTAGGACTAGATCGTTGTTGAGAAATGCACGTGTTCGGACCACGCATGGATAGTTTGAAATAAACATTTGTTCACAAGTGAAGGTAATGGAGTTATAGGATCACTGTACACCTTAACTTAGTAGTCGGAGACTAGGGCGGCTGAATCATGTAAGAACAGGAGTCGTATTCCAAAGCAAATATTGTATGCGAAATTAGGGACGGAGAGAGACCACCAAAGGGGAACGTTGTTTAATATTTTATATATGTAATGTGTGGTGTTATCTATATTTATACACTGCGCTACTTATTGGTTTTTTCTTATCTCATACTGGTACCCGTCTTACTTCCACTATCTTCTTCTTCTTCTACCTTTCAGCTCCCTGTGGAGCATAGTTCTTCAACAAACACTTTCCAAGCCGTTCTGTTTCTTACCATTCTTTTAAGATCATTCTATGTCTTCCCACCATCTTCATCTCTGCTTCTATCTGTCTTCTCCAAGAATTCCTTGGTCTTCCTCTTTGTCTTTTCCCCTGGGGATTCCAAAAAAGGACCTGCTGTGTAATATTCTCAGTTGGCTTCCGCAGTGTGTGTGTGTGTCCTATCCAAACACTTACTTCCACTTTGCCTGGAATTATTTCTTTAATGTTAACAGTTTGTGTGTGATACGTTATGAAAGTTTTTTGCCGAAACATCGTAGTTTGTCTTGTCTTTCTATTAGTTTAGCTGCTCCAGAAGGTTTTATGTTTTTTTGACGAGCTGAGATATAAGAATGTTTGGAGGGCTTCCTTGGGTGGACCTTCGGCAAAATAAACTGGGAGAATCAAGTTTGTAACAGTTTTATATGATTGTTTATAAGTTGTAACAAGTTTGTAATAGTTTTATGTGACTGTTTATAAGTTGTAACAAGTTTGTAATAGTTTTATGTGATTGTTTATAAGTTGTAACAATTTTGTAATAGTTTTATGTGACTGTTTATAAGTTGTAACAAGTTTGTAATAGTTTTATGTGATTGTTTATAAGTTGTAACAATTTTGTAACAGTTTTATATGATTGTTTATAAGTTGTAACAATTTTGTAATAGTTTTATGTGACTGTTTATAAGTTGTAACAAGTTTGTAATAGTTTTATGTGATTGTTTATAAGTTGTAACAATTTTGTAATAGTTTTATGTGACTGTTTATAAGTTGTAACAAGTTTGTAATAGTTTTATGTGATTGTTTATAAGTTGTAACAAGTTTGTAATAGTTTTATGTGATTGTTTATAAGTTGTAACAAGTTTGTAATAGTTGTATCTGATTGTTTACAAGTTGTAACAAGTTTGTAATAGTTTTATGTGATTGTTTATAAGTTGTAACACGTTTGTAATAGTTTTATGTGATTGTTTATAAGTTGTAACAAGTTTGTAATAGTTTTATGTGATTGTTTATAATTTGTAACAAGTTAGTAATAGTTTTATGTGATTGTCTACAGGTTGTAACAAGTTTGTAATAGTTTTATGTGATTGTTTACAAGTTGTAACAAGTTGGCAATAGTTTTATGTGATTGTTTATAAGTTGTAACAAGTTTGCAATAGTTGTATCTGATTGTTTATAAGTTGTAACAAGTTTGTAATAGTTTTATGTGATTGTTTATAAGTTGTAACAAGTTCGTAATAGTTTTATGTGACTGTTTATAAGTTGTAACAAGTTTGTAATAGTTTTATGTGATTGTTTATAAGTTGTAACAAGTTTGTAATGGTTTTATGTGATTGTTTATAAGTTGTAACAAGTTTGTAATAGTTTTATGTGATTGTTTATAAGTTGTAACAAGTTTGTAACAGTTTTATATGATTGTTTCTAAGTTGTAACAAGTTTGTAATAGTTGTATCTGATTGTTTACAAGTTGTAACAAGTTTGCAATGGTCTTATGTGGTTGTTTATAAGTTGTAACAAGTTTGTAATAGCCTTATGTGATTGTTTGCAAGTTGTAACAAGTTCGTAATAGTCTTATGTGATTGTTTATAAGTTGTAACAAGCTTGCAATAGTCTTATGAGATTGTTTATAATTTGTAACAAGTTTGTAATAGTCTTATGTGATTGTTTACAAGTTGTATGTAGTTTGTAATAGTCTTATGTGATTGTTTACAAGTTGTAACAAGTTTGCAATAGTCTTATGTGATTGTTTATAAGTTGTAACAAGTTTGTAATAGTCTTATGTGATTGTTTACAAGTTGTAACCAGTTTGTAATAGTCTTATGTGATTGTTGAGGTCTCACAGTTGTTGTCAAGGCGAATATTTGCTACTGCCTATAGTTAGTATATCTGTAAATTATGTCAGTGTCCTGTATTAAAAGCGTGAGGGATGAAATGATGTGAAATGTTATATTTGTGTCTGCTAGAAATGTTATTTTGTGTGTGAGTTTAATGCTGCCAATGTCCGCATAATCAATAACGTTTCATTCAATGTAAGGAGAATGTCTGATTGTGGGTTAAATGTTATGTCTTCTGTAGGCGAAGTCGCGCCTCTCAGCACCAGAGCCGGAAGTTGTCTGCGACCCACAACTGATAGCTTGCTCCAGGATCGGTGAACCAGAACCATCCAGACCCTACTCCACCTCTCCGTGGTGCTTCCAGTAACAGACTAACCTGTCTAATCTGGTCAAGCAAGTGGGGATCGAAGAAGGAAGACAAGCCGGTACCCAAAAAAAACATGCTGAAGTCGGATGTGTTGGGGCGAAAGGTGTAAATATCACAGTTTTACTGCAAATCACAACACAACGCAGACACGCCCACTTAACGTCCTCTAAAGGGCGGATGATGAACAGGTGTCCACCTTTTAATGATCAGGCGAACGCAAATAAACAAATGTCTTTCTTCTTTGAGTCCTGGTTTATCTATCAACATCCAGGGGGATATAGTTTGGGAATGGGCAAATAGTTGCAGTGCTGCGGTAAAGCTGGTAGCAAGAGCAAGTGGTGAGGTGTAACTTACACTCCTACAAGGTATGGTGACAGCTTTACAAAAAAAAAAAAAACATAATAAAATACTGACGTTTCGGTCTACATGCGGCCTTCCTCAGAACGCGAGATATTTTATGTCACATGTAAATGAGGGAAATATTACATGTGAGGTAGAAATATTACATTTATGTGAGGGAAATGTTTCTTGTATGTGAGGGAAATGTTACATGTATGTGAGGGAAATGTTACTTGTATGTGAGGGAAATGTTACTTGTATGTGAGGGAAATGTTACTTGTATGTGAGGGAAATGTTACTTGTATGTGAGGGAAATGTTACTTGTATGTGAGGGAAATGTTACATGTATGTGAGGGAAATATTACATGTATGTGAGGGAAATGTTACTTGTATGTGAGGGAAATGTTACTTGTATGTGAGGGAAATGTTACTTTTATGTGAGGGGAAATGTTACTTGTATTCAAGGGAAATGTTACTTGTATGTGATGGAAATGTTACATGTATATGAGGGAAATGTTACATGTGTGTAAGGGAAATGTTAAATGTATGTGAGAGAAATGTTACATGTGTGTGAGGGGAGATCTTATTTGTATGTGTAAAGTAGCTTCACATTTGTATACATTCATTTGCATCTCTTTGCCTTGACCCCTATTTGTATGTATGCAGTAACCGAAACATTTGTAAGAGAAAATGTGTTTCCGCTAAGCTAATCTGTGTTTACGTTCAGTGATTAATGTCAGACAATAATGGTACACTTGTTAATGAGAACAGCCATCACCCCTTCTACCCAACAAGGAAATAACTCTAGAGGCAAAACGGGCACTCTACAATACAATCTTCATCTCAACGTTGTGCTACCAATGATTGTCCTGGGCCCTAGATGCAAGAACAATAAGAAAAATAACCTCTACTGGGATGAAGTGTATTAGAAGAATAACAGGAAACAGTCTGAGAGATAAGATCAGAAATGAAGAACTGAGAAAAAGCTAGGAATAACCCCCACCATATAATATATAAGGAAACAACAGATAAAATGGTTTGGTCACACAAGTGAAAGTGATCACAACACAACTAGCCTGCAATAAGTGTTTCGAGAACACCACACCATACATAACAGCAACATCATCAAGCAGAGGGGCAAAGGACCGCAAATTATATCTCCTCACGACGCCAACTGAAAAGCAAACGAGGAAGCAAGAAGAGGAGAAAAAGAAAGAAGAAGACGTTTATGAGAAGTATACTATGTTCATGTGCGATATAAGTGGTATATATGTGTCTGGGGACAATGTGATGTTTGTATGAGTGAAATGTTAGTACGTGAGGGATGTTCTGCAAAAGTTTGTGATTTGAAATGTTTGAATGTTCCATTTGTATAAGAAATGAGCGCTATGGCTGTGTTTTTCAGGAGAAATGCCATTACTGTGTGTGAGAGAAACGTAATGATAATTTGTTAACATGGTTGTTAATGAGAGATGTGTGTGTTATGAGATATATGTGTGTTAATGAGGGATGTGTGTTTATTAATGAAAGATGTGTGTATTAAAGAGAGGGAGAAAATTAGATTGAAGATGCAACAAAGTTTGTTAAATTATTGGGAGAGATATCACCATTACAGTCCAACCTCAGACACAAACAAGGGCACACCAAAACACAATAGTTCAGTCAAAGATGTGCAACCAGTGCGTGATCCTAACGGTAACATAACGAGCAATATAAAACATAATCAGGACAACAAATAAATGAGTTGGACGACACAAAACAATCTGAGAGATAAGATCAGAAGACAAGAACTAAGAAAAAGGTTATGAAGATTCCAGCCATTGAATTATCATCATCAAGTAACATGACTGCTGGTGCAGGTGATCACGTCTCTCCACAAATCTCGATCTCGACAGTTATTTATAATTTCTGTTGTCGACCTTCTGCAAAGCTAATCTCTTGGTTTCTTTTCTATTTGTTTTCCTCTATCTCTTCCGTCCCTCAAATTTCCCAGTTGTCACAATACTAACCAGCTTTTCCCTTCTCGTTGCATGGCCAAAAATGATGATTGTTTCTTCCTAACATTGGAAATGAGCAAAAAGAGAGCAGATTGTCAATATTAGGAAGAAAAGATGATCAATATTTTTACACACACACACACAAACACACACTCACACGCACGCACGCATACATACATACATACATACAAACATACAGCAGCCATTGAAAACATAAAGAAAAAAAAACGGGTTATGGACACGTGATAAGCCAGAAAGAACAAATGACAACAAACGATCTAGATTTCTCTAAACCACAGGAAACTACTCTTAGTCTTGTTTCTTCCTGTAACTGTTTGTCCGCAACGCAAGTATCCAGCCCTACCCTATCCGGGAGATACTTGTCTTAATAGGAAAATGCAGATTTACAATTTATTCCCGAGTTGTGTTCGTAACTCTATACTATAGTCATGAGTTCACGTGCGTGAAAGACATCGCCAATGATAATAATTTTTTTTTTTTAGGTAGCTTAGTTGGCTGTGTGCTCTACCTTTTGTTTCTCCCGTAGCAAGACGCTGTGTCTAGGAGTACGGTTTAGATCCTACTTTAGCCTCTCTATTGTTCTTTCGGTTTTTTTTTTCCTTGTTGATTATTTGTGATTTGTACCGAGCGTTGTAAACTTAGCTTTTAGTTATTTATTTTTATTTGGCTCAACAACACAACGATAATTGAACAAGCTCTACGAGAACACCATACTCAAGAGCCGACCGTAAAAAAAAAATGGATTAATGGAATATTAGAAACATTAGGAAACATAACAGCAGCAGAGGCGAACAGAAGAGCAAAAGACCGCAAACTATATTTTCCATTCGACGATGAAAGGCAAATGACGAAAGAAAAAAAAGTCGATGGAATAATGAAAGGACATATGTTTCAGCATAATGAGTCCCCGCAACTCTTAGAATCTGAAAACAGAAAATGAAATAGATGTAGCGGTGAGTAGACATCGAGCACAGAGGTATTAATGTCAGCATGACAGACACACCAAGGCAAGTCGTATCAACGACCGATACAAAGGTGTTGATAATGTCGAATGGGGTTATTATGAAGTTAAAGATGATTGGTAGTCCGCATATTGGAAAATCAAAATGTTAATGCAAAACACGGCCTCTTGTGATGATGTAATTTGAGACCCATTGAACTAATCCTTTCAATCTCCAGACGTAATGTGAGAGCCAGCGATCAAGCATATAGAGTCCATGGTCGCAATGAAAGAGTCTCAAATCCCCTAATATATTTTAATGCACATCTGATGGCGTTATGAGAAGCAGGTAAGACTTTTTAAAGGCACGGGAACGAATGTCTCAAAGTTCGATCAATCTTCACTGTCGATTGCTTGGCGATGTATAATCCTATTGTAATAGCCAAATAGCCAACAACTCTATTTCCCTCTCTATCGCTCTACTTCTGTCATTGATGATATAGATTGTCCAGAAAACAACCAATAGAAACGAAGAAGATTAATATCGCCAACCGGAAGCAGCTATGGATTATGGAAAGGGCCGATAATCTGTGCATGAGTTCCTGATGAATGTGGATTTTCTGTTTACAAAAGAGAAATTTATCGCCCCTTGGTCTGGCGACATGTTTGTAACGAGAAATGACAATAACGAGCTTTTTGTACGAGCTCTGTCAGCGAGGGTTTGAGCACTTGCATACATGTCCTTCTTTGTGACGTTAGTCTCACAATGGACGTGAAGACCGTAAAGGTGCTAACGTACATCTATCTCTTCCGTGAGAACAAAGCGTATAGTAGTAACACGGTAGCCCTAGCTGTGGTATGTAAGGAATCTATGACGTTGGATCCTCAGTTTACGCTTCCGACTGTTTAACATGACCAGAAGAAATAGAAGTGGTTAGAAGTTACAAACGAAAGCATATAATAAAAGTTTATCTTTTTTTTTTTTTTATTTAACGGGCAAAATACAAAAAACAACGTACAACTTGTGTGGCAATGAGCTATTATAGAAGTAGTGTACATTCCACTATACGAGGTAGTGTATAGAGGTAGTGTACATTCCACGTAGCGAGGACAACCATAAAGTAAAAGTAGATTCCCATCCCTGCCCTGCTAGGCGTATGGGGCATATGGTATTAGCGACCATATTTTTCTATGACCACGTACATTTTTAGCTGATGTGGTCATTAGCCGCCAGGCCGCCTATACTTCACAGAACAATTTCTGGTACCATGTGTAGATGCTGGGTGAACACATTACGCCTTGTTGGTCCGAAAACAAAATTCCGCAACTCCTGGGGACCGAACCCCGACTATTCTGATCAGGAAAAGAGCACACTAACTATTCAACCACCAAGGCTCTATACTACCATGCTCTCTACAAACCTCAGCCACGGCTCATTAACAGCAATATGGAAACATTTTATTCTAAGATCTCTTGAGATGGCAGCTCCGAAACATTCGACCAAGAGCTGTGGCCAGTTAGCGAAGGAAAAAAAAACAATCATCAACCAATAAAATGATTGGGTAAAAGATCTCTGTCCTGAAACGAGCATCGGAGTGTCTGTGAAAGCAAAGAATTATTTTACAGTTCTGAAACCAAAAGGAGTTGTTAAAATACCAGCCGTGATTCTGATTAAATGGCTGGATGGATATGTGGTAGCTGACGGGAATGATGTTAAACAGGTTTTGGTAGAGAGAGAGAGAGAGAGAGAGAGAGAGAGAGAGAGAGATGAAGAGAGAGGATTGGGGAAAGAGAGAAAGGGAGTGCAAAGGGTGGGGGGGAGGAGGGAGAGAAATAGAATGAAATCGACAATGTGTAAATTACGGGGCTACGCCTACATAAAACACATCAGAACATAAAAATGTTCCAGCTACACTCTATATAAAACACATCAGAACATAAAAATGTTCCAGCTACACTCTACATAAAACACATCAGAACATAAAAATGTTCCAGCTACACTCTACATAAAACACATCAGAACATAAAAATGTTCCAGCTACGCTCTACATAAAACACATCAGAACATAAAAATGTTCCAGCTACACTCTACATAAAACACATCAGAACATAAAAATGTTCCAGCTACACTCTACATAAAACACATCAGAACATAAAACAATTGGAACTATACTCTACATTAAACATCGAAACATGAAATGTTTTCGAGCGACTCTCAACATAAAACATCGAATTATAAAACAAAGCAGTTCAGCTATCTCATGGTGATGGAAGCCAAATACAACAACAATCTTGAAAGTGTTAACGATCTAGCATCATGCCAGGAGGAAGAGTTAGATACGAGCATAAAGTAAATCACACCAGCAGCAGTGAGTTAACAGTGACTAATTTGACACACAACTCAGTTATTGAGTTATTAAGTTCTTGAGTTATTAAGTTCTTGAGTTATTAAGTTATTGAGTTATTAAGTTATTGAGTTATTAAGTTATTGAGTTATTAAGTTATTGAGTTATTGAGTTATTAAGTTATTGAGTTATTAAGTTATTGCGTTATTAAGTTATTGAGTTATTTGAGGGTCATCATCGTTGCACTCCGAACATGTCCATAGGTGCTCAGATCCTCTCCTCAGCAAGTCCCGCAGTGTCCAGCGACTGATGACTCCAGTTCTGTGTTGGTTGATAAGTCTTCTTACACGGCCACTAAGTTTCTCATTTCTGGCTGTGCCCATCATAACTCCCATCTCTATCATCAGAAGGAGTGACGTGGATTTGTGTTTGTCGAAGTCCTGTGCTCTTCCCACATCTCGGAGGGCATTGATGATGTCCGCCCGATCCATTGGTTGACCGTCCTTAACGACAGCACAGCTAGCCAACCTTTCCGCTCTTTCATTTCCCCGTACTCTCGCATGTCCAGGGACATTGACAAAACACAACTAAGGCTATTATTTAATAAAATCTTGAATTCCATGAGTCATTTGTCAACAATATTTTTCTTCCTTTATCTAGCTGCTGAAGCCTTTGCTCGTCGCAGAGAAAAGAGGTTGTTGTCAGTGTGGTGTCTGTAGATTTTTGTTTGCTTGCTGTTTGATTCTCATTATGAATGTCAAAAGGACTAAAACTATGATCATAAACAAAGACAATACTCAAAACCTACAAATGGAAATCAAAGTAAAAGGAATAGACCTGGAGACAGTTCAGAACTTCAACTACCTAGGACATACTATAACTAGTGATGGAAAATGTAAAACTAAAATAAACAAAGGAATAGGAATGGCTTAAAGTAATTTTAATGTCATGAAAAATATACTAGCATCAAAACAAATAGCATCAGAGCTGAAACTAAGAATAGCAAAATGTTATATCTTCTCAACATTCCTATATAGTGCAGAAACATGGACATTAGACAAGAAAACAGAACACAAAATTGAAGTCTTTGAAATGTGGACTTATAAAAGAATAGATAGAATTGGATGGAAAACAAACAATGAAGTCTTAAAACTAATAAAAATGGAAAAAAAAAGAAAAAACTTCAACACAATTAAAACAAGACAAATGATATTTTTGAGGCATGTTAAAAGACACAGCAAAAGTGATATTGGAACGGAAAATACAAGGTAAAAGAGGCAGAGGCCGAC
Organism: Megaustenia siamemsis; assembly: GCA_032433765.1. Taxonomy (NCBI): domain Eukaryota; kingdom Metazoa; phylum Mollusca; class Gastropoda; order Stylommatophora; family Ariophantidae; genus Megaustenia; species Megaustenia siamemsis. The sequence continues at coordinate 7,627,931 of JAVIAB010000073.1, forward strand.
CAAGACTAACATGGACGAATAACAACAAAAGATGGACAATTTAGCCTATGACAACCTGCACCATCAAAGCATGAGACAGAGCGGAATGGTGCTCTATGGTAGCCAACCTTCGATACGGAGACGGCACGCAATGAATGAAATGTATGATTCTCTCTTTTTCATAAATGGAACGTCTTTCTTTGGCGTATCTGGTTGCTGTTAAAAAGGAAATGTGTTTGCATATGTCTTTTATTGCATCTATCCATCTTTACCTTGGTCTTCCTCTTACCCTCTGTTTTGATGTTCTTAGATAGAACGCTCATGATGACATTTAGTCTGGTTTCATTCTAAGTGCCCAACCATTACATTTGTAGTTCGTATATATATTCCAGACCTGGTTTATTTATTATTTCTTATATGATTTTAACATTTCATACTCTATTTGCCCTTGTGTTCTTTGTTATTTTCCTCGGTCACTATATTTCGGATGTCATTATTTTCTGTTTGTCGACAATTAAAACATAAATTATAAACAATTATATTTATATATAAGATAAGATATAAGGCTGATATAGCAATCGTTTAAATTTGACATTCTGTAGTTTCTGGATATTTAGTTTGAGAGAGCCAAGACACTATAAGTTCTGTACAATCTGTAGCATGGGTGTAGATGAGGTATTAGATCTGTAGCATGCGGTGTAGATGAGGTATTAGATCTGTAGCATACGGTGTAGATGAGGTATTAGATCTGTAGCATGGGTGTAGATGAGGTATTAGATCTGTAGCATACGGTGTAGATGAGGTATTAGATCTGTAGCATGCGGTGTAGATGAGGTATTAGATCTGTAGCATGCGGTGTAGATGAGGTATTAGATCTGTAGCATGCGGTGTAGATGAGGTATAATATCTGTAGCATGCGGTGTAGATGAGGTATTAGATCTGTAGCATGCGGTGTAGATGAGGTATTAGATCTGTAGCATGCGGTGTAGATGAGGTATTAGATCTGTAGCATGCGGTGTGGATGAGGTATAATATCTGTAGCATGCGGTGTAGATGAGGTATTAGATCTGTAGCATGCGGTGTAGATGAGGTATTAGATCTGTAGCATACGGTGTAGATGAGGTATTAGATCTGTAGCATGCGGTGTAGATGAGGTATAATATCTGTAGCATGCGGTGTAGATGAGGTATTAGATCTGTAGCATGCGGTGTAGATGAGGTATTAGATCTGTAGCATGCGGTGTAGATGAGGTATTAGATCTGTAGCATGCGGTGTAGATGAGGTATTAGATCTGTAGCATGCGGTGTAGATGAGGTATTAGATCTGTAGCATGCGGTGTAGATGAGGTATAATATCTGTAGCATGCGGTGTAGATGAGGTATTAGATCTGTAGCATGCGGTGTAGATGAGGTATTAGATCTGTAGCATGCGGTGTAGATGAGGTATTAGATCTGTAGCATGCGGTGTAGATGAGGTATTAGATCTGTAGCATGGGTGTAGATGAGGTATTAGATCAATAACATGCGGTGTAGATGAGGTATTAGATCAATAACATGCGGTGTAGATGAGGTATTAGATCTGTAGCATGCGGTGTACATGAGGTATTAGATCTATAGCATGCAGTGTACATGAAACATACTCTCATAACTCTTTCTAAGTACATATTAAATCACATGTTCTCATAACTCTTTCTAAGTAAACATCCCGTGGGGAAGAAAACAGACTCATTTGAAATCAAACGCTACAGAAAAGTCCATAAGATGTCTTGGATAATGAAAAAGAACAATGAAGACATTAAAAGGTGTAAACATTAAAAAGATTTGTCTTATAGCCAACATTCTACAGAGGAAATTAAAATACTATGGCTACGTCAAAAGACATAGCGGGCTGAAAGGAACAATATTGGAAGGCATGGTTCTGGGCGACGCATTAGGGGCAGACCAAGAAACAATGGTTTCAAGCCATCAAGGACACATTGAACATGAAAAAAGAGGTGGGAGATCTAGATAGAGACAGGGATTCTTTCAAACGGGCTGTGGTGAATGCAACGTTTTGTGGGAGATCTAGATAGTGATATGAATTCTTTCAGACAGACTGTGGTGAATGCAACGTTTTGTGAGAGATCTAGATAGAGATATGAATTCTTTCAGACGCGCTGTGGTGAATGCAACGTTCTGTGGGAGATCTAGATAGAGATATGAATTCTTTCAGACAGGCTGTGGTGAATGCAGCGTTCTGTGGGAGATCTAGATAGAGACATGGATTATTTCAGACGGGCTGTGGTGAATGCAACGTTTTGTGGAAGATCTAGATAGAGATATGAACCCTCTCAGACAGACTGTGGTGAATGCAACGCTCTGTGGGAGATCTAGATAGAGATATGAATTCTTTCAGACAGGCTGTAGTGAATGCAACGTTCTGTGGGAGATCTAGATCTATCTATCTATTGACCTTTCGAGCCGTAACCGGCCCATAGGGCGTAGACCAAGATACACCTTCTCCTATATGAATTTTTGTTCTAGCAGTTTTCTTTTAAAGATATTTTATCAAATCTCGCCATCTGTCTCTGTTCTGTGCAAGCAGTTCTATCTCATTGAGGGAGCCGATTCCTGCTGCTCTTGCCTCTCTCATCAATGTTCTTCTCAGTGTCTCCCTGGGTCTTCGTCTTTTTCTTTTACCTGTTGTTTCCCATATGAGGGCTTGCTTTGCTATTCGATTATTATCTCTTCTCATCACATGTCCAACGTATGACCATCGTCTTTTCTTTATTACTGAAGATATTAGTGGTTGATTGGCGATTTCTCTAATTTCCTCGTTTGTTTTGAATTCGTTCCATTCTATACCAAGTATTTTCCTTAGACATTTATTTTCGAATGCGTTCAACTTTGTTTCTATATCTCTTGTTGTTTTCCAGCTTTCACACGCATACGTAAGGGTTGATAGTACATTTGATTTGAATAGCCTAAGTTTTGTGTTTGTGCTAATGAGTTTTGATTTCCACAACTTTTCAAGGCTTCTGAAAGACATTGCTGCTTTAGCCAGTCTGATTCTAATTTCTTTGCTCGTATCCCCTTCTCGATCAATGTGACTTCCAAGATAGATAAAGTGATCGATCTCTTCTACTGGTTTGTTTTCCAAATATTTTGTCACTTGTTGGAATTAAACTTTTCATGACTTTAGTCTTTTCATGATTGACCGCAAGCCCAATTTTGCTGGCTATTGATGATAGTTCATTTGTGTTTTCCTGCATCGTTTTTATCTGACTGCTGATGAGAACTATCAGTCGAGGTCCTCCAAATGGTCTCCTTGTATCCATTCGATGCCTTTATTACCAGTGCAGCATTTCTTCATTATGAAGTCCATAACAATTCCAAATAACAAGGGCGATAAAATACATCCTTGCTTAACCCCAGTTTCTATTGGGAAACATTCGCTCAGTCCTTCCTCTGTTCGAACTGCACATGTGTAACCATCATACATGTCTTTGATAATATTTATGATTTTTGATGGTAAGCCATATTGCTTCAGAATTTTCCACAAAGAATCTCTATGAATACTATCAAATGCTTTTTTGAAGTCGATGAAGTTAAGTACAAAAGGTTTTTGCTTTTCAATGTGTTCCTCCAATATAAGTCGTAGAGTGAAAATGTGGTCAAGACAGCTTCTCCCTTTTCTAAACCCAGCCTGTTCTTCACGCATTACTGTATCTATTGAATCCTTTATTCTATTTAGGATGATTTTACAGAATAATTTTGAGGCAACTGACAAAAGTGTCACGCCTCTCCAGTTGTTACAATCTCTAAGATTGCCCTTTTTTGGGATCTTAACAATGATTCCTTTTTTCCATTTATGAGGCGTCTTCTCTGTTTTCCAAATGATGTTGAACATTTTTTGGAGATGTATTAAATTATGGCTATCAATTGCCTTGAGGATCTCAGCTGTTAACTTATCCTCTCCAGCAGCCTTGTTATTGGTCATTAGCTTTAAGGTGGTTTCTATTTCACTCAAGGTGAAGTCATCTAAATTTACATCTAATTCTGCTGCTGGTGTTTCAGCTTCAAAATCTATTAAACTGTGAGGTAGTGGACGGTTAAGAATTTCTTTGAAGTGTTCCGCCCAACGGGCTTTTATGTCTGCGCTTGTTGTTAGCATTAATCCAGATTTGTCTAGAATTGGTGTTCCACTGGATGTATAGGTGTTTGTCAGCATCTTTTAGAGATCTAGATAGAGACATGGATTATTTCAGACGGGTTGTGGTGACGTTTTGTGGAAGATCTAGATAGAGAAAGAGATTCTCTCAAACGGGCTGTGGTGAATGCAACGTTCTGTGGGAGATCTAGATAAGAGACAGAGATTCAGACGGGCTGTGGTGAATACAACGTTCTGTGGGAGATCTAGTTAGAGACAGAGATTCAGACGGGCTGTGGTGAATACAACGTTCAACAAAAAGGACATGGGACCTGATGATGATAATACTAATGATGTTCTCATAATTCCAAGTATATATTATACAACATGTTCTTATAACTATAAGTACATATTAAAGCACATATTCTCATAACTCCAAGTACATATGATAAACACATATCCTCATAATTCCAAGTACAGCTGAAATCCTATATCCTCAGAACTCCAGGTACACATGAAAACACGTATCCACATAATTCCAAGTACACATGAAATGACGTATCCTCATAAATCTAAGTTCATATGAAAACACATATCCTCAAAACTCCAACTATTTATGAAAACACATATCTTCAAAACCTCAAGTAAATATGAAAACACATATCCTTATAACTTTAAAATAAGTACACACGGAGTCACAAATCCTATTCTCGTAAAGTATAGACTACACCTCCTACACTTTAATGTACACCCTGACGTTTCACTGAGTGGCCCCATTAAAGATCAATCCACAAAATCAGAATTTAAGACAAAAAATGTTGTTTGTCAAAGTAAGGATCACTTAGAAGAATATACTAATCTCAAATAAACCAAAGTTCCCCCTCCTAAAACACATAAACCAAATGAAGCAACATTTAACTTTCGTTATTGCCACAACAGACTCGTCTTAAGAAGGACCCTGGATGTAAAGTCTAGCGGAGAGCCAACTCTGTGTGACGTGGGACTTGATTTCAGCCCCCGGACGTCCATACCAGCTGGTTGTGATTTGCCACTACTTGTACCACGTGACAATGCACCAGAAACACACACAAGCCAGTCCTTTTCCCCTGCTTTCCATTTCGTCCCTATTCACACACACACACACAAACATACAATCACACAAAACAAACCACGTTCCCGCACACATACAAAAAAGTAGTACAGCAGAAAGTCAAGTAGGAACGAGTTCTCGCTACCATCTTCGAATATATACGCCCAGCCCATGAGGTAAAAACAGGCAGACATAACATATATGCATGCATACAGACAAAGACATACAGGCTGTTATAAAGACAAACAGATAGACTGAAAACGGACTAATCGTTGGATAGATCTAACACATATGCGTACGTCTGACCTCTAGACAGATGAATAGATAGATAGGACAGGCAGGCAGGCAGGCAGGCAGGCAGGCAGGCAGGCAGACAGACAGACAGACAGACAGACAGACAGACAGACAGACAGACTGACTGACTGACTGACTGACTGACTGACTGACTGACTGACTGACTGACTGACTGACTGACTGACTGACTGACTGACTGACTGACAGACAGACAGACAGACAGACAGACAGACAGACAGACAGACAGACAGACAGACAGACAGACAGACAGACAGACAGACAGACAGACAGACAGACAGACAGACAGATAGATAGATAGATAGATAGATAGATAGATAGATAGATAGATAGATAGATAGATAGATAGATAGATAGATAGATAGATAGATAGATAGATAGATAGATAGATAGATAGATAGATAGATAGATAGATAAGTTTAAGTTTAAGGTGCAGTAGACAGCAATAGCATAGCCAGTTAAGAAACAACTGTTACTAACAACAGCACAAAGAAAAATATTAAACTGTAAATTAAACATTATATCAGTTTCTACTAAGCGATACCACATGAGAGGAACCGACATAACTACATCCAATGTTTCAAGAAACGGACCCCCAAGTGTGAAGTTTTATAGCGAGTCAACTTACCAAAAAAATGTATTGCTAATATACCTAAATATTATCCAATTAGTTTCAAGCCAGATAGAGAAGTAACAACAAAAATAAAGGCAGTAGATGTGGGTTGGATTAAGTGATAAAAGCAATTAGCAGCCAATGAGAGATAACACTAAACGACTAAGCCAGAGAGCCACGCAGGATTAATATTGAATGTAGCGATCGGCCATTGCAGGATGTGCCCAGATAAGTCTCCGCCCATTCCGTTGATTGGCTAAAATTCCGTTTCCAAGGCAGCAGATGCTCGTTAGCGACTATTTGATTTTAAAAATTTCGAGTGTTGTTGCTTGAAATACAAAGTCGTACAGGAACATTCGCCTGTTTTCTTATCCTGATTTCTTTTAACAGGTGGTGTCTAATTTTCAACATGTAATTTATAGACATGAATTTCTAAAAACTCACAAACGCTAATATTGTATAAGTTATTTGCTTGCGGCCGCGGGATGACTAAAGGAATACACCTCGTCATCATCCGCCCTTAAACGGACGTTAAATGGAGTGTATACGTTGTCTTGTGGTTTGCAGTAAAACTGATATTTGCGCATTTCGGCCCAACACATCCGACATCAGCATGTTATTTTTTTAGTGCCGGGTTGTCTTCCCTCTTCGATCCCTACTCGCTTAGCCAGACTAAACAGGTTAGTCTGTTACTGGAGGCACCGCGAAGAGGTGGAGTATGGTCTGTCTGGTTTTGGTTCACCGATCCTGGCGCAAGCCATCAGCTGTGGGTCAATGACAGCTCTGAACTCTGCTGCTGTTAGGCATCTTGCCTCCGTATAGGTTGTCTGAGGTTGTTCAATCATATTAAATGAGCTTAAAGTAAAAAGCGTTGCAGTTGTGTACTGTGAGTTACAGTGATATTTGTTCTTTTCGGCCCAATGCATCAGATTTCAACCCGCTGTTTTTAAGTACAAGTTTGACTACCTCCTTAGGTCCCTAATCGCTTGGTCAGACTAGTTTGTCCGTTTCCAGGGCTACATGGTGTAGTGGAAGTAGTAGTAGTAGTAGTAGTAGTAGTAGCCTTTGTCAGTCATAGTTGACTATGGATTTTCCAGCGTCCCTAGGAATGTTATTTTTTCCTTTTCTTTCGCCGTTGTAGTGGAATAGGATTTCTGAAAAGTTGAGGGGCACTAATCGTGTCAGACAGTCAGTAATGAGTCACTGAGTGATTTCAGCCCAGGTACTGTATTGCTCCGACTCAACAACCTCTCTTCTATTGCATAAAATGACATAGAAAACTGAAAAAAAGAGTAGGTATGTTCGTTTATCATAAGGTGAGGTGGCAAATCGTATAAGATGAGGCGGTGAGTCGTACAAGATAAGGTGCTGAGTCACATCGGATAAGTTGGCGACTTATATTTTCTTCTTCTTAGCATCCACCCGTTATGTGGACGTATTTGCGTTGTGTCGTTAATTTACAACAATGCCGCGATATCTGTGAATTTCGGCCCGACACATCCGTCGTCAGCATGGATGAGTCGATTTTATTTGATAATTTATACCCAGCTATGTTTTTAGCCAACTATTTTCGAATTTTAACTGCCGACAGTTTTTTAACGTGCGCAAGTGCACACGGGATCTCCTATTGTTTGCTGTTATCCAAGAGGTCTATACATCAGATCTCACAATCCAGAGGACAGTAAGGCCGCGAAAAGACCACGGATTCGAAATGAAAAATTCTCACTATCTGTGGTGGGAACCACAGGGCCTCCTATCCTAAAGCCAACAACTTACCACTAGACCACCCAGACCATCGGGTGAGTCGAATGAGATGAGGTTGTGATTTACATGAGATAGGGTGGATAAGGTGGTAATGTACAGGAGATAAGGTGGATGAGGTGGTAATCTACATGAGATAGGGTGGATAAGGTGGTAATCTACATGAGATAGGGTGGATAAGGTGGTAATCTACATGAGATAAGGTGGATGAGGTGGTAATCTACATGAGATTGGGTGGATAAGGTGGTAATCTACAGGAGATAAGGTGGATGAGGTGGTGATACACAAGAGATAAAGTTGGATGAGGGGTGATATACAAGAGATAAGGTGGATGAGGTGGTGAAATACATGATATAAGGTGGATGAGGTGATGAAATACATGATATAAGGTAGATGAGGTGGTGAAATACATGATATAAGGTGGATGAGGTGGTGAAATACATGATATAAGGTGGATGAGGTAGTGATTTGCATGAAATAAGGTGGATGAAGTGGTGATGTACATGAGATACAGAGGATGAGGTTGTGATTTATATGAGATGAGGTGGTGATTTGTATGAAATAAGATGTATGAGGTTGTGATTTATATGAGATGAAGTGGTGATTTATATGAGATAAGATGTATGAGTTTGTGATTTATATGAGATGAGGTGGTGATTTACATGAGATAAGATGGATAAGGTGGGTATGGTGACTGTAGTAATGAGTTTCATGTCTCAACATTTCCAAGTGATCAAGAACAAACATCCCCGACCAGTGCTGCCATATCACAAATCTGACTCTGGAAGCTTACTTCATGTTCGGGTTGATCACTCCATTCATTTCAAGAACATCAGCAAAAAATAGAACAAAAATCTCTTTTTTTTTTGTTGTTGTTGCGAAAGCCAAAGTAAATCTGCATCATATTTATAACAATCAGTGAGTAAATCTGCATCATATTTATAACAATCAGTGAGTAAATCTGCATCATATTTCTAACAATCAGTAAATAAAGTTTAATATATATAAAACAGGAGCCATTGTTCCTGTTCTGCCCAAGCTTTAAGCACACAATGAAAGATCTCCGGCCATGTTGTTGGCCATGACTCACATCCCTTGGCTTACTCCGTATGTTGGTATCTCTCATGTTGTTCTCAGTTTACTCCGACGAATGCTTTTTCCTGGTCAATAAAAGCTGTGTACAAATTTTGATTGTGTTCTGTCGTGTTTTCTGCAAGCTGTTTTAGTGTGAATAGAGCTTCAGTACATCCTCAATTTTTTCGGAACCTCATTTGAGAATCGTTTAACTGTTGTTCTATTGTTGGTCTCAGCCCTTTTTTCTCACAATTTTGGCATATAACTTTCCTACATGGCTGAGAAGCGATATACATTTAAATTGATTGCAGTCTCTCTTGCCACCTTTCTTTTTCCAAACTGGACGAGTATTGCTTGTTGCCAGTCTTCTTGGGCTTTTTGTTGGTGCCATGCTGCATTGAATACTCTGTGGAGCCATTTAATTCCAATTTCTCCTATACTTCGAATTTCTAAACTTCGGAATTTATATAATAGGAATTATACAGCTCCTATTTCTCCTCCTGCTGCTATTATATCTACTGGTATGTTATTTATCCGCGGTGCTTTATTTCTTGTTGCATGTGTGATTACTTCTTCGATTTCATCTTTCAATAAAGTTGGAGCAACTCTATACGTTCACATATCCCCTCTTCAATATATCACTCAGTGTAAATTACATTGATGGCACAAGTTCTATTTTGATTTATTAGTCTGCTTTCACAACATGCAAAGCGTTCTTTTCTGCTATCACCCCTGTTGGATTTCAACTTGCAGTTTACTCAAGGCTATAGATTCTCATTCAATGCGTGACTCAAATACTTTTGTTTCCTCTCAGGCAGCTTTTAGCCTAGAATATCAGACCGGTCCTTTACTCATCCATTCTTCGTTTCAGCTATGCATCCTTATGTCCGTCTGCTTGTTCGTTTCTTCTTACACCCGAGCGCGCTGGCAGAAATTGGAATTTATTCCATATTTCTGTCAGCCTTGACATCATCAGATACACCAACGACAGTCTTCAAGCTCATTTCGATCTTCCTCAGCCACTGAGAAAGTCAATGTGAGTAGAAACCCCCAGACAAACAATTTTTTGTCTTTTATTATAGCAACCTCTGATGAATATGACAGTGGCACACACAAAATGACTGCTGAATAGTGCAGTGGCCAGCCTTGAGCTGACGAATACTTTCTTTGAATTGATTAATACTGAATTCTAAAGGTGGACGAAGCAGCAGTAGGACATCTTGCTACAATGATCCAAAGATGTGTATATGATTTCATGACCTCAGCATCATTTTTGCAAAAAAAAAATTTTTTTTTTAAATCGAGAGCTCCACGTTTACCTCCACAGTCACATACGTGGTTTCCTCATCTTCAAGAGATATGGCCGTTCATACAGTAATCTTATAACCACCACTCCACTTTTTGTTTACACACGCACACACATTTCCCTGAAAAAAAAAAGAAAATAAAGGGACAGTCATCATGCTATGAGAGTGACTATAGGGGATACGGTGAAAGTGCTGAACGTATAGGGAATATGGTGTTAGTGCTAGAATATAGGGAATATGGTGTTAGTGCTGGAATATAGGGAATATGGTGTTAGTGCTGGACGTATAGGGAATATGGTGTTAGTGCTGGAATATAGGGAATATGGTGTTAGTGCTGGACGTATAGGAAAAACGGTGATAGTGCTGGACGTATAGGAAATATGGTGTTAGTGCTGGAAGTATAGGGAATATGATGATAGTGCTGGACGTATAGGGAATATGGTGTTAGTGCTGGACGTATAGGGAATATGATGATAGTGCTGGACGTATAGGGAATATGGTTATAGTGCTGGGCGTATAGGGAAAACGGTGACAGTGCTGGACGTATAGGGAATATGGTGATAGTGCTGGAGGAATAGGGAATATTGTGAGTTTGCTGGATGTATAGGGAATATGGTGATATTGCTGGACGTATAGGAAATATGGTGATATTGCTGGACGTGTAGGGAATATGGTGATATTGCTGGACGTTTAGAGAATATGGTTATAGTGCTGGACGTATAGGGAATATGGTGATAGGATAGTGTTGAACGTACAGGGAATATGGCGATAGTGCAAAACGTATAGGGAATATGGCAATAGTGCTGGACGTATAGGGAAAACGGTGATAGTGCTGGAAGTATAGGGAATATGATGATATTGCTGGACGTATAGGGAATATGGTGATAGTGCTGGATGTATAGGGAATATGGTTATATTGCTTAATGTATAGGGAATATGGTGCTATTGCTGGACGTATAGGGAATATGGTGATATTGCTGGTCGTATAGGGAATATGTTGAAATTGCTGGACGTATAGGGAATATGGTGTTAGTGCTGAAATATAGGGAATATGGTGTTAGTGCTGGAATACAGGGAATATGGTGTTAGTGCTGGACGTATAGGAAAAACAGTGATAGTGCTGGACGTATAGGAAATATGGTGTTAGTGCTGGACGTATAGGGAATATGATGATAGTGCTAGACGTATAGGGAATATGGTTATAGTGCTGGGCGTATAGGGAATATGGTGTTAGTGCTGGACGTATAGGGAATATGGTGTTAGTGCTGGACGTATAGGGAATATGATGATAGTGCTGGACGTATAGGGAATATGGTGTTAGTGCTGGACGTATAGGAAATATGGTGTTAGTGCTGGACGTATAGGGAATATGTGTTAGTGCTGGACGTATAGGGAATATGATGATAGTGCTGGACGTATAGGGAATATGGTTATAGTGCTGGACGTATAGGGAATATGGTGATAGGATAGTGCTGAACGTATAGGGAAAATAGCGATAGCGCTGAACGTATATGGAATATGGCGATAGTGCTGGACGTATAGGGAAAACGGTGATAGTGCTGGACGTATAGGGAATATGGTGATAGTGCTGGAGGTATAGGGAATATTGTGAGTTTGCTGGATGTATAGGGAATATGGTGATATTGCTGGACGTATATAGAATATGGTGATAGTGCTGGATGTATAGGGAATATGGTTATAGTGCAAAACGTAAAGGGAATATAGCGATAGTGCTGGACGTATAGGGAAAACGGTGATAGTGCTAGAAGTATAGGGAATATGGTGATATTGCTGGACGTATAGGGAATATGGTGATAGTGCTGGATGTATAGGGAATATGGTTATATTGCTTAATGTATAGGGAATATGGTGATATTGCTGGACGTATAGGAAATATGGTGAAATTGCTGGACGTATAGGGAATATGGTGATATTGCTGGATGTATAGGGAATATGGTGATAGTGCTGGACGTATAGGGAATTTGGTGATAGTGCTGGATGTATAGGGAATATGGTGATAATGCTGGACGTATAGGGAATATGGTAATAGTGCTGGACGTATAGGGAATATGATTTTACAACCTGGCGTATATGGAATACGATGTTAGCGCCCATAACTAATTGACCATAAAAAACATAATTTTGAGTAGTGTGGTCAGCACTCTACCAGTACCGTGTTTCTATCTCCAGTGCCCGATTAAACCAAAGTGAATGTAGACGTCCATGAGTAGGAAGATGGGATGAGACCTGATTCGACGCCTTCACTAATACGCAATGATCTACCGCTGCTGCTAATTATCTGTCTCTTTCAAAATAACATTACACGATCCACTCTTGACGCGTTATTTTGTGTATCAAAATAAAAACATCAGACGGAAGATGACCAACAGAAATAAAACCCAGAATAGAATAGACCAAAGTAACAATTCAGAATATGAAAAACATGTTACGCAACAAATCAATGTCAGCAGAAGCAAGAAAGAGTTTTCGTCGGTGCTATCTAGAGCCATTTGTGACTTGTAGAAGAAAGGTGTGGACAGCAGACGAGCAAATGAAAGTACGATTAGAGGTCTCAGTGACGGAATCTCTCTCTGTTGAGAGTTTCCAGGACAGCTAAAAAGACAATCGAGGAGATTTTTAAAGAGGCCAACACAAAAGAGAGATCCTAAAAAACATGAGAAAGAAACAATCGACACTTTTTTTTTCCGACGCATCGGGAGAAGAGGCAAGTTGGAATACTTTGTTACAACAGGCAAAATACAGGGAAAGAGATATCTTGAATGACAAACAGATAAGATATTAATTAACTTGGTGATGTTGAACTGTAAACAGTGAACAACATAGTTGACACGATGTACTGCGGGCATACAATTGTAGAAGACATGATCGCCTACAAACCGGTATGATACATGATGATGATTAAAATATCATTCTCTGATTTCAGAGTCCCCTTAAAACAACTTCACAAATTCCGCCACCGCTGATGAACAAATTATTACTTTCATTTGACACTCCTAGATCATCATCTCGCTCAAATAAATCAACTCTCCCTTCCAGTTGCACTCTTAACTTGCATCTTAGCATCTCAACTAATCTCTTTGCTCGTGAATCACCAACAGTAAGACGGGGGACTCAAAAAATGAATGCAAACTAGGTCAAAAATATCATTGTGAAGTTCAAAGTGTCGGACTGAAAAAGAAAAACAATATCGCAGTTTTTCAGTAAACAGCGACACCGCGTATCAAACGCCCTTTTCATGATGCGAAAGAAAGTTAAAAGTAACCTTGGTTGATTACAAATAACTGAATTACCATTCATTTGCAATATTATGAACGCGTTAAAAAATAGTTAATTCTGCGAGATGTTAATTATGTGTGTCTTTAAACCTGGACATTTATCATGAAGCATTATAACGACGTCTTCAAATAGAGTTGTGAGAAGCTTGGAAGAAACGTCACTGAAGTTGGGAGATTCCAGTTGTCTCCCTCAACCAGGCAGGCCACTGGTTGTTTGATGTGTCTGTACGAGGCCAAACCAAGACAAAGTATCAAGCGATAACTTCGCGAGTGGGGCAATAAACTGTAGGAAGGGAGCGACATTAATTGATACATCGGGGTGAGGGGTGGGGAGAGAGAAAGATAACATTTTGTTTCCTTCTGCCCAAGGGAAGGCAACAACAGAGGCATCTTTTTATGGAAAGGGGAGGTCAATATACCTTTCTCTCTCTCTATTAAAGAGGAACCGCGATGTAAGAGGAGCACAATAATAATATGTCAATCAAACCGAGAGTTAGATAAGGACGTGGAAGGTGGAGGAGGTAACTATCATGTAGCCAATCAGGCCAGTTGTTTCAAACCACGAGCGGGAAAAGGGGGGTGGATGTTATCGGATGCGGTGCGATATCGTGTATGCCAGATGAAACACAAGAATGTTGTTTACAATAGAAGATTAGAGAAGAATCTAAGAGCGTAGGTCCGACCGAACAATTCCTATAATCTCCATTGTTACCAGAATATAAGAGAATGAGAGGGAAAACAGTAACACCGTCACGCCACGTGGCGTATAGGGAATATTGTGTTAGTGACCATGTATTTCATAGACCTTCAGCACGTGATGTTCAGAGAGTAATGTTGTCAGTATTACGCCCGTGCTGATTTCCTTCTCCATAAAACATTCCGACACCCATTTAAGGCTGGGTGAACCTGGAAACCGTCTATCAGGATGGAACCCGACCTCTGGATCCTAGTAGTCCAGTTCACAAACCAATCTGAGCTTTCACCCATAAGAGGATGATTCAACACACAAAAATGACCATACTCGCCACTGTTAGCAGAACATGGGAGTATATGTGCGACCAAATAATTGCATTTTCTCGCTATTGCCATCAGAATAGGAAGAAAAGAAGGAAGGTAACTATTAGAAACCTTATAATATTAGAACTATTATACCTCTCTCTGTTTATCATTCTCTCTCTGATTGTTGTTCCACATGTCGTCTAGTAACTACAGGATGGCTTCAAGTGATGATCAGTGATGTCGTAGATATACCAGCGCCCAGCAGGACGATAACCACCTACTTGATCGAGAGGAATAGGCTCCAAGTTCCGGCTAAGAATAAGGTTTGAGATCACATGTACACAGCACTGAAGATTGGAAACATAAACATGTGGACAAGCACCACAGACAGTATAAGACAATTGACAAGACTACATCTAGGACAATAGTTTGAGAGATGAACACTGGTCAAGCATAACAATATTAAACACAAAATGGTTAGGTCCTTTTCAGGAGCTGTTAAAGATTCTTCTTCTCTTTCCCTCCTCATCTGCCTTTCAGCGTTGAGGGGAGATATAATTTGCGGTCTTTTGCTCTTCTGTTCGCCTCTGCTGCTGTTATGTTTCCTAGTGCTTCTAATATTCCATCGGGATATGACGTCATGGGACGCACCAAGATGGAAGTTCGTCCGAGTTCTAGCCGTGGTGTATACAATGCTGATCTTGAACATCGCGCTGTCTGTTGTCACAGCGAGTTGGCGGATTGTTAGAATTGAAACCACGGGTTTGAAATAATTGTTTGTGCACATTTCGTTAACCACCGCTGTAGATCAAGTCTTTATTCTGCTGGCTTTGTTTGCGACATTGGAAGCTAATGACCTAACTGCCTAACTTGTGTAGACGGTTGGTTTGGAGCAAATTGTGCGTTGCAGTATCACTGCTAAAATCACTCAGTTTGTGACAGGGCTACAGGGACATGCACAAACGGTGACAGTTGTCGACGAGAGCGTTTCGGACCCCAGTGTCAGTACTTTGATCTAGTTTGCAAATACGCCTAGGGATCTGGACCTACAGATCCGGACAGTTTCATGGTCTAATCAACATGTTACGGAATGAAGGGGCGATAGTTGCAAATATCTGCTCCATCTACATTGGCGGGGGTCGGAATGTGGCTCTCAAACAGAACGCAAACCAGATCGACACATTTAATGCTTGATAAACAGTGGATGGATGTGGACCAGAGGCCGCAGTTAATGGCAAAACAAAGACCAATCTTTATGACAATGACTGCACACACACACAATTGAGAAGTGGAACAAATTCTGTTTACTGGTATCTGAACTTTGACACGTCCCAGAAGACTCACACCATTCGAATTTATCATCGAGCTAGCACTATGATTCGGATAAAGAATGACACTCCAAAGTCTTTCTCTGACAGTGGCGGTGTAGTGTTCCAGTATAATGATATATCATACCCAAATATTTATGTGAACACTATTGTAGTCACCATACAAGCGACAATGGCACACAGTAAGTTTGAGTTTTCACCGACCTTTTCGCAGGACGAGAGTGCACTGACGGTGTGTGAGGTGCAAACATTTACAGACACCTATTGTCTGGACGGGCATTCTTGGTCGTTTTGTGCAGTGTGTAGTGGGTGTTGCAAAGGCTGCACCGTCATCATCGGTACGTGGCACGGCAACTGTATCCATGGGATTTATGGACACGACTGCTCCGGGTCTTGTCTTAGTGTCAGTTCTTCATGTGAGGAAAATCCGGAAAATGCCAACATTGCAAACATCCTGGCTATACCTGTGATGACACTCCTGATGGTAGTTTTGGACTACAGTGCGAACAGACGTGTTCTGATGGCTGTGACATCATATGTGACACAGAAAGAGCAGACTGTACGCGCAAGGAAGCGTACTACGGGCCAGACTGCACTCTCAAATGTCCTGACCACTGTTTCAACGACACCTGTGAACAGTCAACCGGGATCTGTTCATGCAAGGGAACGTTCTACGGGTCAGACTGCACTCTCAAATCTCCGTACAACTGTTTAGACGATATCTGTTAACAGTTCATGGGGGCCGGCGTCTCGTATGTCGATGATTCCCACGTTAAGAAGAGTCTGCCGACTACAACAAACCCAAGCATATGGATACCTTAATGTGTACTGGATATTTTCTTTCTGTGCTGGACATGGTTCATTTCTTATTGTGTTTCATTGCTAGCCAAGGCTCATATCTTGGCTTGTGTGTGTGTGTGTGTGCTGACCATGGCTCATATCTTGGTGTGTGTCATGTTAGTCATATCTCATATCTTGGAGTGTCCGTGTTAATCATGTCTCATATCTTTAAGTGTGTATGTGTTTAGTCATCTCTCATATCTTAGTGTGTATCTGTGTTAGTCGTGTGTCATATCTTTGTGTGGGCATGTTTGGGCTAGTGATATCTCATATCTCTGTGTGTATGTTTATGTTAGTCATATCTCATATCTTTGTGTGTGCATGTCTGTGTATGTCACATCTCATATCATTGTGTGTGCCTATCTATGTTGGTCATATCTCATATCTGTGTGTGCATGTCCATGTTAGACATGTGTAATTTCTTTGTGGGTGCATGTCTATGTCAGTCATATCTCTTATCTGTGTGTGCATGTTTATGTTAGTCATATCTCATATCTTTGTGTGTGCATGTCTGTGTATGTCACATCTCATATCATTGTGTGTGCCTATCTATGTTGGTCATATCTCATATCTGTGTGTGCATGTCCATGTTAGACATGTGTAATTTCTTTGTGGGTGCACGTCTATATCAGTCATATCTCATATCTTTATGTGCATGTTTATGTTAGTCATGTGTCATATATCTTGATGTATGTCAGTGTTAGTCATGCCTCGTATTGCTATGTGCATGTCTGTGTTTGTCACATCTCATATCTTTGTGTGTGCATGTCTGTGTTAGTCACCTCTAGTGACTCGGGCAGATGGTGCTCGTAAACCTGGGAGGGCCGACCATCTAAGGGCAGAATCCCCCTACAGAAAAGATCGCCTGCTGCCTTGCAGGAAGATTGGGGACAATCAAAGGCTAGGGAAAGCAAACCTGAATAAAATGCTGGCTGAAATCGGATGTACTGGGCCACTGGCGCAGAACACAGTGCAACGTTTTTAACGGGTGTTCAATCAGAGTGGATCTGGCAGACTCTAATTGTGATGTTCTGTTTGTAACACACCTAACCTGACAGCTGAGTTCATGTGAGGAGATGGAATCCTACTCTGATTGGGTCCTGATCGCAGAGAGAGAGAGAGAGAGATATTCCATCGATCCAATTTTTTCGTAGTCGACCCTTGGGTCTTGTGTTCTCACAACGTTTGTTGAAGGCTCGTTGTATTGTGTTTTGATCTTTTTGCCTTGTCACGTGGCCAAACCATTTCATCTGTTGTTTCTTTATATATTCAATGGCGGGGGCTATTCCAAACTTTTTTCTCAGTTTTACATTTCTGATCTTATCTCTGAGACTGTTTCCTGCCATTCGTCTAACACATTTCATCTCTGTAGAGGTTATTTTTCTTATTGTCCTTGCATCTAGTGTCCAGGTCTGGTATTGGTAGCACAACTTTGGGATGAAGATTGTATTGTATAGTGCTCGTTTTGCCTCCAGAGTTATTTCCTTGTTGTACAATAGTGGTGATAACTGTCCGATGATTTGACAAGCTTTGTTGCATCTTGATTCTATCTCTGCTGTTTGAGAATTATCGTTTGTCATTAGACTTCCTAGGTATTTGAATTCCTCTACTTGTTTTTAGTTACCTGCCTTCTATAGTTATGTTGATGTTCTGTTTATTTTTGGCGAGATTCATGACTTAAAGATTAGAAACACAAATATGTGGACAAACATCACGGACTGTATAATTTACTCGCTGAATACGTTTGAACCTTGCTCAGTTTAGTCTCGACGACTAGAAGAGGCCGGAAGAGACAACTGTCAGTAACTAAAAGAAACGACTGTCAATGACTAGAAGAGACAACTGTCAGTGACTAAAAGAAACGACTGTCAATGACTAGAAGAGACGACTGTCAATGACTAGAAGAGACGACTGTCAATAACTAGAAGAGACGACTGTCAATGACTAGAAGAGACGACTGTCAATGACTGGAAGAAACGACTGTCAGTGACTAAAAGAAACGACTGTCAATGACTAGAAGAAACGACTGTCAGTGACTAAAAGAAACGACTGTCAATGACTAGAAGAAACGACTGTCAGTGACTAAAAGAAACGACTGTCAATGACTAGAAGAAACGACTGTCAGTGACTAAAAGAAATGACTGTCAATGACTAAAAGAAACGACTGTCAGTAACTAAAACAAACGACTGTCAGTGACTAAAAGAAACGACTGTCAATGACTATAAGAGACGACTGTCAGTGACCAAAAGAAACGACTGTCAGTGACCAAAAGAAACGACTGTCAGTGACTAAAAGAAACGACTGTCAGTGGCTAGAAGATGAATCTCTAGTGGAATCTTCAGAATTTCAGTTAGTCAGTCACAATTTGATGCTTCAAGTGTCCAAAGTAAAGCTAAACGTTCTGACAGACGTTGTGGACAACAATCATCTCTGGTCATGTCATGGGAACAGCTGGGCAATTTCTTTTTTTAAATGAGACAAGATGTAGAGGAAATCAGAGAGAAAAGACTGCAGCGAGTTGACAAAATAGAACACACGCCAGGAAGTCAGCAGCAGATAGGCAACTGTAGGGGCAGACGACTGTGGAGAGACACGATCGCTTACTCCAACTGGGATGGTTTTCTACTAGATCGTGATGATGATGATGCGTTTGTTTGTTTGTTTTAAAAAACACATTCGCACAAGTTTTTTGTTTTTTTTTAATGGCACGAAGTCATTAAACTTAGTTTGTATTCTTCCACTCCTCCTTCATCTTCTTCTTCTGTAGTCACGATGTCATTAAGACTAGGCCTCCAGACTCTCTAATGAAGGCAGCTGTCTGTTTAAGTGAATCGGGTGCCTCGTATAGTTTCTCTTCCAGGGAGGTGGGTGAGGACCACATTGTCCTTCTCAGGTCTGTGTGATGGGGGCAATCCTGTAGAACATGTTTTGTTGTCATGTTATCCAGCGTACAGTAACATAGGCTGGTAGTTCCTGTTTTGAGTTTGGTGAACATGTGGTTTCTCATTCTGTTGTGGCCAGTGCCTAGGCGAAATTTGATGACTTGATCTCTCCTTGATAGTTGGAGGTATCCGCCCCTCTCGTTATACTCTGAATGTTCTTGTTTCTATTTTTCATGATACTGGCCTTTAATGTTGGATTTGACTTCATCGTAGCTGACCAGACGGCTCTCTTGTGGTAATCTCCCTGCCTCCTTAGCTAGTTTGTCTGCACGTTCGTTTCCTTGTATATTACAGTGTGATGGTATCCACCGGATGACCACTCTCTGGAAGTTATTGCGTAATTGGTCTATGTTGTTCACAAGTCATCTAGCTCACTGTTCCTGTGGTTTTTTAGAGCTGTTAGGACTGACAGTGCGTCGGTTAGTACCACCAGTATCTTGTGCGCGTTATTTTTGTGTTGGATAGCCAGTTTTTAAGCATCTTCAAGGGCTTCAGTTTCTGCTTTAAAGTTCTTTGAGAATTTCCCAGTAGCTGTTGACTTGGTGATCTCTTCTTGGTTATTCAGCCTCAAGAACACACCTACTACTCCATTTCTGGTGTCTTTTATAGCAGAGCCATCTGTGTCTATGTTTGACCAGGAGTCCTGTGGGTAGTTGTCGTTTATGTGTTTTTCTGCTATATGCCTTCTCTCTTTGTCTGTTTGGGTGCATTTTTTCATGATTCCTATTATGACTCCCTTAAGTTTTGATATTGTTTATTTCCCGTGGGGAGTCATACAGGATGGGTATATGGGTTTTGGCATTGTTTGGGACAGTACTGGATCACTGGTTGTCAATTCTTTGGAGATTGCCGTTAAGTTGCTCCTTTTTAGTCTTCCTTTTCCGAAACCGGCTATTTTTTTGGTGCATCAGGTGGTTAGGGAGCCTTTCCTATTTCTCCGCTTGTTGCATTACTTTAGTTTTCGGTTTATGTTCCAAAAGGTGTAGGCCTGTTACTGTTTCTAGAGTCTCGGTAGTTGTAGATTTCATAGCACCAGTGATGATACGGGCTGCCTGGTTTTGTGTTCTGTTAATTTTGCTAAAGTGTGATTTGGAAGCTGTAGCCCAGACTATGACTCCATACTCTAGGACTGGTCTTACTCTTCCTGTGTATAGTCGTTTCAAGATATTGCTGTCTGCTCCCCAGTCCGTTTCTGCTAATTTCTTCATAATATCTGTTCATTTTCTGGCTCTTGTGTTATCTTTGTTATCTGATTGATCAATTTCATTCTGCGATCCATGGTGACGCCAAGATATGTTGAGTTTTGGTCAATAGGAAGTGTATGGTCTTTTATCTTCACATTTGCAGAGAGTGTGTTGCTTGATAGGCTGGGAATTGTGTATGCAGTTTTTTTTTTTTTTTTTCATAATGGGTAGTAGCCAGGTGTTCGTCTATATTTCCTAGGTTATTTCACCTATTCTGGAGCTGGCCAGTGACACAGCTTCTTCTCGTGCCCATATCGCCAGGCCTTCTGCGTATATTGCAGGGTGCATTCTAGGTGTAATGTTCTCCACGATGTCATTAAACGTCAAAAACGTTGGGGATAGTACACCGCCTTGTCGGACACCTCGTTCGATTCTGGCTTTCTTACTTAGTTGTCCATGTTCTTGTACTCTTGCCGTTCTGTCTTGTAGGTATTGAGGTATCCAGGTTATAATAAATGCCTCGGATGCCAAGTCTAAAAATCGTGTTCTTTAATCCTTTTCTCCATATCCTATCAAAGCCTTCTACATGTCGACCCACACTGTTAATGTGTGCTTCCTTTCTTGTAGAACATCCCCAATTTCCTGTGTAGGTAATCAGGTCTGCAGTTGATCTGTGCTGGCGGAAAACACAGTTTATAAGACTAGCTAGACATATAAAGAAAACCACACACACGCAAATAAATTAAATAAATCCCATGCTGTGACGAGTTATAGCCCCTGTTTCCAACAGGGAGATAAATTCCCTCTCAACCAGTGACAATGTTCTCACAAAACTACCGTGACCTTTGCACTTGGCGTTGGTAGATAATATGGCGGGTATCCATATCAGGTTTCGGAGCTGACATTTCAGATTTGCGCCGCAGGACAGTCGTCAGTCAATGGAGGGTGGAAGTTGTCGAGGTGACAAGTGCTGGATCACTAAAGGTCATGAGATTGTAGCAAGAACTTGTGTATGAGTTTCAATAATAAATAAGTGGATGCCGATATTTCCTGATTAGTTTTGGACAGATCTTTCAGGTCCTTATTATTTACAGATTTTTAAGCTTCTTTATTAAGTGCAGATCTTTCGCCTTCTTATTATTTACATACGTTTCAGCTTACTGATATTTACAGATATTTCCGTTTCTTATTGCAGTATTTACACATCTCTCAGTTTCTTACTATTTACAGATATTGCAGCTTCTTACTATTTACAGATCTCACAGCTTCTTATTACAGTATTTACACATCTCTCAGTTTCTTACTATTTACAGATATTGCAGCTTTTTCATTATGTACAGAATGTCATCCAAACGTGACATGAGCTCATACACTAAACCTATAAACACATCGTCCCAGTTCTATTGGTAAGTCATTGTTGACTTCCTTCCATCTCACCTCTACCAATCATTATGTCTTTCTTCTGTATGTGTTTCAATGCATGTCTTTCTTCTGTATGTATTCCAAGGTAAGTCTTTCTTCTGTATGTATTTCAAGGTAAGTCTTTCTTCTGTATGTAATTCAAGGTATGTCTTTCTTCTGTATGTGTTTCAATGTATGTCTTTCTTCTGTATGTGTTTCAATGTATGTCTTTCTTCTGTATGTAATTCAATGTATGTCCTTCTTCTGTATGTAATCCAAGGGTTGTCTTTCTTCTGTATGTGTTTCAAGGTATGTCTTTCTTCTCTATGTGTTTCAAAGTATGTTTTCTTATGTATGTGTTTCAAGGTATGCCTTTCTTCTGTATTTGTTTCAAGGTACGATTTCCTTCTGTACGTGTTTCAAGGTATGTCTTTCTTATGTATGTGTTTCAAGGTATGTCTTTCTTCTGTATTTGTTTCAAGGTATATCTTTCTTCTGTATGTGTTTCATTGTATGTCTTTCTTCTGTATGTGTTTCAAGGTATGTCGTTCTTCTTTATGTATTTCAAGGTATGTATCTCTTCTGTATGTATTTCAAGGTATGTCTCTCTTCTGTACGTATCTCATGGTATGTCTTTCTTTTGTATGTCTTTAAAGGTATGTCTCTCTTCTGTATGTATTTCAATGTATATCTCTGTTCTGTATGCATTTCAATGTATATCTCTCTTCTGTATGTATTTCAATGTATATCTCTCTTCTCTATGTATTTCAATGTATGTCTCTCTTCTGTACGTATTTCAAGGTATGTCTCTCTTCTTTATGTATTTCAATGTATGTCTCTGTTCTCTATGTATTTCAATGCATGTCTCTGTTCTCTATGTATTTCAATGTATGTCTCTGTTCTCTATGTATTTCAAGGTATGTCTCTCTTCTGTATGTATTTCAAGGTATGTCTCTCTTCTGTATGTATTTCAATGTATGTCTCTCTTCTGTATGTATTTCAAGGTATGTCTCTCTTCTCAGTGTTTTGTTAACCTCTCCTCGCCGTGCTTCTCACTTTTAGTCTCTCTCTCTCTCTCTCTCTCTCTCTTGCTTCTCTCTCTCTCTCTCTCTCTCTCTCTCTCTCTCTTGCTTTCTTCTCTCCGTCTGCTTCTAAGTCGCAACTCTTCTTCATTCCTAGGTGAGTAAATCTGCTCCATGTTTTTTTTTAGATCTATGATCCCCGAGTGGTTTCTAAATCGATCTCTATTTTTCATATTTTCTTTAGGATATCTCTTCAGGGATTGAATCATTGGTAACAAAATGCTACAGAAAAAAATCCTTAATAAACCTTGGATAATGAAAAAATGATTATCATTTTCATGTTTCTACTGCTGTCTTTCATCTACGTATGTCTGTCTCATGTACATGTCTGTCTCATGTGCATGTCTGTCTCATGTACATGTCTGTCTCCTACTACGAAGTATTTCTATACCTGCCATTCTTCTCCATTTTTTTCTCTTTTAATTATCGCCTTTCAGCGAATTCTTCTAAGTCTCCCTTCAACGAATGTTTCTCAGTCTCCCTTCAACGAATGTTTCTCAGTCTCCCTTCAACGAATGTTTCTACGTCTCCCTTCAACGAATGTTTCTCAGTCTCCCTTCAACGAATGTTTCTATGTTTCCCTTCAACGAATGTTTATAAGTCTCCCTTCAGCGAATGTTTCTAAGTCTCCCTTCAACGAATGTTTCCAAGCCTCCATTTAACGAATGTTTCTCAGTCTCCCTTCAACGAATGTTTCTAAGTCTCCCTTCAACGAGTGTTTCTAAGTCTCCCTTCAACGAATGTTTCTAAGTCTCCCTTCAACGAATGTTTTTACGTCTCCCCTCAACGAATGTTTCTAAGTCTCCCTTCAACGAATGTTTCTAAGTCTCCCTTCAACGAATGTTTCTACGTCTCCCTTCAACGAATGTTTCTAAGTCTCCCTTCAACGAATGTTTCTAAGTCTCCATTCAACGAATGTTTTTACGTCTCCCTTCAACGAATGTTTCTAAGTTTCCCTTCAGCAAATGTTTCTAAGTCTCCTTTCAGCGAATGTTTCTAAGTCTCCCTTCATCGAACGTTTCTAAATCTCCCGTGTGCGAATGTTTCAAAGTCTCCCTCCTCTGAGTCTTCCTAAGTTCGACAGCGTAATTCGAGGTTAATATTTGTGACTCTTCAGTCCTTGCTTGTTCCTATATACGCTCCTAGGCATGCCCTCCGTAATCAGGTTCTGTAGATTTCTAGCCATACTACAGGTAAAGGCCTAGTTTTTCTCATTCATTCATTCATTCATTCATTCATTCATTCATTTACCTCTCAAGTCGAAGACGGCACGTAGGGCGGAAGTGAGAGTTCTCCACGAGTGACGATCTGCTACTAGCTCTTGCAGTTCTTTGTTGTTTCTCAGCCCCATGGTTGAGCCTTACTTAGCAATTGTTCTGTGTAGCGATTCTCCTGGTCTACCTTGTTTTCTTTTTTTTTTTTAATCACACATCCAACAACACCCACCCCCACACCCGATCCACCCATCCAGAAAGCTATCCATCAATTTGTTCGTCCGTCCGTCCGACCGTCTGCCTGTCTATGCATCTGTCTGTCTGTTTGTCTATCTATGCGTTTGTCTGCCTGTCTGTCTATAAATGTATGTCTGTCTATGTATCTGTCTGTCTGTTTATTTGTCTGTCTGTCTGTTTGTCTATGTGTCTGTCTGTCTATAAATGTATATGTCTGTCTATGTAACTGTCTGTCTGTTTATGTGTCTGTCCAATTATGTGTCTGTCTGTCAATCTGTCTATGTATGAGAGATTTGTATACGGACCTACATAGTTGTTCCCACCACAATCTTTACAGGGGCTCTTCATGCTCCTGGACATATTCACTAAAACACTGACCTCGGAACATGAAGAACAGCTCTCAACAACACCGAGTCTTGCAGCTGAAAGGTCGCAGCGAGTTCAGGCTTGACTAATGCAGGTTCTGCCATCTTGGTTTAGCTCTGAAAGTGAAAGGAAGAATGTGAAAGTGTCATAGTATTAGCAGAAAATGTAATCATTTGGCATTACCTACATGGATGAATGGATGGATGGATGGATGGGTGGGTGGGTGGATCGGTGGATGAATGAATGGATGGATGGATGGATTGGTGGGTGGATGGGTGGATGGATGGATGGATAGACGGGTTGGTGGGTGGGTGGGTGAATGGATGGATGGATTGGTGGGTGGATGAATGGATGGATGGTTGGGTGGATGAATGGATGGATGGGTGGGTGGATGAATGGATGGATGGGTGGGTGGATGAATGGATGGATGGGTGGGTGGGTGGATGGATGGATGGATTGGTGGGTGGATGAATGGATGGATGGGTGGGTGGATGAATGGATGGATGGATGGATGGGTGGATGAATGGATGGATGGGTGGGTGGATGAATGGATGGATTGGTGGGTGGATGAATGGATGGATGGGTGGGTGGATGAATAGATGGATGGATTGGTGGGCGGGTGGGTGGGTGGATGGGTGAATGAATGGATGGATGGATGAATTGGTGGGTGGGTGGGTAGATGGATGGATGGATGGATGGATTGGTGGGTGGGTGGGTGGATGGATGAATGGATTGGTGAGTGGGTAGATGAGTGGATAGATAATGATACGAAGTCATTTAGAACACCACGATGAAATCAACAGACACTGCTTTTAAATCAAGTAGGACTGTGACGGGTGTTTGTGGCTAGATGTGGCCAGTAGTTGGAAAGTTCGAGCAGGTTACTGTTTTAACCAGTATGCTCTGCTAGTACATTTTGTTAACAAATTCAGTCAGAACTTTTCGCCGAGCCTTCAGACTCAAAACACGTCATGAGGTTGACGCGAGGGAATCAAGACTTAAGCGAGATTTTCCTCACCGTCCCAGAGTACTACCCTGGTACCCATTTCTTTTTATTATATTTACGACACTAGTCATCATTACTTGTATCTCTTATTGTAGCGTCTGGATTTGTCATTAACGAAAATAGTGGAGATAGTTGCGGAAGGTTGTTATCATTGTAAAGTGGAGCATCGACCTGGTCTCTCTTTCATTAACTAGATTGTACTATTGCAAGAAGTAATCGATAAATTACATGTTAAAAGATTCAAACATTTAAAAAAAGAACTGGCTTATAAACACCATTCTACAGAGGAAATTAAAATACTATGGACATGTCAAAAGACACAGCTGGCTGGAAAGAGTAATAATGGAAGGTATAGTTTCTCGGTGCCACGATAGCTCAGTGGTTAGTGAACTGGACTACAAAGGACAGGAGGTCAAGTTCGATCTTGATCGGCGACTTCCGAGTTCACCCAGGTTTAAATGGGTACCGAAATTTTTTTCTCAGGGAAAGTAAAGTGGCATGAGCTAATACCTACCACAGTACCCTAAAAATCATGTGCAGAAGGTCTGTTAAAAGTATAGTCACTAACACCATATTCCCTATATACCAGGAGTGACTGGACTCTTTACTTTACTTACTATGGTTTTTGGGCAATGCATCAGGGGCAGACCAAGATGAAGGTGGTTTCATGACATCAAGGAGAACTTGAACATGAAAAACAGAAGAAGTGGAAGAACTGGCTAGAGACAGAGATTCTTATAGATGGGATGTGGTGAATTAAAAACGTTCTGTGGGAGATCTGGCTAGAGACAGAGATTCTTATAGATGGGATGTGGTGAATTAAAAATGTTCTGTGGGAGATCTGGCTAGAGACAGAGATTCTTATAGATGGGATGTGGTGAATTAAAAACGTTCTGTGGGAGATCTGGCTAGAGACAGAGATTCTTATAGACGGGCTGTGGTGAATTAAAAACGTTCTGTGGGAGATCTGGCTAGAGACAGAGATTCTTATAGACGGGCTGTGGTGAATTAAAAACGTTCTGTGGGAGATCTGGCTAGAGACAGAGATTCTTATAGACGGGCTGTGGTGAATTAAAAACGTTCTGTGGGAGATCTGGCTAGAGACAGAGATTCTTATAGACGGGATGTGGTGAATTAAAAACGTTCTGTGGGAGATCTGGCTAGAGACAGAGATTCTTATAGACGGGCTGTGGTGAATTAAAAACGATCTGTGGGAGATCTGGCTAGAGACAGAGATTCTTATAGACGGGCTGTGGTGAATTAAAAACGTTCTGTGGGAGATCTGGCTAGAGACAGAGATTCTTATAGACGCGATGTGGTGAATTAAAAACGTTCTGTGGGAGATCTGGCTAGAGACAGAGATTCTTATAGACGGGCTGTGGTGAATTAAAAACGTTCTGTGGGAGATCTGGCTAGAGACAGAGATTCTTATAGACGGGCTGTGGTGAATTAAAAACGTTCTGCGGGAGATCTGGCTAGAGAAAGAGATTCTTATAGACGGGCTGTGGTGAATTAAAAACGTTCTGTGGGAGATCTGGTTAGAGACAGAGATTCTTATAGACGGGCTGTGGTGAATTAAAAACGTTCTGTGGGAGATCTGGCTACAGACAGAGATTCTTATAGATGGGCTGTGGTGAATTAAAACGTTCTGTGGGAGATCTGGCTAGAGACAGAGATTCTTATAGACGGGCTGTGGTGAATTAAAAACGTTCTGTGGGAGATCTGGCTAGAGACAGAGATTCTTATAGACGGGCTGTGGTGAATTAAAAACGTTCTGTGGGAGATCTGGCTAGAGACAGAGATTCTTATAGACGGGATGTGGTGAATTAAAAACGTTCTGTGGGAGATCTGGCTAGAGACAGTGATTCTTATAGACGGGCTGTGGTGAATTAAAAACGTTCTGTGGGAGATCTGGCTAGAGACAGAGATTCTTATAGACGGGCTGTGGTGAATTAAAAACGTTCTGTGGGAGATCTTGCTAAAGACAGAGATTCTTATAGACGGGCTGTGGTGAATTAAAAACGTTCTGTGGGAGATCTGGCTAGAGACAGAGATTCTTATAGACGGGCTGTGGTGAATTAAAAACGTTCTGTGGGAGATCTGGCTAGAGACAGAGATTCTTATAGACGGGCTGTGGTGAATTAAAAACGTTCTGTGGGAGATCTGGCTAGAGACAGAGATTCTTATAGACGGGCTGTGGTAAATTAAAAACGTTCTGTGGGAGATCTGGCTAGAGACAGAGATTCTTATAGACGGGCTGTGGTAAATTAAAAACGTTCTGTGGGAGATCTGGCTAGAGACAGAGATTCTTATAGATGGGCTGTGGTGAATTAAAAACGTTCTGTTGGAGATCTGGCTAGAGACAGAGATTCTTATAGACGGGCTGTGATGAAACTGTGCGTTCAGACGGACGTTCTGCAAAAGGACTTGCGATCTGATGGTGATGAATTAATGAATGAATTTTTCATGCATGGCATTCAGTCAGTCACATGTCATTCAGCCATTTTTAGCTTCTGAAAATAAGTTCCTTAAATTTGTAACTGAAATTAGGGTGATCTGATGTGTTGGTGACACAGCCACGGGTAAAAGTATGGTGATCTGATGTGTTGGTGACACAGCCACGGGTATGGAGCACATGTTTCTTCACTTTATTTTCACGACATTGTAATATATCCCTTGTCGTATGACACCATATCAGTAAACTGTATCTTGAGCCAAATATGTCAGCACGATGAAGCCAGGATAGAGAGCAGTTCTGTAAACTTACTGAAGGTTTCTCCCTGTCAAGCTGTTTCTTGCGTCAGCTAATTCAGTTCATGTATTCATCCGATTGTCTTCAATGTTACACCATTCAAAGGCATAACGATAAATGACGAAATATAAAAGTGACCTGTCACGCCACACACGGTTAGTGTCCATATTTTTGACACATACGATTTTGGACAATGTGATCAGTGTTGCGCCAGTGTCATCTTTCTTTCATAGAAAAATCAGGTACCCATTTACGGCTGATTGAACCTGGGAGCAGGTTCGATCTTGATCGAACCCGTTCTTTGTTCATTAGTAGTATACTAATCAATGAACTGCTGTGGGTCCTAAAACAGTGGTTACAATAATTTAACTGAAGAACGGGAAGAAACATGAAATTTCAGTGCAATGATAATCTCCAAATATATCTGCAACACAGTGCAATGATAATCTCCAAATATATCTGCAACACAGTGCAATGATAATCTCCAAATATATCTGCAACACAGTGCAATGATAATCTCCAAATATATCTGCAACACAGTGTCTCAGAATTAATCATCATCATGTCGCATGTCATTTACAGAACATTGCATCCACCATAGCTCGTCTGAAAGAATCTCTGTCTCTGCCAGATATCCCACAGAACGTTGCATTCACAACAGCCCACTTGGAAGAGTCTCTGTCTCTAGCCAGATCTCTCACAGAACGTTGCATTCACAACAGCCCACTTGGAAGAGTCTCTGTCTCTAGCCAGATCTCTCACAGAACGTTGCATTCACAACAGCCCACTTGGAAGAGTCTCTGTCTCTAGCCAGATCTCTCATAGAACGTTGCATTCACAACAGCCCACTTGGAAGAGTCTCTGTCTCTAGCCAGATCTCTCACAGAACGTTGCATTCACAACAGCCCACTTGGAAGAGTCTCTGTCTCTAGCCAGATCTCTCATAGAACGTTGCATTCACAACAGCCCACTTGGAAGAGTCTCTGTCTCTAGCCAGATCTCTCACAGAACGTTGCATTCACAACAGCCCACTTGGAAGAGTCTCTGTCTCTAGCCAGATCTCTCATAGAACGTTGCGTTATCCACAGTCCTTCTGAAAGAATCTTTGTCTCCAGTCAGATCTCCCACTTCTACTGTTTGTCATGTTCAACGTCTCCTTGGTGTCTTGAAACTACATTCTTCTTGGTCTGCCTCCGATGCATCGTCCAGGAACCATGCCTTCCGTTATTGTTCTTTCAGCCCAAATGTGTCTTTTGATGTGGCCATATCATTATAATTTCCTCTGTAGAATGGTTTTAATAAACCAGTTCTTTTAAATCCTTAAATCTTTTAATATGTTTTCAATGCTGTGTTTTTATTATCCAAGGTATCTTAAGAATTTCATTCTGTAGCATTTTGCTTCGAATGAATCAATTTTCTTCAGTATTAAACACAGTCAAATTAATATTGCTTTCAAATAGGTTTATACGCTGCATCTAGAATATGTAACATTTGTTTATATTTCATATATGTAATCGTAATGGAAAATGTTAATATCACTTAAGTTACAACAGTCGCCCGTGCGCTGCCGGGGCCCGAAAGGGAAGTAAAGAATAGCGGCGCTGTACCCTACCAGGCATGTTCATAAGAGGCGAGAAAGGAGGGTTAGGCATGGGACTGGCTATCCCATACTGTAAAAAAATAAGCCGAAAAAACTTCACAAACATGAACAAGTCAAAGAAAGATAAAGTAAATCCGCCATCCAGGAAAGAGAAGGGCTCTCTGTCTAAGAGACGTATGACGCAATCCGGAGAAAGCCATAAGGAGTCCGGGTTGCCGACTCACCCTTTGTCTACCAGGAAATCATCCAGAATTGGCACCTGGAATGTTCGTACCCTTAACGAACAGGGAAAAGCGGCACAAGTGGCAGCAGAAATGAACAACTACAAGATAGATATTCTGGGAATGTGTGAAACAAGATGGCTGGGAGCGGAGAGAATAAAATTGAATACAGGGGAGATGATTTTATCATCAGGACACCAGGAACCAGGAGCACAACATAGCGAAGGGGTAGCTATAATGCTATCAAAGAATGCACAGAAGACACTAATAGAATGGGAGGCAGTGGGACCAAGACTGGTGAGAGCAACATTTAGAACAACCAAAAACAAAATAAATTACACATTATACAATGCTATGCACCAACCAACGATAAAGATGACTCAGTTAAAGATGATTTTTATAAACAGCTACAATGCCAGATGGATGCAAGACGAGCCAAGGATATTATAATCTTGATGGGAGACCTAAATGCTAAGGTAGGATCAGACAACAGAGGCTTTGAAGAGATTATGGGAAAACATGGACTTGGAGATATAAACGAGAATGGAGAGATATTTGTGAATTTCTGCGCCCTTAATCAAATGAGCCTAGGAGGAACAATATTCCAACATAAAAGAATACACAAAGCTACATGGGTGTCACCAGATCATAGAACGGAAAATCAAATTGATCACATATGTATTAATAATAAGTTTAAGTCATCCTTACAGGATGTAAAAGTATATAGAGGGGCAGATATAGCTTCTGATCATCATCTGCTGTTAGCCAAACTTAAAATTAAATTAAAAAGGTATACTACAACGAATAAGGGCAGAACGTATTTCAATGTAGGGTTTCTTAAAGAACAAGGAATTAAAGATAAATTCGCAGTCACAATATCAAACAAATACCAAGTCCTCCAACAACTAGAAAATACAATAAATATAGATCATTGGAAACAGGTAAAAAATATATGGAAAGAGACATGCGAAGAAACACTGGAAAAGAGAACGCCAGAATAAGGCATGGATGACAGCAGAGACCCTGGATAAAATTAAAGAAAGAAAGAACAAGAAAGCAGACATAAATAAAAGCAAAACAAGAAGTAATAAAGCCAAGACACAGGAAGCTTACACAGAGGTGAACAAAGAAGTGAGAAGATGCATTAAAAGGGATAAGAGGAAATATATAGATGAATTAGCTAAAGAGGCAGAAGAAGCAGCAAATAAAGGGAATATGAAAGAACTGTACAACAGCACAAAGAAATTAGGTGGAAAATACAAACAGATCAACGCCTTTATCAAAGATAAGAAAGGAAATCTGCTTAGTAATATAAAGGAACAAATGGAGAGATGGAAGGAGCACTTTGAAGAACTTTTGAACAGACCTGGCTCAAATAATCCTCCAGATATACTACCAGCAGAAGAAGAATTACACGTTAACTGCGGAAAACCAAGCAAAGAAGAAATAATGAAAGCCATCAAACTGTTAAAAGATGGTAAAGCCACAGGACCAGATGAAATTCCTTCGGAAGCCATCAAAGCAGATATTATCACCTCTACCAAAATGTTACATAATCTATTGGATAAAATTTGGGAGAGGGAAGAAATACCTAAAGACTGGAGAGAAGGTTATATGATCAAACTACCAAAGAAAGGAAGTTTACAGGAGTGCACAAATTATAGGGGAATTATGCTACTATCAGTGCCAGGAAAAATATTAGGCAGAATCATTCTGGAGAGACTAAAAGAGGCTATAGAGAAACACTTGAGAGATGAACAAGCAGGTTTTAGGAAGAACAGATCATGTGCTGATCAAATAACTACTCTACGTATAATAGTTGAACAAAGTTTAGAACTAAAATCCCCACTTTATATTGGATTCATAGATTACGAAAAGGCATTTGATAGTTTAGACAGAAGAATGCTTTGGAAGTTGCTGAGTCATTATGGAATCCCCATAAAGTTTATTAACCTGATAAAAACAATGTATGAAGGAACAAAATGTAGTGTGGTGCATGAAGGACAGCTTACAGAAGCATTTGAAATAAGAACAGGAGTAAGGCAAGGATGCCTTCTGTCTCCATTTCTCTTTCTACTGGCCATAGATTGGATTATGAAAATAACTCAAAACAACAGAAATGGGATCCAGTGGTCACTGACCAAACAACTTGATGATTTAGACTTTGCTGATGACATAGCTCTCCTATCACACAGCCACCAACAGATGCAAGATAAAATGAGTATATTAGATGAGAGATCACAACAGCTAGGACTAAAGATTAATAGAGATAAGACCAACATTATGAGAATTAATGCAGTTGGCAATAACCAAATAAAACTAGGAGAAATACCTCTACTAGACGTACAATCCTATATATATCTGGGCAGTAATATAGATAAAGAGGGAGGAACAGAAAACGATACCAAAATAAGGATATCAAAAGCAAGAGGAGCTTTCATTGCACTGGGAAACATGGAAATCCAAAGAAATTAGGCTAAATACAAAAATACAAATTTTCAACTCCAATGTTAAGTCGGTTCTATTATATGGCTGTGAAACATGGAGAATAACAAAATTGACAATCACGAAGGTACAGACTTTCATTAATGGATGCTTGCGCAGAATAAAGGGATGGAAATGGCAGGACAAAGTCACAAACGTGGAATTATGGAAATGTACCGGTCAAATACCAGTGGATAAAGAAATACAGCGAAGACGATGGCGATGGATAGGACACACACTACGGAAACCAACTGAGAGTATTACACAACATGCCCTTTTTTGGAATCCCCAGGGGAAAAGACAAAGAGGAAGACCAAGGAATTCTTGGAGAAGACAGATTGAAGCAGAGATGAAGATGATGGGGAAGACATGGAATGATCTTAAAAGAATTGCAAAAAACAGAACGACTTGGAAAGTGTTTGTTGAAGACCTATGCTCCACTGGGAGCTAAAAGGTAGAAGAAGAAGTTACAACAGTCGACGAATACAAGTCCGAAACACGGTTGAGCAGCAGAGATATGCATGACAGATGAAGTAATAAAAAAAAATAGCACTGTCACACCGACTAAGAACAACTTCTGAAGAAATAAATATTAAAACGAGCTAAGATTCCCATTCCAACTTCAAGCCTCTGATATAAAGAAATCCAAAAAAAATAACCGATATCGACGTAGAACCACTGCTACAACAACAAATCCACTATCAAACAAACTAACCGTCACTGAATTACAACCACTGCTGCAACAAGTATTGTGTAGTAAACAATATTTAGTATTGTGTTGTGTTCCTCCCTTGTAAAGCTGTCTTCATACCTTGGAGTGTTTAACACTTCCCACCACTGGTTCACTGCTACAACAACAAATCCACTATCCAACAAACTAACAGACACTGACTTACAACTACGCTGCAACAACAAATCCACCATACAACAAACTAACAGACACTGACTTACAACCACTGTTGCAACAACAAATCCACCATCCAACAAACTAACCCACACTAACTTACAACTACGCTGCAACAACAAATCCACTATTTAAAAAAAAACACACACACACACAAAAAGTAACCGACATTTACTTAAAACCTGTGCTGCAACAACAAATTCATCCAGCATCCTGTCAACGCCATATTTCAAATACATGGGTAGGTGGTGCCACCTTGCAGACGGCATACGTTATTGATTAGGCAGGGTCAATTCATCAGAAATAATGATCCACTTCCGAGGAAAATATTCTTTTCTTTCCCGAAGCCTTCGCTAGAACGTGATTTGCTCCAATTAAAATGCAAGCTCCGCCCAACAGAAAATTGATGACACAACTCAACGACAGCTAATTCTAAATTTCACCAAGACAAAAAAAAATTGACAAGTTTACAGGAAACACCCCGCTCTCCTGTTACATAAATGACAGCTTTCGTGCCAATAATAGATGACATCTAATATGTCATCGGAGACATTTACTAGAAGAGAAATATTCTTCTGTTAAACCGTGACACTTGTTTTACCAGAGGAATAGAAATGAACCACTAAAATGGGAAACTAGGAAACTAAAATATTCTTAACCATCTATAACAGTGCAATAGCTGAGCGGATGTAACATTTGATGAACTCTCGCCAGGGTAGTCATCCGCTGAAAGACAATCCTAGGTCAAAGGTTGCTGGAAGTGAATATGACCTTTTCTTTGATAGAAGGTTTAATCTCTTTCTAGAACTTTCTTCCCCTAATGGAGACACTGTTCAATGATTCACGAAGCTTCTGGGCTGCCGAGCAGGATGAGAAACACGATCTGGTCTATTTGCAACTGCTGACGTGAACAGAGACATCTTGTGGAACTCCCAACTTCCTGTCAATTCCAGTCTTCGAGTTAAGATGGTAGTTCCCACGTGATCAATTTGATACAGTCTTTGATTGATTATAGATCAGTGAAGGTCAGAGTATGAGATGAAATGAATAATGTTTGCAGAAATAGGCTCGCGCCCGACATCTGCATTTCCAGGTGTTGCGACATGTTTGTGTGTATGTGTGAGAATAATTCCATTTGCGTCAATGGAGTTGAAACTCATTATTGTTGAGTTGAGTGCCGTCTCCGCATCGAAGGTTGGTTACCTCGGAGCGTCATTCTGCTCTTTCGCTTTGATTATGCAAGTTGTCATAGGTTGACTTGTCTATCTTTTGATGTTTGTCGTCCACATTAGTCTTGGTCTGCCTTTGCCACTTTTATCCTTTTATTTCCTCTCCATCTTTTAGTACGCTGATGTGTCTTTTAACATGCCCCCCAAATCTTATTTGTCTTGTTTGAATTATATTTAGTAGTTCTCTTTTCATTTTTAGTTGTTTGAAGACTTCATCGTTTGTTTTCTTTTCTTTCCATACAATTCTACCTAATCTTCTATATATCCACATTGAAACTAATCTTCCTAAAGTTTTAATTATAGACATGAGGCAATCTGACCATCAGAGCACACCCGTCGAGCGCTGAGAGGGGGGAGGTAGGGGATTCTTCCCCTTAGAGCTTGTTCAGATTAGAATTTGACAGATTCATGAGATTTTATCTATATATATATATATATATATATATATATACACACACACACACACATACGTAGACATGTATGCATGGAATGGAGCATTCGAATCTCACCAATCTGTGAAATTCTAATCTGGTTGCCTACCATACAGCGCCATATATATAGATATATATGGACGAATGAACAGATTAACAGATGGACATTACTTAAACTTTAATTAGAGTAACCATGTTGGGGAAAGAAATGCAGAAAAGCGGATATAAGCAGCAGAGGAACAATGAAGCAACAGGTACTTAAATGTGTCTGAAAGGGAGGTAGACAATACGATTATCCCACCAGGCGAGATAACCCGCCTCTTCAGAGACAGCAAGAGCCAGGGGCGGTGTGGGCAGCGGCGGTTAGTGGCGGGAGAAAGGGAGCGGCAAAATGGAGGATGAATAATGCCTGAACAAAAAAAGCAAGACAAGAAGCGTCGCCAGCCAGCCTCTGTCGCTTACATCTGGTCATCATCAGGTCGCAGGGAGAGAACCCTGAGGACACATTTGTTCGCCGTGACTAGCCCTAATCAAAATGGAATCAACTAGTTCCCTTGGCGCGGCCCTGATCGCCATATTGGATTTTCACTGACTGCTCCGGTGACTGAAACTAAGCAGAGGCTTTAGATTAGGTCTGGTGGGGCCGAGGGGCCGTAAGATAGCCAAGCGGGTGCACATTCTTGTCATGTGTTTCTCTGGTACTAAGATTTCTAGCAGGTGCTGCAATGATGAGCAAGATGGTCACGGCAAGGAAAAAGGTCAACGATGGATTGTATCAAATAAGAAGCCAGTAGTGGGGTGTGGTAAACACTCTAAGGTACTGTGACAGCGATTTGCCTGTTCCCTGTATCAAATAAGAAGTCAGTAGTGGGGTGTGATAAACACTCCAAGGTACTGTGACAGCAATTTGCCTGTTCCCTGTATCAAATAAGAAGCCAGTAGTGGGGTGTGGTAAACACTCCAAGGTACTGTGACAGCCATTTGCCTGTTCCCTGTATGAAATAAGACAATAAAGGCTGCAGGCGTGGGTGTTATTACCGACGGGTACTTTAAATGTTGAATTAATTCAGAGGAAGAGGTATGTTTACAGCATTCGGACAGAAATGACAAATAATCAACACAGAAAAAAAATAACAAAGAACAATATATGAACGGAAGCAGGATTGAACCCGTACTCAGCGACACAGCGCCTTGCCACGAAAAGCCAAATGCTAGGGAACACTGCCACACAGCTAAAACTAAAAAAATAGCTATCGTGGACAATGTCTTTCACGCAGATGTTCTCATGACTATACCATAAGGCTGCCATCACAGCTCGGAAGTACATTGTGTATCTGCATTTTTCATCTGTTGTTGATTATTTGTCATTTTTTCCGAGTGCTGTAACCATACCTTTTCCTCTGAATTGATTCGCTGATTATCGCCTCGTAAGTTTCCCTCTAGAATAATATTCATTGATTATTATCTGCCTCAACTTTGAATGTTGCAGCACTCCTGGCCTTCTTAAAATGGCTGTTTTGTGTCTTTGGTTGTTCATATGATCTTTCTGTTTGTGTCTTTGGTTGTTCATATGATCTTTCTGTTTGTGTCTTTGGTTGTTCATATGATCTTTCTGTTTGTGTCTTTGGTTGTTCATATGATCTTTCTGTTTGTGTCTTTTTTTGTTCACATGATCTTTCTGTTTGTGTCTTTGGTTGTTTATAAGTTCTTTCTGTTTGTGTCTTTGGTTGTTCATATGCTCTTTCTGTTTGTGTCTGTGGTTGTTCATATGCTCATTCTGTTTGTGTCTGTGGTTGTTCATATGCTCTTTCTGTTTGTGTCTTTGATTGTTCATAAGCTCTTTCTACTGGACTGTGCCAGCCTCTAAATGGTTGTGAAGTCGCTATAATGTTCACTGCGGTTCGCCAATAATATTTTAGTTCTGTTCTGGACATTAAATTTTAAACAGTGAAGTGAGGACTTCAAGTAGATGTAGTCCTTGTTAGTAGGGCATCTACATGTTAACAATGAAGTGCAGACTACAAGAAACTCTCGCTAATTGGACTATTTACATGTGAACAATGAAGTGAAGACTACAAGAAACTCTCGCTAGTTGGACATCTACATGTGAACAATAAAGTGAAGACTACAAGAAACTCTCGCTAATTGGACATTTACATGTGAACAATGAAGTGAAGACTACAAGAAACTCTCGCTAGTTGGACATCTACATGTGATCAATGAAGTGAAGACTACAAGAAACTCTCGCCAGTTGGACATCTACATGTGATAAATGAAGTGAAGACTACAAGAAACTCTCGCTAATTGGACATCTACATGTGATCAATGAAGTGAAGACTACAAGAAACTCTTATAGTTGGACATCTACATGTGAACAATGAAGTGAAGACTACAAGAAACTCTCGCTAGTTGGACATCTACATGAGATCAATGAAGTGAAGACTACAAGAAACTCTCGCTAATTGGACATTTACATGTGATCAATGAAGTGAAGACTACAAGAAACTCTCGCTAGTTGGACATCTACATGTGATCAATGAAGTGAAGACTACAAGAAACTCTCGCTAGTTGGACATCTACATGTGATCAATGAAGTGAAGACTACAAGAAACTCTCGTTAGTTGGACATCTACATGTGATCAATGAAGTGAAGACTACAAGAAACTCTCGC
Source organism: Megaustenia siamemsis (assembly GCA_032433765.1). Classification (NCBI taxonomy): domain Eukaryota; kingdom Metazoa; phylum Mollusca; class Gastropoda; order Stylommatophora; family Ariophantidae; genus Megaustenia; species Megaustenia siamemsis. Next base: position 7,666,383 of record JAVIAB010000073.1, read on the forward strand.
TAGTTGGACATCTACATGTGATCAATGAAGTGAAGACTACAAGAAACTCTCGCTAGTTGGACATTTACATGTGATCAATGAAGTGAAGACTACAAGAAACTCTCGCTAGTTGGACATCTACATGTGAACAATGAAGTGGAGACTACAAGAAACTCTCGCTAGTTGGACATCTACATGTGATCAATGAAGTGAAGACTACAAGAAACTCTCGCTAATGGGACATTTACATGTGATCAATGAAGTGAAGACTACAAGAAACTCTCGCTAGTTGGACATCTACATGTGATCAATGAAGTGAAGACTACAAGAAACTCTCGCTAGTTGGACATCTACATGTGAACAATGAAGTGAAGACTACAAGAAACTCTCGCTAGTTGGACATCTACATGTGATCAATGAAGTGAAGACTACAAGAAACTCTCGCTAATTGGACATTTACATGTGATCAATGAAGTGAAGACTACAAGAAACTCTCGCTAGTTGGACATCTACATGTGATCAATGAAGTGAAGACTACAAGAAACTCTCGCTAGTTGGACATCTACATGTGATCAATGAAGTGAAGACTACAAGAAACTCTCGCTAGTTGGACATCTACATGTGATCAATGAAGTGAAGACTACAAGAAACTCTCGCTAATTGGACATCTACATGTGATCAATGAAGTGAAGACTACAAGAAACTCTCGCTAGTTGGACATCTACATGTGAACAGTGAAGTCAATTGTTAAAGCACTAATTAGCCAGAGATAAAAAGAAAACCAGAAAGATCTAAGAGAAACACTCTACATGTTCTACCAGAAATGCTAATCTGTGACTCCGAGGTTTCAATCTGCACATAAGCCATCTCTGGCAGCCTCAACAGTGACCTATCAGATCCGACACGATGCAACATTAGAACTCAATTGGTGTTCTACTTTAAAATTAGGCTTTAGGCATTACACTACGCGTAGAGCATCTGTATAAATGGGCTCCTCTGTCATGTCTCCACCACAAAGTGGTTATGGAGCCTGTGTTCCCTTATCTACAAGCGCTGTTCTGGTGGTAGCTATGCTCCCAAGGGATTACCCAAGTTGGACAGGTCAAAGGACTGGAACTAGAAAAAGGGAGACATTAAAAAGTTGAAATCGGATGCACTGGGCTACACGTCTAACATAACAGTGGAACGTAATTCTTTCAATGGAGACGCCACCCTCTAAAAGAAAGCAAAATGGCGCTCATCCCGTGGTGACTCGCCAGGCGGCGAGAATGTCTGGCCCTCTGCTTCGGAAAAGCCCAGCCAATGCTACTGGTGATCACCTTCCTTGGTGTTCTGGTGTCAAGACACAGAGAAATAGTGCGAGAGCTCTTGACCAACGACCAATAGTTGCAGTAAGTATACAATGGAGTTGTCACCAGCCTTGAGCTAACGAACGCTTCAGAATTATTTCCTTTGACGTCTAAAGATGTTAGCGGAAGAAGGATTCCATCTCACTGCAATATTTATGGAAACAATGGGGCAGACAAGTTGGTAAAGGAAGGTGGCAAATTACATCAGACAGAAACAAGTACAACTTATAAGGAAGCAAAGGAGTTTGTCAAGAACAAATACAGGAACAAATGGAATACAGAACATCATGGATACCAGAAATATAATGTCTACTATCAGCTCAACAGACAAGAACAAGTACCAATTTTTAGATTTCTAACAGGGGACAACTGATTGAAGCACCACCTTGTCAACACTCTAAGGAAAGGAACTTATGATAAATGTGAGTGTGAGACAGACAAAATGACTGCTGAACATCTGCTACAATCATGTCTATCATATACTACAATCATGTCTAACATATGCTACAATCATGTCTAACATATGCTACAATCATGTCTAATATGCTACAATCATGTCTAACATCTGCTACAATCATGTCTAACATATGCTACAATCATGTCTAACATCTACTACAATCATGTCTAACATATGCTACAATCATGTCTAACATATGTTACAATCATGTCTAACATCTGCTACAATCATGTCTAACATATGCTACAATCATGTCTAACATATGCTACAATCATGTCTAACATATGCTACAATCATATCTAACATATGATACAATCATGTATAACATCTGCTACAATCATGTCTAACATCTTCTACAATCATGTCTAACATCTGCTACAATCATGTCTAACATCTGCTACAATCATGTCTAACACCTGCTACAATGATGCCAAACATCTGCTACAATCATGTCTAACATATGCTACAATTATGTCTATCATATGCTACAATCATGTCTAACATCTGCTACAATCATGTCTAACATCTGCTACAATCATGTCTAACATCTGCTACAATCATGTCTAACATCTGCTATAATCATGTCTAACATATGCTACAATCATGTCTAACATCTGCTATAATCATGTCTAACATCTGCTACAATCATGTCTAACATCTGCTACAATCATGTCTAACATCTGCTATAATCATGTCTAACATCTGCTACAATCATGTCTAACATCTGCTACAATCATTTCTAACATATGCTACAATCATGTCTAATATCTGCTACAATCATGTGTAAAATATGCTAAACAGAGAAGGCTCTTGTGGCTATCACCGGTACCATTCCGGGACAAGCTCAATGAAGATGTGACCAGCTTTGAGCTGACGAACGCTTTCTTCGAACTTACTGACGTACAGAGGTGTACGCTGAAGGAGCAAAATAAGAAGTAGATGAAGAATAAATGAAACAAGGACTACAAGAAACACTCATTAGTTGGACATCTCTTTATGGACATTTCTTCTGACAATGTCAGCAAATAGTTCTTTTTTATTTATTTTTCATAAGTCATGACACATGATTTTTGAAGAAAATAAGTTATTTTATCAAAGGTAATGGCAAACGATTTGAGGCCACAGAGATGGGATTTCTCAGAAGAATGTTGAAAGTTCCCTGGACAGCTAAAAAGACGAATGAGGAAGCTCTCGAAGAGGCCAACACAAAAAGGGAGCTCTTAAAAACATCAGAAAGAAACAATCAATATTTTTCAGGCACATCATGAGAAGAGGAAAGTTGGAATACTTGGTTACAACTGGCAAAATAAAAGGAAAGAGAGATCGCGGGCGACAAAGAGAGAAAATACTGGATAACTTGGTGTCGTGGCATGGAAAACAGCCAACAACAGAACTGATACGATGCACTGTAGATAGAAGATTGTGGAGGGACATGATCGCCAACGCCAACCGGTATGGCACATGATGATGATGATAATGAATGGTAAAGGTAATGTACGAAACTTGAATCGGTGTCTTAGCACGCGAGTTTTCACCCATACTTGTTGGGCCGCCTATCCAGAAGTGTTCGGAGGCTTCTGGATAGTGTCGCTTCAAGCATCGAAACTCATGATGAGAGGCGGCATTCCTCACAACCCAGAGTACTACCCTGGTACCCATTTCTGCCAGCGGCTAGGTCAACCGCGGTGGTATTTCTCTTTTCCAACCATGAGTACAATTCACACTGTTTCCAGCCGGAATCGAGCACAGGTTGTCCGAACATCGGTAGTCCAGTCGGGTGATTTTCCTACGGAGGCCTCCATTTCATTTCCCCATTATTTGATTTCTTCCTCCCATTATTTGATTTCTTCCTCCCATTATTTCATTTCTTCCTCCCATTATTAAAATATGCAAGAAAAGTTGCGGGAGAGGCGAGGAAATGATTTTGTTAGCTCGTGGAGACTAGCGGAAGGAAAGGGTGGAGATCGGAAGATGCATCAACAAAGGCGGATCTAGTCCACGTTCTCTCGATCGCTGCAGCAAGTGCATTGGATGTCTGATTAATTTTGGTTCTCCATTGCACTCCTATGCGTTCAAGTCAGGATGATGATCTACTTATTACATCTGCGCCGATAAACCAATGTCGTACGCCGGCAATATACCATTTTCGACAAATCAAGTGTTGTGAATGCGACCTTCCATCGTCTAGGCTTGTTCTGTGCTTTACGTCACATTGGTGCTGTTCATGGCCGTTATTGGATTTGCTTGACGCAAGTTATTTCCATGTTATTCATTAATGTGAAATGCTTCGTCAGCCGCAGTTTTATCTCCTTTTGGAGAATTTGCACCGTGTTTTGTTCGTCGTGGGCTACAGTCACTAGAGTAATCAAGAATCTAAAGGGCGCGTCATTGCTGTGCTTGCGACATTATTATGTGTGCTACGTCATCGTAATGGCTCATAATAAATCCCTAGACCGGCCGTACGCTAATATTACGGTCTGTTGTTTGATGTGCGACGGGGATAATCTGACGAATTGAAGTAAACAACGATGGCCTAACATCATGAAGCGCTATACATTTTAAAAGAAATATGACGATCATCACTTTCGTGAACTTCTGGTATATGGTAGATATGCGGCAGGAACCATTGCAGGCTATGCATGAAAAGTGTTACTTGTTGCAGTTTCTTCATATTCCAAGTCCATGGGGGACTTGTTGGTCTCGAGGCAAGACGCCGGCCTCGGGACAGAGAGGTTGTGGGTTCAAATCTCGGCTACACCGGTTGGGATTTTTATTTATGATTTCTCTCTGCGGCAACCACCCCTGGTCTCAGTAGCAATGCCGGCCGTGAAACGTCAGCTACTCAAAGACGGAAAATGCATGAGTACTTCCGAAGTCGGAGTTATCTGCCTGTGCGGCGAGGGACTCCTGTGCACACGGCTGCCAGGGAAAAATGGATTAACACGCAAAATTCAGTTCCTAGTCTCTAGGGACTTCGTCAGAGTTGAAAGCTGGCGAACACAACAACAAAGAGAATATAACCAAATTGTAAACACAATTGCAGCTTTGTGTGTGTCCATCTCTTTGTGCTGTAAATTATACGTGTCTTATGCGTGTGGCCCACTTATGTGGGCGGATCGTCCAAGAAACGACATACCCACAATTAGACGCCACAAACCGCCAGCACCCCTAGAGGTTTTCTCGGGTGTGATGAAATGAAAATTGCAAGGTTTTAAAATCGACAGCTGCCAGAAACCGAAGCAAATATTGTCATCACTGACAAAATGGAATTTTAAATAGATATGTCAACAGCTGCATGGTATTTATGGCTAAGTAAGCAATGGAGACTGTTTTGCTGTGAAGTTCTTTAACTGAAGACATAATGTCTGGAGCCGCGATAGATCAGTGGTTAGTGAACTGGACTACCACGGACAAGGGGTAGAGTTCGATCCAAACCGACGGCTTCCGGGTTCACCCAGCCTTAAATGGGTACCGGATTTTTTTCTGGGAAAGTAAAGCAGCACGGGCGTAATACCGACCACATTACCCCAAAAATCATGTGCTGAAGGTCTGTAAAATATATGGTCACTAACACCATATTTCCCTATACGGCACTTGGCGTGACGGGGCACTTTACTTACTTAATGTCTGATATATCAATATTGCGTTATCTGTAGGTCGGCCTAGATATGTTTGGCACCAGGGGGCGGGGGGGGGGGGGGGTCCTTCTAAAGAAATCTCGTTAATTGTTTCCATTATTTTTGTTGTTACTCTTCATCCTGTCTTGAAGCACACTCAGTGACCGACAAGGTATATAGGCGTCTGAATTATTTGGATCTTGATCCTTCATGAGTCGCTAGACGTCGAATAGTGCTCGTAGTGTATTTTGTCATCCATTTGTATTGTTGGAGAGATGTTGAATCGTATATAATGAGCCGATGCCTGCTTTCTCTTATAAGTGTTCTTTTTAGTGTCTCCCTTAGTTTTCCTATTTCTCTGTATCCTATCTTCTTAAATATGTCCGACTAATGTTCATCATCTCTTCCTAATGGTACATGAGATGGTTTCTTTCTTTCTTTCTTTCTTTCTTTCTTTCTTTCTTTCTTTCTTTCTTTCTTTCTTTTTTTCTTTCTTTCTTTCTTTCTGTCTTTCTTTCTTTCTTTCTTTCTTTTCTTTTTTTCTTTCTTTCTTTCTTTCTGTCTTTCTTTCTTTCTTTGCACGACAGACAGCAGCGAAAACATAGGTGGAAGGGTTCTAAAAATATGTGGAAAAAGGGGGTGGGGGTAATATTGTATAGGTTACCTCAACTATAACGCCACCGGCAACGTCTATTATATATGTTATGTTATGTTTAATTATGTCTAATATATATGTATATTAAGGGAGCCGCGATAGCTCAGTGGTTAGTGAACTGGACTACAAAGGACAAGGGGTAGGGTTCGATTCCAAACGACGGCTTCCGGGTTCACCCAGCCTTAAATGGGTACCGTTTTTTTCTGGGAAAGTAAAGCAGCACGGGATTAATACCTACCACATTACCCCAAAAATCATGTGCTGAAGGTCTGTAAAATATAGGGTCACTAACAGCATATTTCCCTATACGCCACTTGGCGTGACGGGGGTACTTTACTTTACTTTATATATGTATATTATATATGTCTATTATATATGTCTATTAAATATGTCTATTATTTCAACAACCAGAACAATATGAGTTGCAGGCAATAATGTGGATGAGCCACTGTCGTCCATAGAATCAAACGACAAATCAAAATGGAGTGACAGAGAACGTTGTCACAGATCTCTGATGATCTCAACGTTAACGCGGTCCTGTTGTCAGAAAACTGACAAGAAAATGTAGATCTCTGCTCATGCTGAGTACGTGAGAGGGTAACCGACAGATGACAATTCATCAAGAAAAGATCAGGGTAAATGACATTTGACATTTCATCAAAAAAAGATCATGAAAATAGACAGATGACAATTTATCAAGAAAAGATCAGGATAACAGACAGATGACAATTTATCAAGTAAAGATCAGGGTAAATGACAGATGACAATTCATCAAGTAAAGATCAGGGTAAATGACAGATGACAATACATCAAGTAAAGATCAGGATAACAGACAGATGACAATTCATCAAGTAGAGATCAGGGTTAATTTGTTTCTTTGTTTGTTGTTTGATAAATGATAACTACACACCAGACTCATCCATGTGTGCTCCGATATCCCCTTTCTAGAATCTAGAGACAATCCGACGAGATTCCTGACCCACGAGTACGAACTCCGTGACACCTTCTGAGATCCACGGTGTGGGTAGGTTTCTGGTGACATTTTTGCCCGGGCAGAGGCACATATTTATAGCCTACTTTTTCGATTTTAATTACAAATGGTTATTTAACGTGCGCGAATGCACACGAGACTTCCTGTTTATTGTTGGTTTCCGATAGGGCTAGAGGTCGGATCTCCTTAAACCAAGTGTTCTGAGGAGGATGACGTCATGAAGAAACCACGGATTAATTTTTCGATAAAAAAAAAAATTCACTTCTAGTGGGTTTTGTTGCATTCGCCAGCTTTCACTTCAGGCATAGTCCTTGAAGACTAGGAACTGAATTTTGAGAGTTAATCCGTTTTTCCCTTTCAACCATGTGCACAGGGGTCCCTCGCCACACAGGCAGATAACTATGTCTTCGGAAGTCTAGTGAGCTTTGAATCTGAGGGCTTTCCTGTCCTGACGTCGACGTCGAATATCTAGACTACCCGGCGCCTCCGATTAGGCGTAGCAGGGTTTTCCAACCAAATTTATCAGCAAATAATTTAATAAGACCTTCCCTTATTCATGTCTAGCGTATGTGGCAGTGACAAGAATAGCTGAGTCAACATCAGATCTACAGGCTCTCCAGCAATATGTTTCAACACATTGGACACAAAAAAATGGAGAAAATGTTCAAAATCTGCTACATCAATAACAGACAAGTGACAAGGAAGCAGACATCAAAAAGTGCAGGTGTAAGAAATGACAGTTATGACTGTCAGCAAGTTCAATTACTGACAAAGCTGAATGGGCGGAGACTGACACAGTAGGCGGGGTTTGCCATTGTACTGGTGTACACTTCATCTCTTGACAGGACAGAACCACTATATGTCAATGCAAACGGATAGCTTGTGACGTTGATACAAACCAAAATGGGTGAACACGCAATAAAGTAAATTACCAATATAAAGGCATTCGTTAGATAATTATTTAATAGTACCCACATATTGCAAGGACAATCAAAACACTTTGAAGTTATGTGGGCAGTATAAGACCATGCCGACCTAGTTTTTTTAAAAATATATTTTTTTTGGTATCTACCAAATATGCATCACTCGAGAAAAAAGAAAATTCTCCACAGTTAGGAATAGAAGTACCTAATACATTCACCACAGGGAGGAATAGAAGCAACTGATACATTTACCACAGTCACGAATAGAAGTAGGGAGCCGCGATAGCTCAGTGGTTAGTGAACTGGACTACCACGGACAAGGGGTAGGGTTCGATCCCAACCGACGGCTTCCGGGTTCACCCAGCCTTAAATGGGTACCGGATTTTTTTCTGGGAAAGTAAAGCAGCACGGGCGTAATACTGACCACATTACCCCAAAAATCATGTGCTGAAGGTCTGTAAAATATAGGGTCACTAACACCATATTTCCCTATACGCCACTTGGCGTGACGGGGGTACTTTACTTACTTTTACGAATAGAAGTACCCGATAAATTCACCACAGTCAGAAATAGAAGTGCCTGAAACATTCATCACAGTAAGAAATAGAAGTATCTGATACATTCACCACAGTTAAGAATAGAAGTATCTGATACACTCACCACAGTTAGGAATAGATGTAACTGATACATTCACCACAGTTTGGAATAGAAGTACCTGATACATTCACCACAGTCAGGAATAGAAGTGCCTGAAACATTCATCACAGTAAGAAATAGAAGTATCTGATACATTCACCACAGTTAAGAATAGAAGTATCTGATACACTCACCACAGTTAGGAATAGATGTAACTGATACATTCACCACAGTTTGGAATAGAAGTACCTGGTACATTCACCACAGTCAGGAATAGAAATACCTGATACATTCATCACAGTTAGGAATAGAAGTACCTGATACATTCACCACAGTCAGGAATAGAAGTATCTGATACATTCACCACAGTCAGGAATAGAAGTACCTGATACATTCACCACAGTTAGGAATAGAAGTACCTGATACATTCACCACAGTTAGGAATAGAAGTACCTGATACATTCACCACAGTCAGGAATAGAAGTACCTGATACATTCACCACAGTCAGGAATAGAAGTACCTGATACATTCACCACAGTCACGAATAGAAGCATCTGATACATTCACCGCAGTTAGGAATAGAAGTATCTGATACATTCACCGCAGTTAGGAATAGAAATACCTGATACATTCACCGCAGTTAGGAATAGAAGTATCTGATACATTCACCACAGTTAGGAATAGAAATACCTGATACATTCACCACAGTTAGGAATAGAAGTACCTGATACATTCACCACAGTCAGGAATAGAAGTACCTGATACATTCACCACAGTTAGGAATAGAAGTACCTGACAAATTCACCACAGTCAGAAATAGAAGTACCTGATACATTCACCACAGTCAGGAATAGAAGTACCTGATACATTCACCACAGTCAGGAATAGAAGTACCTGATACATTCACCACAGTTAGGAATAGAAGTACCTGATACATTCACCACAGTTAGGAATAGAAGTACCTGATACATTCACCACAGTTTGTAATAGAAGTATCTGATACATTCACCACAGTTAGGAATAGAAGTACCTGATACATTCACCACAGTTAGGAATAGAAGTACCTGATTCACTCACCACAGTTAGGAATAGAAGTACCTGATACATTCACCACAGTCAGGAATAGAAGTACCTGATACATTCACCACAGTTAGGAATAGAAGTACCTGATACATTCACCACAGTCAGGAATAGAAGTACCTGATACATTCACCACAGTCAGGAATAGAAGTACCTGATACATTCACCACAGTTAGGAATACAAGTACCTGATACATTTACCACAGTTAGGAATAGAAGTATCTGATACATTCACCACAGTTAGGAATAGAAGTATCTGATATATTCACCACAGTTAGGAATAGAAGTACCTGATACATTCACCACAGTTAGGAATAGAAGTATCTGATACATTCACCACAGTTAGGAATAGAAGTACCTGATACATTCACCACAGTCAGAAATAGAAGTACCTGATACCTTCACCACAGTTAGGAATAGAAATTCCTGATACTTTCACCACAGTTAGGAATAGATGTAACTGATACATTCACCACAGTCAGGAATAAAAGTACCTGATACATTCACCACAGTTAGGAATAGAAGCATAGAACTACAAACATGCAATAAACATTACATACTCTTATGGATCCAAAGCTAAAGATAGACGAGACAGATTACCCCCCCCCCCCCCAAGATATGTAACCTATTATAAAAAATAAAGTAAACTACTCCGTCATGCCAAGTGGCGTATAGGGAATATGGAGTTAGTGACCATAAATTTTATGGACCCTCGGCACATGATTTTTGGGGTAATGTGTTCGGAAAGTTGGAATACTTAGTTACAACTGGCAAAATAAAGGTAAAGAGAGATCGCGGACGATAAAGAGAGAAAATACTAGATGGCTTGGTGTCATGGCATGGGAAGCAGTCAACAACAGAACTGAAACGATGCACTGTAGATAGAAGATTGTGGAAGGACATGATCGCCTACGCCAACCGGTATGGCACATGATGATGAGTTTCTAGGGGCTTAGCCAGAGGTGAAAGCTGACGAACGTCTAAGAAAAAAAAATATTTTCCAGGAGAGACCAACGCAAACAAAGCAGGTTGCACATTCTAGCAGTCCTGGTTAAAACATGGAAGGTTAAAACTCGAAAAATGGTAACCCGTCGGAATTATTACACCACAGAAGATGTTTGAGCGATCGGGAAAGGGAATAAGATGAAATATAAGTAAAGTGCGTTACTGTGAGAATGTATGAAAAAAAAATTGAAAAGTAATAAAAGTCTAACAATTACGACTAGGAACAGATACTTCTTAGCGCTATATGTGATGTACAGGATACAATAACATCATCATCATCGTGTGCCTTCTCCGCAACGAAGGTTGGCTACCATGGATCGCCATTCTACTCTGTTTCTTGCTTTTATGGTGCAGGCTGTCATAGATTGACTTGACCATCTTTTGATGTTACTCGTCCATGTTAGTCTTGGTCTGCCTCTGCCTCTTTTACCTTGTATTTTTCCTTCCAATATTACTATTAGTAGGCTGTTGTGTCTTTTAACATGCCCCAAAATTTCATTTGTCTTGTCTTAATTGTATTTAGTAGTTCTCTTTTTCAGTTGTTTTAAAACTTTATGCAATAACACAATATGTTTATATGTGATATGCAACCACTGCGAAGATCATGTATGCTCTTTGCATCCGTGGTTTATTATATAATACATTTATGCTATTTACATATGTTGTTTGTTAAATTCTTGCTTGCTTGAGTTCGCCAGATGACTATAGGAATACACTACTTCATCATCCGCCCTTAAAAGGACGTTAAGTGGGCGTGTCTGATCTGCGTTGTGGTTTGCAGTAAAACTGTGATATTTGCGCCTTTCAGCCCAACACATCCGACTTCAGCATGTTATTTTTGAGTACCGGGTTGTCTTCTCTCTTCAGTCCCTAATTTCTTGGCCAGACTAGACAGGTTAGTCTGTTTCTGGAGGCACCTCGGAGAGGTGGAGTAGGGTCTGGTTTGTTCTGGTTCACCGATCCTGGCGCAAGCCATCAGCTGTGGGTCGTTAACAATATCCAGCTCTACTGCTGTCAGGCGCCATTGCTTCATTTTATTCTTGTTTTATGTTCCTTTTATTTGTTTTTTATTTGTTTATATGTTTCATTTGTATTTATGCACCTACGGTACGTTACATGATTGACATATGCTGTGAAGGAAAAGGTACCTCACAGAAGCAGAGCTGAAAGCTATCAACGACCTATAGCTGATGGCCTGCGCTAGAAGAAGTGAACCAGAACAACCCAGACCCTACACCTCTTCGTCGTGCCTCCAGAAACAGACTAACCTGTCTAGCCTGGCCAAGCGAGTAGGGATCGAAGAGGAAAGACAACCCGGCACTCAAAAATAACATATTGAAGTCGGATGTGTTGGGCCGAAAGGCGCAAATATCACAGTTCTACTACAAGCTACAACACAACGTATCTTCGTCCACTTAACGTCTTTCTAAGGACGAATGATGAAAAGGACAATCAATTCCTTTAGTAGTAGTCATCGGATCAACGATAGAAAGAAAGAAAGAAAGAAAGAAAGAAAGGAAGAAAGAAAGAAGGAAAGAAAGAAAGAAAGAAAGAAAGAAAGAAAGAAAGATGAATATGGCCGATGCAGTTGTAACCCTTAGCGACGAATGCAATACTAATAGCCTTGAACATGACAAAGGAAACAACAAGAAATCTGAATAGCCAAGTCAAGATGTATAGGATGTGACCCAAAATGTGTTTTCCCTACATTCTGCTTTAATTCAATTGAAGCCAGATAGACTTGATAGTAGCAAGAACACAGAACTAGAAAAGAACAACCGATATCACAACTTTCCCTTTGTTGTAGACGATATAGACCATCAAATGGTAATGATCACACGTGGAAAATAAGTAACAAAGAGCAGATTCACAAACAAAAAAAAAAAAAAAAAAAAAAAAAAAAAAAAGAACAGGCAATAAAAGAAACAAATGAAAGTTGAAGAAACAAGGAAAACCCTCGTAGAGACAATGCAAGAGGAATTCCAAACTCAATAACGAAGTAAAAACAGTATAAGAAGAGTGGAAATAGTATAAGAAAAGAAGAATCAGCAAAGCAACAACAGTATGCGGTGCAAGACCAAGAAAGAAGGCAATAGGAGCACCCCCGTGGTGAAATGAAACAATCAGAGATGCAGTTAAAGAAAATAAGAAACTATGAAATAGACTGGAAGGAGAAAAAAAACCAAGATTATAAAGAAAAATATGTCTCAGCGTGGGGACAAAAATAAACATTTTGATCAAAGGAACAAAACAAAATAATTGGACAGAGTAGAGTCTAAAAATGAACAGGGAAAATAAGACAGCCATACGGGATTTCTATAAAGAAGTGAAAGCAACGAGATCCAGAAAATAAACCCATGGCCCAAGTGAACTCATAAATGACAAATAAACACAAACAATATGACACAACTAAAAATATAATGCAATAGAGATAGAAAGAATAATTCTAAGACCTATTAAATATAGCACTTACTACCAAAAGTACATTTTAAAAAAACAAGTAAGACTGCAAAATCATTTTTGAACTGTAATCATTATGAAGGAAGAAATTAAAGAAGAAATGTGCATTAAGAAATAAAGCACCACAGATAGACAACATACAAGTATAAAAAATAGTAGCAGTAGGAGGAGAAACAGGAGTTACATGGCTGCACAGAATATTCAACGCAGCATGACAACAACATAAGTCTCAGTAGACTGGAAACAGACCAACATTACCAAAATGGGAAAAAAAGGTACCAAGTGAGACAACAACACTCAGGTCCTTCCCCACTCAGCCGTGTTGAATGCTATACTCAAAAATTGTTGAAAAAATAGAACTATAGTTCTATAGAACTATAGATCAGCGATTTCCAAGTTGTCTCCCGGAAAAAAAATAGAGGATGTGTTGACGCATTATTCACCCTTAAACGGTTAGCAGAAAAGATGGCAAAACATCGATTTCACTCTATCCCTCAACAAGAGCTAGATCTATTCCAGAAAGATTTCAATCTATCCCTCAAATAGAGTAGATCTATTCCAGAAAGATTGCAATCTATCCCACAACTAGAGCTAGATCTATTCCAGAAAGATTTCAATCTATCCCTCAACAAGAGCTAGATCTATTCCAGAAAGATTGCAATCTATCCCACAACAAGAGCTAGATCTATCCCAGAAAGATTTGACTCTATCCCACAACTAGAGCTAGATCTATTCCAGAAAGATTTCAATCTATCCCACATTTAGAGCTAGATCTATTCCAGAAAGATTTCACTCTATCCCACAACTAGAGCTAGATCTATTCCAGAAAGATTTCACTCTATCCCACAACTAGAGCTAGATCTATTCCGGAAAGATTTCACTCTATCCCACAACTAGAGCTAGATCTATTCCAGAAAGATTTCAATCTATCCCACAACTAGAGCTAGATCTATTTCAGAAAGATTTAACTCTATCCCATAACTAGAGCTAGATCTATCCCAGAAAGATTTCACTCTATCCAACAACTAGAACGTAAATCTATTTCAGAAAGACGCCACTCTATCCCACAACTAGAACTTGATCTATTTCAGAAAGATTTCATTCTATCCCACAACTAGAACTTGATCTATTCCTAAAAGATTTCAATCTATCCCACAACTAGAGCTAGATCTACAACTGAAAGATTTCACTCTATCCCACAAGTAGAGCTAGATCTACAACTGAAATATTTTATTCTATCCCACAAGTAGAGCTAGATCTATTCCAGAACGATTTCACTCTATCTCACAAGTAGAGCTAGATCTATTTAAGGAAGATTTCACTCTATCCCACAACTAGAACTTGATATATTCCTAAAAGATTTCACTCTATCCCACAACTAGAGCTAGATCTATTCCAGAAAGATTTCAATCTATCCCACAACTAGAGCTAGATCTATTCCATAAATATTTCAATCTATCCCACAACTACAACTTGATCTATTCCAGAAAGATTTCAATCTATCCCACAACTACAACTTGATCTATTCCAGAAAGATTTCAATCTATCCCACAACTATAACTTGATCTATTCCAGAAAGATTTCAATCTATCCCACAACTACAACTTGATCTATTCCAGAAAGATTTCAATCTATCCCACAACTACAACTTGATCTATTCCAGAAAGATTTCAATCTATCCCACAACTACAACTTAATCTATTCCAGAAAGATTTCAATCTATCCCACAACTACAACTTGATCTATTCCAGAAAGATTTCAATCTATCCCACAACTACAACTTAATCTATTCCAGAAAGATTTCAATCTATCACACAACTACAACTTAATCTAATCCAGAAAGATTTCAATCTATCCCACAACTACAACTTAATCTATTCCAGAAAGATTTCAATCTATCCCACAACTACAACTTGATCTAATCCAGAAAGATTTCACTCTATCCCACAACTAGGGATATATTTCACTCCATTCTTTAGTTGGGTACAGATTTACTAATAACTACAGATATCATTGGTGTATTTTTCAGTTCTGTGTCTACAATTATAATTGCTTACTTTTAAAAAGTTTAATATTTTCACGCTTTTTTAAAAATCAATTACCACTAACATGCAGTACCAAACGAAAAATTTAATGTTGAAAATCTGCGGTCAAAGGGACGTAATAGTGACCAATATTTCATAGAAAAGATCTTATGGGATTAGGTGAATATTTTCAGAGTTAGTGAACGTGACGAAACAAGGCTCAATGGATATGCTTTGTTAAATTAAAACTTGTTTAGTGGATGTAAATAACTACAGATATTAACTGACATTAACCTCAGACGAACAATAATTCACAACTAAATGTTCATAAAGTGATGGATACACAAGAAACTGTTTGTTTCTTTCTTCTATTTGGTAAATTTTGTAAAGAAAAGCAAGTGCAATTATTTTAAAATAGATGAGTTTCTATAGCTCTATAAGCTCAATGCTCTATGTTAACTCAAAGTGTAAATCTAACGCTACGTGGGTTTTATAAAAATACAGAAAATCAACATTGAGTTGTCAGAGTTTGATTTAGTAGAAATGTACCAACGATGACGAAACAAAAGGTAATTCGGTGATAGTACATCCCTTGCATAAATAGTAGATAGATGATCATGTACTACAACCATTTCAGCGAAGTATATAAACAATCCATGAGATTTCACATTTATTATTCGTTTCGACCGAAGCCAAAATAAAAAAAAAAACATTTAGCAAAATGTAAACGCTGTGGTAAAAAGTGATATACAACGGCAAACTAATTGTTGTTACGTTACAATTGTTTGAAAATCTCAGTTTGCCTCTAATTAAAAAGACATTTTAAAAAGATACCTATTCTCGATAATATCATGCACTATTTTCTATGCTATCAAACTGTAGATCTATAGTTAGCTCAATTATATTTTTAAAATTATCGAAATCGACAATGGATTATTTTGAGATTTAATCCAAATCTACCAACAATATCGAGGCCAACAATAAATCGATGACTGAATTTTCTCCGAGTCGATCCTAGTAATGGAAATTGTATTTCTAGGTCTTATCTTTTCTTCGGATAGATTTAGACCTACTTATAAGTACAGAAACGTCATATTATCCCACAATTGGACCTAGATTTGACCTCAAATTTAGAAGAGCTGCATTCCATGCCTCAGATGGGACTGGACTTACAGATAACTAGATCTAACATTGTTATATTTCACATATCTTTAACTACTATTGTAACCACGCAGTTGTAAATATTTTCTACCACAACGCTTTGTATCTTTTATTTTATAACAAGTAGCAACAAACAGAAAAATAAAACGAAAAATGTGTGGTCAAAGGGACATAACTGACCAATGTTTCAATGTAAGTTCATTTAAGCTCATTTAAAAATTGCACGAGTTAGTGAACTTGATAGCATTACAGAAACAAAACTACTGACCAACTTGAAACTAATGCGTAATTATAAATAGACAACGAAACTAATTGGTGACGATAAATAGACAATAAGACGTTGAAATTAATTTTTAAAAAGTATAAAAAAGACAATGACATGCATACTCCAGCATAGGAGAAAAGACAAAGAACAGCTCATAAAGTGATTTATATACAATGAGTGATTTATATCTTCATGACGATACACATATGAGTTCAAAGTAAACTGAACTAAATAAGAAGCAATAAGAAGTCAAATGTGGAATCTATTTCAACACAGAGCTTATTTTCAGACACAACATACACGACCATCATATTTTAAGTTGTAGATTAGGTCTATCGTACGTTTTCTTTGACTAAAAGAAGTGTAAAATAGACTCGCGTGGCAAATATGTATACAAAAGAAATCTAAATTGTAGAACCACTATGGCTTTAAAAAAAAATATAATTGGTCTGCAATGTGAAGGAAAGAAGTACCTATTATCGATAGCAACACGTATCTTTTTTTTTTTTTTTCGTTCGCCAGCTTTCATCTCTGACGAAGTCCCCTAGAGACTAGGAAGTGAATTTTGCGCGGGCTTCGGTTATAAGTTATGGTTTTTCAAAATTGTAGATTATATCTGTCAAAAAAAATTATAGCTTATGTCCGTAAAAAAAAATGTTAGATTATGTCTGTAAAAAATGTAGATTGTGTCTGTAAATAAATGTAGATTATGTATGTAAAGAAATGTAGAATGTGTCTGTAAATAAATGTAGATTATGTATGTAAAGAAATGTAGAATGTGTCTGTAAATAAATGTAGATTATGTATGTAAATAAATGTAGATTGTGTCTGTAAATAAATGTAGCTTGTGTCTGTAAATAAATGTAGATTGTGTCTGTAAAGAAATGTAGAATGTGTCTGTAAATAAATGTAGATTATGTCTGTAAATAAATATACATTATGTCTGCAACGAGCCGTTTTTACGAAAACACATTGTTAAACAGGTCTTTATATCACAACCGGTATGATGTGACGAGAACACAGACAATCAAAAATCCATCAACATCACTGAATCGCAGAACCCGTGTCTGTTTTAACTATATCTCTTTTCCTATTTTAACAATACCTTTTTCTCTTATATTTTCTGTTTTTAATTAAATTATTAATTTTTTAAATATTGTAAATCCTCTCGGAGATTGCTTGAAAGCAATGTTATTATCACAAAGACGTGCAGAATGCCGTGAAAATAATTCAAAGGTGAAATAGATGATAAAGGGTCGTAACAATGACAAACATTATTTTCAAAATGTCTCCACCACGCATGCGCACACAGAAGTCAACACATCTGGATCTAGATCTATGCTCATCAAAAGAAACTCTACTCTGCGCAAAAAATGGTGTCTAATTTTACTTTCAGCAATTGGTGATTCATAACTCTCCACCGCTGAATCTAGAACTACTCATAAAAACAAGTTCTGGTCACATATTTCTTTAAATGTGAACTTACACGACATTCGCTCTATTATCCAGTTAAATGTTACCCTATTTTGTGATAGAGTTCTATTCTTATTGCAGGTAAAGATCCTCCCGGTGGATCTAGATATGTTCTACTTAGGCCTTCAATCTATTCCACAGATTAGTCTAGATTACTCTAGATCTAACCTCAATTAGAGCGGTCCATATTTATCTTACAATTTGGTTTAGATCTACTCTCACTTAGAAGAGCATCACTCTATCCTACTAATTGGTTTAGATCCTACTCTCACTTAGAAGAGCATCACTCTATCCTACTAATTGGTTTAGATCCTACTCTCACTTAGAAGAGCATCACTCTATCCTACTAATTGGTTTAGATCTGCTCTCACTTAGAATAGCATCACTCTATCCTACTAATTGGTTTAGATCTGCTCATATGTAGAAGATTTTTTAAAAGTAGTTAAGTGCCCCTGTCACGCCAAGTGGCGTATAGGGAATATGGTGTTAGCGACCATAAATTTTACAGACACATGATTTTTGGGGTAATGTGGTTGGTATTACTCCCGTGCCGATTTACTTTCCCAGAAAAAAAACCCGGTACCCATTAAAAGCTGGGTGAACCTGAAAGCCGTCGATTGGGATCGAACCCTACCTCTTGTCCTTTGTAGTCCAGTTCACTAACCACTGAGCTATCGCGGCTCCCCTTATGAAGAAGAGCATCTCTCTATCTCACAATTTGGTCTATATCTACTCTTACGTAGAAGAGCATCACTCTACCCCACTGTGTGGTCTAAATCTACTCTTACGTAGAAGAGCATCACTCTATCCCACTATGTGGTCTAGATCTACTCTTACGTAGAAGAGCATCTCTCTATCCCACTATGTGGTCTAGATCTACTCTTACGTAGAAGAGCATCACTCTACCCCACTATGTGGTCTAGATCTACATATTGATGAACTTCACTAAATTCGATATCTACTCTTGATGAAGTTGATATCTATTCTATACCAGAGAATGGTCTGAATCTGCTCCTAAACTAACTCACTCTATCCCTTGTTTTAAGTTAATTGTATTCCTCCTGGTGACCTACTTCTACGTACAGAAGCTCAGTGGTTACACCCAGTAACGAATCTAAACATGACTTCTGTGTAGAAGAGACCACTCCATGCTACAGATGGATTCAAATTTACTAGGAACTATATTTAGCATTGATATTATTTCTCAGATCTATAACTACAACTGTATTTGAGTGATTAACATTTTCCATGCTTCTATGATTTCTTATATGAATTGTATTCTTTTAATATTAGATGACAACCTCAAACAGATAAATTAATTGATGAATTTGTGGTCAAAGGGACATAACAGTGAGCAATATTTCAATAAAAAGTTTATATAGGATTAGTTAAATATCTACAGAGTTACTGAACTTGGCGAAAATGAAGGAAAAAAATAAAATTTCAATGTAACTTTGAATGTGGTCTCTGTTATAAGAAATGGTATATACAAGTATACGAGCTAAACCGACGACTGTTCATAAAGTGATGAATATAATGGTATGAGTTATTTCTTTTCTCGAAGATATACGAAGATATACGAAGAAAAGCGAGCGAAATTCTTTTAAAAATAAATTGAATGAAAATAATAAGCACATTGCCAACCGCAGCCATGTCAGCGCTGAATTTATTTGTAAAGAGAACATACACAATTACGACATTTCATATAGTCGATCTAGATCTTTCATTTGTTTTTGGCTGAAGCAGAAAGAAAAATGTAAATAAATTCACTGTGGCAGAATCTAAATACAATTCTAATCCAGATTGGGAAAACATTGTGATTTTTTGAAAATCTAAATTTGTCGTCAATACAAATCTAAACGATACCTATTTTCGATAATTAAATGATTTCTGATTTTTATAATTTAATGTTAAATCAACCATCGATCTGTGGCTGAGTGTGTTTTATCAAAATAAAGAAAATCAACAATGGATTATTGGAGCATGGTTTTAGTACAAATAGTATTTTAGTAAAAGATCACATGTGACACCTAGCGAGCTACCACGTGGGTAAACATCTTCGGGCTACCCCAACGTGTGTTTTTAAGTTATGCCCTTTAAACTTACGACTGACTCAGCAGGTCGGTAAGGGATAAACGTTTTATGCTCAGTGAAATCACAGAAAAAAAGTTGAGATAAAATAAAGAACTGAGCAAAAAGCTGGGAATAACACACGCCATAGAATATATAAAGAAATAACAGATAAAGTAATTTGACCACGTGACAATACAGAAATATCAAAACACAACAAACGAGCCTTTACTAAACGTTGCGAGAACACCAGACTCAGGAGCTGACTATGAAATAGATGGATTAATTGAATATTAGAAACACTGGGAAACATAACAGCAGCAGAGGTGAACAGAGGAGCAAAAGACCTTAGATTCTCCCCTCGACGCTGAAAGGAAAATAAGAAGGAAAGAAGAAGGTACTTTAGAACAATGGAAGGGTATGTTGATCAGCGACAGCAAATAACTTCAGTCCGTTTTATAATATCATAGGGAAAGAATCTTCAATCTAACACCCGAGAGAGATAGTTCTCAGTTGCATTATTCAACAGACTCTCTGATTCCTTATACCAATAGAGTTATTTCTCGTTTACTTATCACCTTAGCGTGAACAATGAACACAAGAAAACTGAGCATCACCCTTGTCTGAGATTTGCTCACACAAACGATCTTGTCTTGGAGAGAAGTCTGCAGTTCAGTTAGAATAGTATCGGTCAAAGGGAGGTAACAACAGGCAGCTTTTTCCTCATTGCTCGTTTGGGATTAGTTCAAATATTTGAAGTTATTAGCCTTTGACCATAGCATGGAAGACAACAACGCTGACTTGGCGAACACAAAGAAATCAATATCTAAATGAAGATTCATCTAGCCTGACAAACACTTGACGTATCTACATGGTGATTATGAAGAAAAATGGCGATGAGAAGTGTTTTGCTGTTTCCCCCTGCAAATTACGATCTAGAGGACTTGCATTTGAAGCATACGTGTGGATATACATAAATATAAAACGGTATGAAGCAGTTAAACTAATAGAAAGACAAGACAAACTACGATGTTTCGGTAACAGCCTTCATCAGGTATAACAAACAAACCTTCCAGTTAAAGAAAATAATCCAAGTCAGAAAAAACAACACCGATCTAAAAAAAATGGCGGAAAGAAATTAATTTTGAAGGAAAGTTAATCATTCTCATACTAAACAGTACCTCATCTAAGAGTTAATTGTCTAAATACAAAGAGGATTTCAGACAGGACACAGAACAACCATGAGTCCACGTCACTCCTTGGGATGAATGAGATTGGAATTAAGATGGGCACAGCCAGACACGAGAAACTTAGTGGGTGTTTAAAGCTAAGAAGACTTATCAACCAACACAGAACTGTAGTCGTCAGTCGCTGGACACTGCTAGACTTGCTGAGGAGGGGGTCTGAGCACCTATGAACATGTTCGGAGTGCAATGATGATGACCCGCAAATAACTCAAATATAAACAGTATACAACATGTATGGATATAAAAGGCCCCGGTACCACTGCAAACGAATTTTAATTCGTTTGCAGTGATACCGGGGCCTTCCATAACCAAATAACGAATTAAAATCCATAATTGCTCAGCCGCCCGTGTCAATGGAATCATCCGATTTAATATCTCGCCTCCCAAGCAAAGAAAGATAGCTGCAGTCCCTATCATAGCAGTCTCAATATACGTCAAAAGACATAAGGCAATACCGCACAGAAAGTGAACACAGCCATCTGTTCCCCGTCATACGATATCTTCATTCACCGTTGACAATCGGAATATCGAAACACGCGTGTAAGTAGCTTTTTGTTAACACATTGTCATAAATAATTAAACAAGAAATTATAACTCATGTTATTGTAGATCTGTTATTGTTTTAAGCTGACTCCACATCCAGTGTTATACCTAGTGTAGTTATATAATTAATTTTGAGTTCAAGGATAGCGGTTGTACTGACAAAAGTCAACGACCAAAAGCTCACAAAAATAATATTCCACCTCCGGTAGGTGGTGCCTGCAGTTTGTGGTCCAGAACAGTCGAATAGCCCAGTCTGAAGAAAGCATTAAGGATTCAAAACCGAAGGCAAAACCCAAACTCAGTCGTTATATCGGATATAGTAAAAGTAAAGTAAAGAGCCCCCGTCACGCAAACAGAAACCTTGCTTTCCAAAATGGCACATATTGCAGAGATCACTGCTCTAAAATCTATGGCGCTGTTTCCATAACAATACTTTTTACAATGACAGCTTGTCAAGCCATCGATCAACCTCCTTAGTCGCCTCTTACGACATGCCTGGAAGGTCACAGTGTCACTATTCTCTACCTCCCTCATAATGAGGCCCCGGTAACACACGGGAGAGCATGCTGTGGGTAAAATGATGTCACCGCCTGTAGCTAACATAGCTGAAGACGTCACAATCTTGTGGGGCTTTCGGGAAAATTCTCTCAGCACTTCGGCTTTTCATATATGTGGCAATGGACAAATTGACGTTCAGAGTTAGATACAAATATTCATTTAGCACGCTTTGTGAACAAACTGTCGTTCAGATTTCAATACAAATATTCATTTGGCACTCTTTGAGAACAAACTGTCGTTCAGAGTTAGATACAAATATTCATTTGGCACTCTTTGAGAACATACTGTCGTTCAGATTTCAATACAAATATTCATTTGGCACTCTTTGAGAACATACTGTCGTTCAGAGTTAGATACAAATATTCATTTGGCACTCTTTGAGAACAAACTGTCGTTCAGATTTCAATACAAATATTCATTTGGCACTCTTTGAGAACATACTGTCGTTCAGAGTTAGATACAAATATTCATTTGGCACTCTTTGAGAACAAACTGTCGTTCAGATTTCAATACAAATATTCATTTGGCACGCCTTGAGAACAAACTGTTGTTCAGATTTCAATACAAATATTCATTTGGCACGCCTTGAGAACAAACTGTTGTTCAGATTTCAATACAAATATTCATTTGGCACGCCTTGAGAACAAACTGTCACTGTTAGAAGAGGGAACAATGGATGTCCGTCTGCTTCCTTCCCACCTTCCTAGCAAGTATGGACACATTGTCCCATCAGGGAAGAAACAATTTCTCTTCTGACAAAAATAGCGACGTACTCCTGGGGATCCTTTCCTCTTCTTTCCTTCCTTATGTGCCTTTCGGCGTCGAGAGGAGATATAATTTGCGGTATTTTGCTCTTCTACTGGCCTCTCTTTTTGTTAAGTTTCCTGGTGTTTCTAATATTCCATCGGTCAATATTTTTCGTGGTCGACCCAGGTGTTCTCGCAAAGTTTACCGAAGACTCATTGCGTTTAGTTTTAATCTTTCTACCTTATCACGTGGACAAATCATTTTATCTGTTGTTTCTTTATGTACGTGATCATCGTCATGTGCCATGCTGGTTGACGTAGGTGATCATGTCCTTCCACAATTTTCTATCCACAGGACATAGTATCAGTTCTGTTGACTGTTTTCCGTGCTGTGACACCAAGCGATCCATTATTTTCTCATTTTGTCGTCCGCCATCTCTCTTTCCCTGTACTTTGCCAGTTATAACGAAGTATTCCAATTTTCCTTACTTCATAATAAGCGCCCCGCAGTGTTGATTGTTTCTTTCTGATGTTTCTTAGGAGCTACGTTTCTGTATTGATCTCTATTGCGGCAATTATTTCTTGTTTTCTCAGTTCTTCATTTCTGATGGGGACACATGGGGATGGTTCTAGAAAATATTACATCGGATGCCCTAGGATGGAGTTCATGCCCTCTTATTGTAGACTTAGATTAAAAGATTATTGACTAGGTTTTGTTGGAGCCGTTTTCTGTTTTATAAAATCACGTGAATATGGAGGGTCATTGCTTGCGTTCACCCTGTGACTAAACGAGTCTATATCTTCATATTCCGCCTTAAAAAGGACACTAAGTGGGCGTGTCTGTGTTGTGTTGTGGTTTACAGTATAACTGTGATATTTGCGCCTTTCGGCCCAATACATCCGACTTCAGCATGACATTTTTGAGTACCGGGTTATCTTCCCTCTTCGATCCTTACTCGCTTGGCCAGACTAGTTAGTCTGTTACTAGAGGCACCACGGAGAGGTGGAGGAGGGTCTGGATGGTTCTGGTTCACCGATCCTGGCGTAAGTCGTCAGCTGTGGGTCGCTGACAACTTCCAGCTCTGGTGCTGCGAGGCATGCCTTCACCTCCAAATCATGTGAATGATTACACGAGAATGTGTGTATGTGCGAAAGTAGTAATGGGAGACAACTTAGATCGCAAATAAACAAAAAATGTGAGATATTATGGTTCTTGATACATACGAATCAGCTGATAATTACAACAAACCCAGGAAAATGTATTGACCTCTATATTATTTTATGCTCTTATCCGAAGTTAACTGGTCACATTTATCAGCATTTGACAAACAAATGTATCTTATTCTCTATTCTTTTGTCAAATGTACTATTATGATTATATGAACTAGCTTCATAGTGTAACGGAAGTCATTCACGTGCTGTCTTGGCATTATCATGGAGTCTAGAGTTTTACTTTAGATCTTCATTCGTTAAATTTATCAGTTAATATCTTCACATTTCTAACTTAACAACTCCTAACTTTACTTGTTGGACTTATCAACTAATAACTTCACTTTACTAACTTATCAACCAATGGCTTCACTTTACCAACTTATCAACTAATAGCTTCACTTTACAAACTTATCAACTAATAGCTTCACTTAACAAACTTATCAACTAATAGCTTCACTTTACAAACTTATCAACTAATAGCTTCACTTTACTAACTTATCAATCAATGACTTCACTTTACTAACTTATCAACTAATAGCTTCACTTTACTAACTTATCAACTAATAGCTTCACTTCAGAAACTTATCAACTAATAGCTTCACTTTAGAAACTTATCAACTAATAGCTTCACTTTAGAAACTTATCACCTAATAGCTACACTTTACTAACTTATAAACTAATAGATTCACTTTAGAAACGTATCAACTAATAACTTCACTTTACTAACTTATAAACTAATAGATTCACTTTAGAATCTTATCAACTAATAACTTCACTTTACAAACTTATCAACCAATGACTTCACTTTACCAACTAATAGCTTCACTTTACAAATTTATCAAATTGACTCCATATGACAAAGGTGAAAATTGGCAACTAAAGTATTACAACGAGAGCTTTGCTGGTTTCATGTTGTCAGTTGTCTACCATCAAGTACATCATGAATCGAAGAAGCCTCGACCTGACCTAATTTGACTAGCTACTGAAGAAGACAAGTATGTATGACTGACACGTTTGTGTATGTGTTTGTTAAGTATTTTTTCTTCAGAAATATTCGCAGACGCTTGTTCACAATGGCTACAATATTCTTGTCTTTACCTATGTCTTTACCTATGTCTTTACACAGTCATTGTTTCACCCCAAAAATTGTTTTCTCTTTTTGATGTAAAATGCGTGATTAGTTTGGTCTCAAGATACAACAAAGCTTGTCAAATCATCGGACAGATGTCACGACTATTGTCCAACAAGGAAACAACTCTAGAGGAAAAGAAAGGTACTCAATAATACAATCTTCATTGCAATGTTGTGCTACGAATGCCAGATCTGGACACTAGATGCAAGAACAATAAGAAATACCAAGATGAAATTTAAAAAAAAATTTTTTTTCTTTCTTTCGCCAGCTTTGATATCTGACGAAGTCCCTTGAGACTAGGAACTGAATTTTGCGCGTTAATCCATTTGATCTTAGCAGCCATGTGCACAGAGGCCCCTCGCCGCACAGGCAGATAACTCCGACTTCGGAGGTACTCATGTTTTTTCCGTCGTTGAGTAACTGACGTTTCAAGCCGGGCCTCGCTACTGAGACCAGGGATGGCTGCCGCAGAGAGAAATTATAAATAAAAATAGCAACTGGTGTAGCCGAGATTTGAACCCACAACCTGTCTCGAGGCCAGCTACTTTCCTCGAAACCAACCAGTTCGCGGCCGAGATGAAATGTGCTAGACGAAGACAGAAAACAGACTGAGAGTAAAGTTCAGAAAGAAGAGCTGAGAAAAAAACTAGGAATAATTCCCGCCATACAATACATCAAGAAACGATTAACATAAAATGATAAGGCAGAAAGATAAAAATACAACACAACGAGTCTTCAATAAATGTTGTGAGAACACCAGACTCAAGGGCCGAACACGAAAAAAATATGGATTAATGGAATATTAGAAACACTAGAAAACATAACAGTAGGAGAGGCTAAACAGAAGAGCAAAGGACTACCTATTATATCTCCCCTGACGCAGAAAGGCAATTAAGGAAGAAAAGAAAAAGTATTTACTATGATTTGTGGTGTTTGCTGTGATTTGTTGTGGTTGTTGTGATTTGTGGTGTTTGTTGTCATTTCTGGTGTTTGTTGTGATTTGTGGTGTTTGCTGTGATTTATGGTGTTTGCTGTGATGTGTGGTATTTGTTGTGATTTGTGGTGTTTGTTTTGATTTGTGGTGTTTGTTGTGATTTGTGGTGTTTGCTGTGATTTGTGGTGTTTGTTTTGATTTGTGGTGTTTGTTGTGATTTGTGGTGTTTGCTGTGATTTGTGGTGTTTGCTATGATTTGTGGTGTTTGCTGTGATGTGTGGTATTTGTGGTGTTTGTTTTGATTTGTGGTGTTTGTTGTTATTTGTGGTGTTTGCTGTGATTTGTGGTGTTTGTTGTGATTTGTGGTGTTTGCTGTGATTTGTGGTGTTTGCTATGATTTGTGGTGTTTGCTGTGATTTGTGGTTTTTGCTGTGATGTGTGGTATTTGTGGTGTTTGTTTTGATTTGTGGTGTTTGTTGTTATTTGTGGTGTTTGCTGTGATTTGTGGTGTTTGTTGTAATGTGTGGTGTTTGTTGTGATGTGGTATTTCTTGTGATTTGTGCTGTTTGTTGTGATTTGTGGTGTTTACTATGATTTGTAGTATATGCTGTTTCTATGTTTCGTATGAACATTCTCTAACCATCATCATCATCATCATCAACGGGTACCGTCTCCGCAACGAAGGTTGGCTACCATGAAGAGCAATTCTGCTCTCTCTCTTGCTTTGATGGTGCAGGTTGTCATAGGCTGATTTGTCCATCTTTTGATGTTACTCGTCCATGTTAGTCTTGGACTGCCTCTGCCTCTTTTACCTTGTATTTTCCCTTCCCAAATTTCTTTTAGTAGGCTGTTGTGTCTTTTAACATTGCCCAAAAATATCATTTGTCTTGTTTGAATTGTGTTTAGTAGTTCTCTTTTAATTGTTAGCTGTTTTAAGACTTCGTCGTTTGTTTTCTTTTCCTTCCATCCAATTCTACCTCATCATTCATCATCATTGAGTGCCGTCTCCGCAACGAAGGTTGGCTACCATGGAGCGCCATTTTGCTCTATCTCTTGCTTTGATGGTGCAGGTTGTCATCGGTTGATTTGTCCATCTTTTGATGTTACTCGTCCATGTTAATCTTGGTCTGCCTCTGCCTCTTTTACCTTGTATTTTCCCCTCCAGGATCACTTTCAGTAGGCTGTTGTGTCTTTTAACATGGCCTAAGAATCGCATTTGTCTTGTTCTAATTGTGTTCAGAAGTTCTCTTTTCATTTTTAGTTGTTTTAAGACTTTGTCATTTGTTTTCTTTTCCTTCCATCCAATTCTACCTATTCTTCTATATATCCACATTTCAAAGGCTTCAATTCTCTGTTCTGTTTTCTTGTCTAATGTCCATGTTTCAGCACCATATAGGAATATTGAGAAGATGTAACATTTTGCTATTCTTAGTTTTAGCTCTGGTGTTATTTGTTTTGATGTTAGTATGTCCTTCATGACATTAAAATTACTTTTTGCCATTCCTATTCTTTTGTTTATTTCAGATGTACATTTTCCATCACTGGTTATAGTATGTCCAAGGTAGTTGTAGTTCTGAACTGTCTCCAGGTCTATTCCTTCAACTTTGATATCCACTTGTGGGTTTTGAGTATTTTCTTTGTTTATGATCATAGTTTTAGTCTTTTTGATATTCATATCTAGTCCATATTTTTTGCTTGTCGTGTTTATTACATTAAGTAATTGTTGTAGGTCTTTAGGATTTTCTGCTAGTAGTACAGTATCGTCAGCATATCTTAGGTTATTGATTATCTTTCCATTAATTTGTAGGCCTGGCATCTCTATGATGTTTTTAAAGATTTGCTCAGTGTATAGATTGAACAAGCTTGGTGATAGGATGCATCCTTGTCTTACTCCTCTTTTTATATCAATGGGTGTAGAGAACTCTTTGTTATATTTTATTATTGCTGTTTGCTCCCAGTATAGATTGCATATTAGTCGTATATCCATGTCATCTAGATGTATCTCTTTTAGGCATTCTATAAGTTGTTTGTGGTGTACTCTATCAAAAGCTTTGGTGTAGTCTATGAAGCAGGCATATATTGGTTTGTTTACTTCTGTGTATTTTTCGATTAATGTTCTCATGCAGAATATGGCTTCTTTTGTCCCGCTATTTTTCCTAAATCCAAATTGCTGCTCATCTAATTCAGTATTGATTTTATTCTGAATCCTTCCTTGTATAACTTTTAGCAAGATTTTTGTAACATGGCTCATTAGGCTTATTGTTCTAAAGTCACTGCATTCAACTGCACCATTCTTTTTAGGCAATGCAATGAAAGTTGATGTTTTTCTACCTATTCTTCTATATATCCACATTTCAAAGGCTTCAATTCTCTGATCTGTTTTCTTGTCTAATGTCCATGTTTCTGCACCATATAGGAATATTGAGAAGATGTAACATTTTGCTATTCTTAGTTTTAGCCCTGGTGTTATTTGTTTTGATGTTAGTATGTTCTTCATGACATTAAAATTACTTTTTGCCATTCCTATTCTTTTGTTTATTTCAGTTGTACATTTTCCATCACTGGTTATAGTATGTTCAAGGTAGTTGTAGTTCTGAACTGTCTCCAGGTCTATTCCTTCAATTTTGATATCCATTTGTGGGTTTTGAGTATTTCCTTTGTTTATGATCATAGTTTTAGTTTTTTTGATATTCATATATAGTCCATATTTTTTGCTTGTCATGTTTATTTCATTAAGTAATTGTTGTAGATCTTTATGATTTTCTGCTAGTAGTACTGTATCATCAGCATATCTCAGGTTATTGATTATCTTTCCATTAATTTGTAGGCCTGGCATCTCTGTGATGTTTTTAAAGATTTGCTCAGTGTATAGATTGAACAAGCTTGGTGATGGATGCATCCATGTCTTACTCCTCTTTTTTATATCAATGGATGTAGAGTTCTCTTTGTTATATTTTATTATTGCTGTTTCTCTAACTATTTTGACAAAAGATATTTGCCGATAGCTACTTGCACAGAAGGCTAGACAGTGGTCGCACAGATCTTGTCGTTAACGGGAGATCGTTCATGGATCGCTCCATGGTTCTCTACTAAAGGACTAAATATTTCTTTTCATCATCCGCCCTTAAAAGGGCGTTAATTGGGCGTAAATGCTCTTGCGCCTTTCGGCCCAACACTTCAGTACAGTATTATATTAACTGGTTGCTGCATAATTTGTTTTTTATGATTTTCTCTTGGGATCACGTTTAGGACGCTAAGTTCTTTAACAGCCCGCAAATGTGTAGGAAATGTTCCGACGTTTGGGAACATGTTTCACTATGGGGTTGCCTGTAACTTATAAAGTTATGCACAAAACCTGAAATGCTCTGTTCCGAGTCTAAATATAGTAGACTGTTGTTGACTGTTCTGTTTTAGTAGGGAGTCTTTGCTCATATCTGCACTGCCTGTGAATTACCCGATATAGTAACATAATCACTATAGAGACATAAGTGCACAAATAATAGAATCAATGAGCCTCCGTTAGTTAACAACGGTATCTAGTATACAACTGTCTAGCACTTCATTGTCACTATATCTTAATAGCTTGCTTACGTGTTACAGACAACTCTGAATTGTTCTTTGTTCTCTGAAATCACAGTTCACCTTGCCCGATTACTTCCCCTTTTAAGAGTATCAAAAGCTCTAGAATATAAAGTTATTTATAGCGACATAAATTGAAGACGACATATAGTAATACCGTTAATGTTATATTATTATAATATAAGTATTATAAATATTGGCATTTACAGAAGGAACAAGTGAGAACTATTATAATAACAACAATAACATATTTACAGTAAGCCACTGGGGCTTTGCGAAGGTCCATACAAGAAGTCGTATCTTCTCAAGATAATGAGTTGGAAGGTCGCATTAAAAAACTGACACATTTCTTTCCAGGAACAATTAGTTTAATTTGCCCTCACGAGTACCCAACTTCTCGTTGTTATTTAACCCAATTGATATTGTCCTCGAAATCCGGGCACCTTATTTGTGACGGGCCTGTCAGCGTTCTACTGTTTTTGTCTGTCCCGAGAAATGAACTTTAAATCTAAGGAAGGTAATTGAAACAATGCACCAGCGATGTGATACACGCGTACATCCACTAATGACAGGACAGAGTTTGTCTCCGACTGTGTCTGCCAGTGTGTGAATGAGATCTTTCACCTGCAGCGCACACACTTCCCCACGTCAAGATATGGACAATAAGATCGATTTTAGCCGACACAGTGAGTCGTTCTCTTGGCATCCCTAACAAGTAGGATTACGACATCAAGGTGAAATTGGCTTTATTTTGTGTTGTACCCTACCTAACAAACAGCGACAGACGCGATACAAAGAACATTGGACGATGCCGGCAAATAGAGATTATATCCATTGATCTGGAACACCGTCGCTGGTTAAACAAACATACCTGTATTGAAGTCAGCACTCTTCACAAAAAGGTACTGCAGGATTGGATGGAAAGTTACGTATAACTGAAGGGAAAAACCCAAAATTTGCAGGATCAGACAAAAATACTTCCTTCATCTTATCCGGTTAATGCTAGAATCTGAGAGACAATACTTTGTTGTTGTTTGTGTATCAGGACGGAAGTTGAGTCTGTCAAACAACACAACGCCGTGCAGGGAAGGTTCTTGCTAGTTAGATACTGCATAGATCCCAGGCGCCATGTTTATCTGGCAGCCTTATTATTTCTGATTATACAGAATTGGGGGGAAAACCTGGGTTTTGCAAAGATTTTCTCAACTTTGTCTCAAAAGTAGATCTGGTAAATGTATGGAACAATGGAATCAGTGTCAAGTAAGTGGGGCAGCTGTTACAGGCGGTAATGACGATTGGTAACAGAGAACAATGAGATGAAAGTGTAACATTCATTAATATTGACGTGATCAATTGTAATCTGATTATTTATAAATGAAATTCTCAACCTTTTATATGGAAATGTCCGAATTGATAAATGCTGGCCTGAAGCGTGAGGTTCGTAGACAACAACAGCCTCATGGATCACCAAATATCCTTGCTTCTTCTCGGTGACAACATCAGCCTCATAGATCACCAAATATCCTTGCTTCTTCTCACTGACAACAACAGCCTCATGGATCACCAAATATCCTTGCTTCTTCTCGCTGACAACAACAGCCTCATAGATCACCAAATATCCTTGCTTCTTCTCGCTGACAACAACAGCCTCATACATCACCAAATATCCTTGCTTTTTCTCGCTGACAACAGCCTCATAGACCACAAAATATCCTTGCTTCTTCTCTCTGACAACATCAGCCTCATAGATCACCAAATATCCTTGCTTCTTCTTAGTGACAACAACAGCCTCATAGATCACCAAATATCTTTGCTTCTTCTCGCTGACAACGACAGCCTCATGGATCACCAAATATCCTTGCTTCTTCTTGCCTACAACAACAACCTCATAGATCACCAAATATCCTTGCTTCTTCTTGCCTATAACAACAGCCTCATAGATCACCAAATATCCTTGCTTCTTCTCGGAGACAACGACAGCCTCATGGATCACCAACTATCCTTGCTTCTTCTCGCTGACAAAAACAACCTCATAGATCACCAAATATCCTTGCTTCTTCTCGCTGACAACGACAGCCTCATGGATCACCAAATATCCTTGCTTCTTCTGGCAGACAACAACAGCCTCATAGATCACCAAATATCCTTGCTTCTTCTCGCTGACAACAACAACCTCATAGATCACCAAATATCCTTGCTTCTTCTCGCTGACAACGACAGCCTCATGGATCACCAAATATCCTTGCTTCTTCTCACTGACAACGACAGCCTCATGGATCACCAAATATCCTTGCTTCTTCTCACTGACAACAACAACCTCATAGATGACCAAATATCCTTGCTTCTTCTCGCTGACAACAACAGCCTCATAGATCACAAATATCCTTGCTTCTTCTCGCTGACAACGACAGCCTCATGGATCACCAAATATCCTTGCTTCTTCTCGCTGACAACATCAGCCTCATAGATCACAAATATCCTTGCTTCTTCTCGCTGACAACGACAGCCTCATGGATCACCAAATATCCTTGCTTCTTCTCGCTGACAACAACAACCTCATAGATCACCAAATATCCTTGCTTCTTCTCGCTGACAACGACAGCCTCATGGATCACCAAATATCCTTGCTTCTTCTCGCTGACAACAACAACCTCATAGATCACCAAATATCCTTGCTTCTTCTCGCTGACAACAACAGCCTCATGGATCACCAAATATCCTTGCTTCTTCTCGCTCACAACAACAACCTCATAGATCACCAAATACCCTTGCTTCTTCTCGCTGACAACAAAAGCCTCATAGACCACCAAATATCCTTGCTTCTTCTCGTTAACAACAACAGCCTGATAGATCACAAAATACCCTTGCTTCTTCTCACTGACAACAACAGCCTCATAGATCACCAAATATCCTTGCTTCTTCTCGCTGACAACATCAGCCTCATAGATCACCAAATATCATTGCTTCTTCTCGCTCACAACAGCCTCATAGAACACAAAATATCCTTGCTTCTTCTCATTGACAACATCAGCCTCATAGAACACCAAATATCATTACTTCTTCTTGGTGACAACAACAGCCTCATAGATCACCAAATACCCTTGCTTCTTCTCGCTGACAACAACAGCCTAATAGATCACCAAATATCATTACTTCTTCTCGCTGACAACAACAGCCTCATAGATCACCAAATATCATTACTTCTTCTTGGTGACAACAACAGCCTCATAGATCACCAAATATCATTACTTCTTCTCGCTGACAACAACAGCCTCATAGATCACCAAATATCATTACTTCTTCTTGGTGACAACAACAGCCTCATAGATCACCAAATACCCTTGCTTCTTCTCGCTGACAACATCAGCCTCATAGATCACCAAATACCCTTGCATCTTCTCACTGACAACATCAGCCTCATAGATCACCAAATACCCTTGCTTCTTCTCGCTGACAACAACAGTTTCATGGATCACCAAATATTCTTACTTCTCGGTGGCAACGCGATTTTTCTCTTTGCATCACCTTTCTTAAATAAAAGGTCAACAAATGTGTTCTGTTGCCTCCCACATGTATTAAACAAGAAAATCCATCACACTCCACGTTGTGTATAGGCAGGGGTGTTAGTATCCATATTTGATATACACTCTCCACACAAGATTTTTTGAGATAATATAGTCATTATTACGCCCGTGCCACTTTACTATACCAGAAAAAAAAAATCCGGTACCCATTTAAGACTGGGTGAATCTGAAAGCAGTTGATCAGGATCGAACGCGACCGCTATTCCTTAGTAGTCCAGTTCACTAGCCACTGAGCTTGTTTCCTAAACAAGCAATTCTGAAACAACTTATTTAAGGCACGTAACACTAACACCACACTATCCACATTAAAATGTGCCCGTGGCAAAATAAATTTGATACTGACACCTTTCTCCATATGAGCCACTGAGCATAACGAAGCTCATTCTCTAAATAAGCCAGGTATTCATGTTTATTATTTCTCTATTATTCCAAGTTTATTATTCTTTTCTCTGGTAGCTCTCATTCCACCCAATCATTTTGTTACAATCTATTGTCTTGATTTAATTCTTGATTTCTATTGAGATTCAGTTTATCCTTTTAACTTGTGATTCTGAATCATTTAATTGCTATAAGTATACAATTAGAAAGAATGAAATGAAAAATAAATACTAAATCTCGATAGAAAGTTAGTCTTATTTTCAATTACTTTCATTTTAATTGTATACACATAGCAATTAAAAGATTCACTTTCCATACTTTCACAAATACAAATTTGGAAATTGACATTTTCCTTGAAGACAAGACAAAAAGAAATATACATGTTCAGATCGTTTTCAAAGACACGATAAAAGCTGCTGTCACTGACCAGGCAAAGGTACTGCTATAGACATGATTATAAGAACTATATATTAAGACCTGACTATATGATAGAATATACATGGAAAATAAACCAGTGCAAGAGATCGACCACTTTATCTATCTTGGAAGTCACATTGATCGGGAAGGGGATACAAGTAAAGAAATTAGAATCAGAATAGCTAAAGCAGCAGTGTCTTTCAGAAGCCTTGAAAAGTTGTGGAAATCAAAACTCAACAACACAAATACAAAACTAAGACTATTCAAATCAAATGTACTATCAACCCTTACGTATGCGTGTGAAAGCTGGAAAAAAAAAGAGACATAGAAACAAAGTTGAACGCATTTGAAAATAAATGTCTACGGAAAATACTTGGTATAGCGTGGAACGAATTCAAAACAAACGAGGAAATTAGAGAAATCGCCAATCAACCACTAATATCTTCAGTAATAAATAAAAGACGATGGTCATACGTTGGACATGTGATGAGAAGAGATAATAACCGAATAGCAAAGCAAGTCCTCATGTGGGAAACAACAGGTAAATGGAAAAGAAGCCGACCCAGAGAGACATGGAGAAGATCATTGATCAGAGAGGCAAGAGCAGCAGGAATCGGCTTCCTCAATGACATAGAGTTGCTTGCACAGAACAGAGACAAATGGCGAAATTTGATAAAATATCTTTACAAGGATTGAAAACTTCTAGAAAAAAAATTTAGAGAAGAGAAAGAGTAACTGCGTCTATGCCCTAAGGGCCGGCTACGACTCGAAAGGTCAACAGATAGATAGATAGATAGATAGATAGATAGATAGATAGATAGATAGATAGATAGATAGATAGATAGATAGATAGATAGATAGATAGATAGATAGATAGATAGATAGATAGATAGATAGATAGATAGATAGATAGATAGATAGATAGATAGATAGATAGATAGATAGATAGATAGATAGATAGATAGATAGATAGATAGATAGATAGATAGATAGATAGATAGATAGATAGATAGATAGATAGATAGATAGATAGATAGATAGATAGATAGATAGATAGATAGATAGATAGATAGATAGATAGATAGATAGATAGATAGATAGATATGACACTGCTAAAGATATGATTATAAGAAACTGTATATTAAGACCTGACTATATGACACTACTAAAGACATGATTATAAGAAACTATATTAAAACCTGAATATATGACACTACTAAAGACATGATTATAAGAAACTATATTAAGACCTGACTATATGACACTGCTAAAGACATGATTATAAGAAATTGTATATTAAGACCTGACTATATGACACTACTAAAGACATGATTAAAAACTCTATATTAAGACCTATCTATATATGAAACTGTTAAAGACATGATTATAAGAAACTGTATATTAAGACCTGACTATATGACACTACTAAAGACATGATTCTAAGAAACTGTATATTAAGACCTGTCTATATGACACTAGAACTCTACACCCATTGATATAAAAAGAGGAGAAAGACAAGGATGCATCCTATCACCAAGCTTGTTCAATTTATACACAGAGCAAATCTTTAAAAACATCACAGATATGCCAGGACTAAACATTAATGGGAAGATAATCAATAACCTAAGATATGCTGATGATACTGTACTACTAGCAGAAAATCCTAAAGATCTACAACAATTACTTAATGTGATAAACATGACAAGCAAAAAATATGGACTATAGATGAATATAAAAAAGACTAAAGCTATGATCATAAACAAAGAAAATTCTCAAGACCTACAATAAAATATCAAAGTAGAAGGAATACATCTAAAGACAGTTCAGAACTACAACTACCTGGGACATACTATAACCAGTGATGGAAAATGTACAACTGAAATAAACAAAAGAATAGGTATGGCAAAAAGTAATTTCAATGCTATGAAAAATATACTAACAACAAAACAAATAACACCAGGGCTAAAACTAAGAATAGTAAAATGTTACATCTTCTCAATATTCCTGTATGGTGCAGAAACATGGACATTAGAACAGAAAACAGAACAGAAAATTGAAGCCTTTGAAATGTGGATTTATAGAAGAATAGGCAGAATTGGATGGAAAGAAAAGATAACAAACGACGAAGTTTTAAAACAACTGAAAATAAAAAGAGAACTGTTAAATACAATTAAGACAAGACAAATGCCATTTTTGGGGCATGTTAAAAGACACAACAGCCAACTAAAATTAATATTCGAAGGGAAAATACAAGGTAAAAGAGACAGAGGCAGACCAAGATTAACATGGACGAGTAACATCAAAAGATGGACAAGCCAATCTATAACAGCCTGCACCATCAAAGCAAGAAACAGAGTAGAATGGCGATCCATGGTAGCCAACCTTCGTTCCGGAGAAGGCACTCAATGATGATGATGATCATGATGATGATGAGATAGAGTTGGATGGAAAGAAATGAAAACAAGTGAAGAAGTTTTAAAACAACTAAAATGAAAATAGAACTACTAAACACAATTAGAGCAAGACAAATGAAATTTTTGGGTAATGTTAAAGACACAACAGCCTAATAAAAGTAAAATTGTAAGGGAAAATACAAGGTAAAAGAGGCAGAGGCAGACCAAGACTAACATGGACGAGTAACATCAAAAGATTGGGTGTCCGGTTAGCGCAATCGATAGGCGGTTGGCTTACCACGGCAACAGCCGGGGTTCGTACCATGGCGAGGACACCTGGGTTTTACTAATGAATGGCGATCCATGGTAGCCAACCTTCGTTGCGGAGATGGCGCTCAATGATGATGATGATATGACACTACTAAAGACAAGATTATAAGAAACTCTATATTAAGACCTGACTATATGACACTACTAAAGACAAGATTATAAGAAACTCTATATTAAGACCTGACTATATGACACTACTAAAGACAAGATTATAAGAAACTCTATATTAAGACCTCACTATATGACACTACTAAAGACAAGATTATAAGAAACTGTATATTAAGACCTAACTATATGACACTACTAAAGACAAGATTATAAGAAACTCTATATTAAGACCTGACTATATGACACTACTAAAGACAAGATTATAAGAAACTGTATATTAAGTACCTGACTATATGACACTACTAAAGACAAGATTATAAGAAACTCTATATTAAGACCTGACTATATGACACTACTAAAGACATGATTATAAGAACCTGTATATTAAGACCTGACTATATGACACTACTAAAGACATGATTATAAGAAACTGTATATTTAGACCTGACTATATGACAATATTTACCAGTCAACACCAGTGGATAAAGAGATACAGCGAAGGCCATGGCGCTGGACAGGACACACACTACGGAAGCCAACTGAGAGCATTACACAACAGGCCCCTTTATGGAGTCCCCAGGGTAAAAGACAAAGAGGAAGACGAAGGAATTCTTGGAGAAGACAGATAGAAGCAGAGATGAAGATGATGGGGAAGACATGGAATGATCTTAAAAAAATGGCAAAAAACAGAACGACTTGGAAAGTGTTTGTTGAAGACCTATGCTCCACTGGGAGCTAAAAAGGTAGAAGAAGAAGATAGGACACTACTAAAGACATGATTATAATAAACTATATATTAAGACCTGACTATATGACACTACTAAAGACATGATTATAAGAAATTCTATATTAAGACCTGACTATATGACACTACTAAAGACAAGATTATAAGAAACTATATATTAAGACCTGACTATATGACACTACTAAAGACATGATTATAAGAAATTCTATATTAAGACCTGACTATATGACACTACTAAAGACATGATTATAAGAAAAACCAAATTAATTTCTTCATCATTATCATTGAGTGACGTCTCCGCATCGACGTTTGGCTACCATGGAGCACCATTCCGCTCTGTCTCTTGCTTTGATGTTGCAACCAATTTACCCGTGTGTTATTGTAGTGCAATATACAAAGCAGGTTAGGGAACGAAAGATACGTACTTTCAAAGCATCCCCCTATAAGGGTCTAAATGTTGGCGTAAAGAACAAAATGAAGCATTAAGGCTACTCGCTATGTCATACAACCTGGCTAAGAAAAATGTACGGGAAATATTTCTACAAAATGTTTGCAACAAAGCACAAATGAGCAGGAAGGAGAAATTTTAAAAAAATAAACGGATGGTTAAAGTCTTACGTAATAAATGGACAACACAAATTAGAACGACGTTTCGGCTCAATAGGTCTTCAGCAGGAACAAACACACATACAGATATGTATATAAAAATATAGTTATAAATAATTTAAAAAATATTTTAAAAATATATTGAAAATTTTAAAAATTGTTTTAAGAATGACAAATGAGCAGGTCAGAGGAAATGTCCTCAATGATAAGAGACAATGTGGTCGATTGATCTGTGGCGTATTTAGAATAGACTAGTTTGTGGGCAGGACGAATGTCAGTGACAGAACGGTTTCTATGTTCATCCAACTTTAAATGATATCTCACATGTTTCTTTTTTTCTCTGGGAGAGGCGGCCCTGCGTTGTGTTGACAAAAATACGAAAATAAATTGTCAATGCTCCGATGATAAGGAAATTAACATTTTATTTCTTTTATGCCATGCATGAGACACGACACTGTTCGTTCTTTTTTGCTTACTAGCTTTCTTTCATACATTCTTCCTTGTTTTCTTTGCAACTTTTGTATGTATCTTTCTTTCATTTGTGTTCTCTTTCCTTCTATTTTCTTTCTTCGTTATTTCTTTCTTTCTTTCCTTTTATTCTTATTTATTTATCTTTATTTCTTTCTCCCTTTCAAGTTTTCTTTCCTTCTTTCTTGTTTCCTTTTGTTCTTGCTTTCTTTCTTTATTTTCCTTTCCTTATTTCTTTCTTGTTTTTATTTCTTTTTTTTCTGTTTTCTTTTTCTTTATTTATTTTCTTTTTTCTTTTTTTTCCCCTTTCATTTCAAGAAAAGTTTCGTAGTGGACTTCGTAACAAGCGAAAGCAGATATAAACAATTTATACTAAATGTAGGGTACTCGGATTTTGAAGACAACGAAATGAGTTATGCACAATGCTTATTAAACATAGGGCGCCACGTGAATGTAACAACAATGTAATAACAGGCTGAACTAGGCCAAGAGACTTTGTTGGTATCCTTCAAGATGCCACGAGGCATGTATCCCGTTAACAGATTTGACAACTCGAAGCCAAGGAGAAGAAGTTGATGAGAAGTGCGCCTTTTCTACAGAGAAACTGTCTAGGGGAGGGAATACAGATGTTGGAGCAGCAAGTAGGAACGAATTATGCCTCATGTCGTCAGCAGTTTGAATTCCAGAACTGCGGCAGTACTTGGGCACAATAATAACATCAAAATGGAAGATTCACCACCTAAATAACAAGTAGGATGTCTCAAGCCAAAATAGCATTTCAGAAAATGAAAGACATATCGTGTAGCAAGTCTATGTCAATAGAAGTGAGAAAGATAATTCAGTGCTATATAGAGCTCATTCTGATATATGTAAGTAAGTCATGGAAAGTAGAAAAGCAAATGAAAAAACGAGTAGAGGCCCCAGAAATAGGATCTCTCAGAAGAATGTTGAGAATTTTCTGAACAGCTAGAAAAGACCAACGAGGAAATTCTCAACGGGGCTACCACAAAATGGAAGCTCCTAAAAAACATCAGAAAGAAACAATCGACATTTTTAGGACACATCATGAGAAGAAACAAGTTGGAATAGTTGGTTACAACTAGCAAAACACAGAGAAAGAGATATCGCGGACGACAAAGAATGAAGATACTACATAGCTTGGTGTCATGGCACTGAAAACAGTCAACAACAGAACTGATATAATGTACTGTGGATAGAAAATTGTGAAAGGTCATGATCGCCTACGCCTAACTTAACTGCACGCCCACGATGGTGCCTGCGACAGCACACCTCGCCTACCTGTAGCGGCCCACTATGGTGCCTGCGACAGCACACCTCGCCTACGCCAACCTGTAAGTCCCACGATGGTGCCTGCAACAGCACACCTCGCCTACGACAACCTGTAAGGCCCACGATGGTGCCTGCAACAGCACACCTCGCCTACGCCAACCTGTAAGGCCCACCATGGTGACTGCGGCAGTACACCTGTGCATTTGTTGCGCGGCCTTTAGTTGTCTCCACTACAGCAACCAGACTGCCAGGTACACCAGCGAGAATGCTCAGACCCTACCAGTTCAGACAGCCTAATTGCAATTTGTGACCGTCGGATCCCAAGACGAGACCACGCAAATGCCGTTATGTTGTCCGATTGTGAAAGCAGGATATAACAGCCAGCCGTTGGCGCGTGCAAGTGTGGTCATAGTTGACCAGTATCTGGTTGACCTGTGACCCTTGCAGACAGAGACTCTGGAACTATGTCAGGACAGCTGTAGCATTGACACGATGGTTAAGATGTGACAACAAATACTATTTTTGTGGGTACTTTTATACTCGAAATTTTTAACTTTTTTTGTTGAAGCGTGTGATTTTTACGTTGAAAGTTGTAGTTCGCTATCTACTTATTTTATTCTCCCCACCCCACCAACCAACCAACCTCCTCTCAACAGCTCTCTCTTTCTCTCTATCCTTTTCTCTCTTACTTCTCTCTATATCATTGAATTTCCTTAGAAAGGCAAACCTCGATACACAATGTGTATTATATCTCACGCTTATGATCAATCCCTCTCTGTCAAGGCATCAATGAAAAGCGTTACAATTTATAAATTAATTTGTGGAAAAAAACAAATATCTCTATTCTAAAAATAACAGCAACCAACTTTTAGACACAACAAAAAACAAAAAAAAAACTGAAGCAAAGTTCATCATGTCAACGTACTACTGTCGTCAAAACTAAATTCCATAAAAATCATCTTAAATAAAGAATAAAGTCTTCAGATAAGGTCGAAATCACACAGAAATCAAACAAGGGTCGTTTCCAAAAATAAAACTGTTCGGACGAAATGATTTCACATTATAATTATCAATGATGACAACGTATACAATATATATATTATCAATATAGTTTATCTGAAAATTTTAAACCCAAAAAAATGTCAAATGAGCACATTGAGCAATAACTATAATGTTACTGACGCATGTGACGTTTTATTAAACATATGCTTGTAAAGAGAAAATGATTGTGAAGAAAAAAACAGCAATATAGATAATCAAAAGTATATTTAACACAAGCGGATTCACGTCAATGGGAATATGGATGTGATATCTCTCACATAACATCAACAAAGTGTACACATGATTAAGTCTTAAAATGTCGCAAAAAAAAAAAAAAAGTAAAGGCACTTCTGAGTTGGGTTCAACATCCTGTCACAACCCATAACACAACCGGAACTCTTACAACTAGATCTCAAATATTACATCATTGAAACAAGTATTACCTTCACAAAGGACTAAGTATGTTAGCGTTAAAACAGCTACGGCAATTTATCGTTAAACAAGTTCTTACTTGAAATGTAGGTTATAACAATATATCTCATACACACATTCACACATGTTCTATACAAATATATCTCACACACATACACAAATTTTCTATACAAATATATTACACACACATACACACATTTTCTATACAAATATATCTCACACACATACACTAACGTTCTATACAAATATATCACACACACATACACAAATGTTCTATACAAATATATCACACTCACATACACAAATACTCTATACAAATATCACACACACATACACACAAATGTTCTATACAAATATATCTCTCACACACACACACTCAAATGTTCTATACAAATATATCTCACACAAATACATAAATGTTCTATACAAATATATCTCACAAATGTTCTATACAATATATCTCACACACATACACAAATACTCTATACAAATATATCTCTCACACACACACACACACACAAATGTTCTATACAAATATATCTCACACACACACATACTCAAATGTTCTATACAAATATATCTCACACACATACACAAATGTTCTATACAAATATATCTCACACACACAAACTTTCTATACAACTATATCACACACGCATACACAAATGTTCAATAAAAATATCACACACACATTTACACAAATGTTCTATACAAATATGTCACACACATATACACACATGTTCTATAGAATAAACTAGCACATTAAACAAGCACAACTCATCAACATTGTACACAAATAGAATACATTAGCACATTAAACAAGCACACCTCATCAACACTTTACACAAACAGAATACACTAGCATATTAAACAAGCACAACTCATCAACATTTTATAAAAATATAATACACTAGCA
Organism: Megaustenia siamemsis; assembly: GCA_032433765.1. NCBI lineage: Eukaryota > Metazoa > Mollusca > Gastropoda > Stylommatophora > Ariophantidae > Megaustenia > Megaustenia siamemsis. Next base: position 7,709,188 of record JAVIAB010000073.1, read on the forward strand.
CATTAAACAAGCACAACTCATCAACATTTTATAAAAATATAATACACTAGCACATTAAACAAGCACAATTCATCAACATTTTACACAAATAGAATACATTAGCACATTAAACAAGCACAACTCATCAACATTTTGCACAAATAGAATACACTAGCACATTAAACAAGCACAACTCATCAACACTTTACACAAATAGAATACACTAGCACATTAAACAAGCACAACTCATCAACATTTTATAAAAATAGAATACACTAGCACATTAAACAAGCACAACTCATCAACATTTTATAAAAAAAGAATACACAAGCACATTAAACAAGCACAACTCATCAACATTTTATAAAAATAGAATACACTAGCACATTAAACAAGCACAACTCATCAACATTTTACACAAATAGAATACACTAGCACATTAAACAAGCACAACTCATCAACATTTTACACAAATAGAATACACTAGCACATTAAACAAGCACAACTCATCAACATTTTACACAAATGGAATAAACTAGCACATTAAACAAGCACAACTCATCAACATTTTACACAAATAGAATACACTACCACATTAAACAAGCACAACTCATCAACATTTTACACCAATAGAATACACAAGCAAATTAAACATGCACAACTCATCAACATTTTACACAAATAGAATACACAAGTAAATTAAACAAACACAACTCATCAACACTTTACACAAATAGAATGCACTAGCACACTAAACAAGACAATACATCAACACTATAGACAAAAGGATCAATCAACTTCTAATATTGGTAAAGCAAAACAAACAAAATAGACCTCTTGTAAATACATTAAAAAAAACGAGAAATACAAATCCAACAAACTTCTCAAACAAACAAATCCAACAAACTTCTCATACAGACAAATCCAACAAACTTCTCATACAAACAAATCCAACAAACTTCTCATACAAACAAATCCAACAAACTTCTCATACAGACGAATCCAACAAACTTCTCATACAAACAAATCCAACAAACTTCTCATACAGACAAATCTAACAAACTTCTCATACAAACAAATCCAACAAGATTCTCATACAAACAATTCCAACAAGCTTCTCATACAAACAAATCCAACAAGATTCTCATGCAATCAAATCCAACAAGATTCTCATACAAACAATTCCAACAAGCTTCTCACACAAACAAATCCAACAACATTCTCATACAAACAATTCCAACAAGATTCTCATACAAACAAATCCAATAACATTCTCATACAAACAAATCCAACAAGATTCTCATACAATCAAATCCAACAAGATTCTCATACAAACAAATCCAAAAAGATTCTCATACAAAGAAATCCAAACAGCCTCTCATACAAACAAATCTAACAAACTTCTCATACAAACAAAACTAACAAACTACTCACACAAACAAATTCAACAAGCTTCGCATACAAACAAATCTAACAAGCTTCTCACACAAACAAATCTAACAAGCTTCTCATACAAACAAATCTAACAAGCTACTCATATAAACAAATCTAACAAGCTTTTCATACAAACAAAACTAACAAACTACTCACACAAACAAATTCAACAAGCTTCTCATACAAACAAATCTAACAAGCTTCTCATACAAACAAATCCAACAATCTTCTCACACAAACAAATTCAACAAGCTTCTCATACAAACAAATCTAACAAGCTTCTCACACAAACAAATTCAACAAGCTTCTCATACAAACAAATCTAACAAGCTTCTCACACAAACAAATTCAACAAGCTTCTCATACAAACAAATCTAACAAGCTACCCATACAAACAAATCTAACAAGCTTCTCACACAAACAAATCTAACAAGCTACCCATACAAACAAATCTAACAAGCTTCTCACACAAACAAATTCAACAAGCTTCTCATACAAACAAATCTAACAAGCTACCCATACAAACAAATCTAACAAGCTTCTCACACAAACAAATTCAACAAGCTTCTCACACAAACAAATCTAACAAGCTACCCATACAAACAAATCTAACAAGCTTCTCACACAAACAAATTCAACAAGCTTCTCATACAAACAAATCTAACTAGCTTCTCACACAAACAAACTAAAAAGCTACTCATACAAACAAATCTAACTAGCTTCTCATACAAACAAATCTAACAAGCTTCTCACACAAACAAATTCAACAAGCTTCTCATACAATCAAATCCAACAAGATTCTCATACAAACAAATCCAAAAAGATTCTCATACAAAGAAATCCAAACAGCCTCTCATACAAACAAATCTAACAAACTTCTCATACAAACAAAACTAACAAACTACTCACACAAACAAATTCAACAAGCTTCGCATACAAACAAATCTAACAAGCTTCTCACACAAACAAATCTAACAAGCTTCTCATACAAACAAATCTAACAAGCTACTCATATAAACAAATCTAACAAGCTTTTCATACAAACAAAACTAACAAACTACTCACACAAACAAATTCAACAAGCTTCTCATACAAACAAATCTAACAAGCTTCTCATACAAACAAATCCAACAATCTTTTCTCACACAAACAAATTCAACAAGCTTCTCATACAAACAAATCTAACAAGCTTCTCACACAAACAAATTCAACAAGCTTCTCATACAAACAAATCTAACAAGCTTCTCACACAAACAAATTCAACAAGCTTCTCATACAAACAAATCTAACAAGCTACCCATACAAACAAATCTAACAAGCTTCTCACACAAACAAATCTAACAAGCTACCCATACAAACAAATCTAACAAGCTTCTCACACAAACAAATTCAACAAGCTTCTCATACAAACAAATCTAACAAGCTACCCATACAAACAAATCTAACAAGCTTCTCACACAAACAAATTCAACAAGCTTCTCACACAAACAAATCTAACAAGCTACCCATACAAACAAATCTAACAAGCTTCTCACACAAACAAATTCAACAAGCTTCTCATACAAACAAATCTAACTAGCTTCTCACACAAACAAACTAAAAAGCTACTCATACAAACAAATCTAACTAGCTTCTCATACAAACAAATCTAACAAGCTTCTCACACAAACCAATTCAACAAGCTTCTCAAACAAATAAATCTAACAAGCTTCTCAAACAAACAAATTCAACAAGCTTCTCACAAAAACAAATTCAACAAGTTTCTCATACAAACAAATTCAACAAGCTTCTCAAGCAAACAAATTCAACAAGCTTCTCACACAAACAAATTCAACAAGTTTCTCATACAAACAAATTCAACAAGCTTCTCAAACAAACAAATTCAACAAGCTTCTCACACAAACAAATTCAACAAGTTTCTCAAACAAACAAATTCAACAAGCTTCTCACACAAACAAATTCAACAAGTTTCTCAAACAAACAAATTCAACAAGTTTCTCAAACAAACAAATTCAACAAGTTTCTCAAACAAACAAATCTAAGAAGCTTCTCATACAAACAAATTCAACAAGCTTCGCATACAAACAAATTCAACAAGCTTCGCATACAAACAAATTCAGCAAGCTTCTCACACAAACAAATTCAGCAAGCTTCTCATACAAACAAATTCAGCAAGCTTCGCATACACACAAATCTAAGAAGCTTCTCATACAAACAAATTCAGCAAGCTTCTCATACAAACAAATTCAACAAGCTTCTCAAACAAACAAATCTAAGAAGCTTCTCATACAAACAAATCTAAGAAGCTTCTCATACAAACAAATTCAACAAGCTTCTCAAACAAACAAATCTAAGAAGCTTCTCATACAAACAAATCTAAGAAGCTTCTCATACAAACAAATCTAAGAAGCTTCTCATACAAACAAATTCAACAAGCTTCTCAAACAAACAAATCTAAGAAGCTTCTCATACAAACAAATTCAACAAGCTTCTCAAACAAACAAATCTAAGAAGCTTCTCACACAAATAAATTCAGCAAGCTTCTCATACAAACAAATCTAAGAAGCTTCTCATACAAACAAATCTAAGAAGCTTCTCATACAGACAAATCTAACAAGCTTCTCATACAGACAAATCTAACAAGCTTCTCATACAAATAAATCTAACAAGCTTCTCATACAAACAAATCTAACAAGCTTCTCATACAGACAAATCTAACAAGCTTCTCATACAAATAAATCTAACAAGCTTCTCATACAAACAAATTCAACAAGCTTCTCATACAAACAAATCTAACAAGCTTCTCATACAAACAAATCTAACAAGCTTCTCATACAGACAAATCTAACAAGCTTCTCATACAAATAAATCTAACAAGCTTCTCATACAAATAAATCTAACAAGCTTCTCATACAAATAAATCTAACAAGCTTCTCATACAAACAAATTCAACAAGCTTCTCATACAAATAAATCTAACAAGCTTCTCATACAAATAAATCTAACAAGCTTCTCATACAAATAAATCTAACAAGCTTCTCATACAAATAAATCTAACAAGCTTCTCACACAAATAAATCTAACAAGCTTCTCATACAAATAAATCTAACAAGCTTCTCACACAAACAATTCATTAAACTTCTCACACAAACAAATTCAACAAGTTTCTCACACAAACAAATTCATTAAACTTCTCACACAAACAAATTCAACAAGTTTCTCACACAAACAATACAAAAAAAGGCGTCTTATAAAATCATCATCATCATGTGCCATACCGGTTGACGTAGGCGATCATGTCCCTCCACAATCTTCTACCCACAGTGCATCGTATCAGTTCTGTTGTTGACTGCTTTCCATGCCATGACACCAAGCTATCCAGTATTTTCTCTCTTTGTCGCCTGCGATCTCTCTTTCCTTTTATTGTGTCAGTTGTAATCAAGTATTCCAACTTTCCTTTTCTCATGACGTGCCCGAAAAATGTTGATTGCTTCATTCTGATGTTTTTTAAGAGCTCCTTTTTTGTGTTGGCCTCTTTGTGAACTTCCTTATTGGTCTTTTTAGCTGTCCAGGGAACTTTCAACATTCTTCTGAGAAATCCCATCTCTGTGGCCTCTATTCGTCTTTTCATTTATTTGTCTGCTGTCTCCTTGATTCGCTTCCATAGGTCAGATTTGGTTCTATATAGCACCGATGAACTCTCTTTCTCATTTTTATTGACACAGATTTGTTGCATAAGATATTTTTCATTTTCTGGAATGCAATTTTGGCCTGAGCTATTCTGCTTTTTATTTCTGTGGTGTATCTCCCATCTGATGTTATTATTGTGCCCAAGTATTTGAAACGTTGCACTTGTTTCAGATTTGTCTTCTTATAACATACACAGTGTAAATTTAAAATGTTTTTACAGAAGAATGTTGGGAATACCATGCAGAGCTAAGAAGAGTAATGAACATGTTCTGAAAGAGGCCAAAGCAACAAGAGCGCAAATTTGCAATATTAGGAAGCAATCATCATTTTTTGGCCATGCAATGAGAAGAGAACAACTGGAATATATTATAACAACTTTGACAATTGAGGGACGAAGAGATAGAGGGAAGCAAAGAGAAAAAATACCAGACAGCTTAAGAGAATGGCTTGGCAGTATGTCAACAACAGAAATGACAAATAACTGTCGTGCTCGAAAGTTGTGGAGAGACATGATCACCTACGCCAGCAGGCCCGGTACTTGATGATGATGAAATTAAAACTATAAAGCAGAAGAAGCAAAAGAAACAAACAAAGACAGATTACAGTTCACCCAGCGCTATAACCAGCCATATCAAACTGCCCACATAAGGGTCACTATCATACAAATAATAATACACAATTTGATACTTTTATTTCATGAAATTTTGACAAAGAATTATTAATGAAAATAGCAGAAATTATCCATTCGTCTTTAGCATGAGAAGAATAATCATAATTGTTAATACTAGATAACGTAAGCGAAGATGAAACACAAGATAAATAAGCATAAGTTATATTATGACATCAGCTAAATCAAGATTTAGTCAAATATAAATAGTCATAATTTGTTAAAATAGCTAGCTCAAATAAGATTGAATAAAAGATAAATTATAATTTATATCAATCGAGTTACCAAGATTTAACCTAAGATAATTATGACAATATGTGTAACATTAGATAGGTCCTATCAAAATTTATATCTATTGTCCTTTCGAGCCGAAGACGGCACATAGGGCAGAACAACAGTCTCAAAAATAGAAACCTTGCGTGCCAGAATGGCACATATTGCAGAGATCACTGCTCTAAAATCTATGGCGCTATTATCAAGATTTAACCTAAGATAATTATGACAAAATATGTAACATTAGATAGGCCACCATGATTTTACCTAATATAATTATGACAATATATAACATCACATATGTCCATCATGATTTAACCTAAGTATAACAATAGTACTTTATATTTATTTTGCCCCATCAAAATGTAACCTAGTATAGTAATGACACCATATAACATCTGATAGACACCACCAATATTTACCTACAATAACAATGACAATATATAACATCAGATTGATCCCTCTACAAGTTTTACCTACAATAATAACAATATATACAATCTGATAGACACCACCAATATTTACCTAAAATAGTAATGATAATATATAACATCAGACAGGTCTCTCCATGATTTACCTAAAATAATAATAACCATATATATCATTAAAAAGGTCCTTCCAGGATTTACCTAAATTTATAGTGACCAAAAGTAACATCTGATAGGTCCCTCCAAGATTTAACCTATTATAATAATAACAATATATAACATCAGATAGGCCCCTTCCAAGATTTACCTATAATAATAATGACCATATATAACATAAGACAGGCCCCTTCCAAGATTTACCTACAATAATAATGACCATATATAACATCAGATAGGCCCCTTTCAAGATTTAACCTATTATAATAATAACAATATATAACATCAGATAGGCCCCTTCCAAGATTTACCTATAATAATAATGACCACATATAAAATAAGACAGGCCCCTTCCAAGATTTACCTATAATAATAATGACCATATATAACATCAGAGAGGCCCCTTCCAAGATGTACCTATAATAATAATGACAATTTAAAACATCAGATATCCCCTTTGATGTACAAAGAAGTACTCATGTACACATAAATAATAATGTACACAGAAGTAATCGTGTGCACAAATAATAATGTACACATAAATAATCATGTACAGAAAAGTAACCATGTACACAGAAAGAATCATGCACACAGAAACGATCATATACACATAAATAATAATGTACACATAAATAATAATGCACACATAAATAATCACAGAAATGTAACCATGAATCATGCACACACGATCATATACAAAATGTACACATAAATAATCATGTACAGAAAAGTAACATGTCAGAAAGAATCATGCACACAGAAACGATCATATACACATAAATAATAATGTACACATAAATAATCATGTACAGAAAAGTAAACATGTACACAGAAAGAATCATGCACACAGAAACGATCATATACACATAAATAATAATGTACACATAAACAAGCGCTTAAACAATGAGGGCAAAGGCGCCGGTCAGCCTCAGGGCTGAAAAGAGCCAGCATCTTATAGCTGACTGTACCAGGAATGGTGAACCAGAACTATCCAGATCCAATGCCACCATTTTGTGGGTTCCTTAGAACAGACTAACTAGTCTGGCAAATGTTAATGGATCGAGAGGGAAGGCAAATCCGTACTCAAAAATGTCATGTGAAATCGGATATACTAGGCCTGAAAGCTCAAATGTTACAGCTTGGCTACAAACCAGAACACAACGAATCTACTCTCTTAACGTCCTTTTATTTGACAATGTAGGGGATGATTCATTTCGCCAGTAGTTGAGCGAGCGCAAGAAAGAAAGAAAATGTACACAGAAACAGTCATGTACACATAAACAGTCATCCACATAGAAACAGTCATGTACTCAGAAACAGTCATCCACATAGAATCAGTCATGTACTCAGAAACAGTCATCCACATAGAAACAGTCATGTACTCAGAAACAGTCATCCACATAGAAACAGTCTTGTACTCAGAAACAGTCATCCACATAGAAACAGTCTTGTACTCAGAAACAGTCATCCACATAGAAACAGTCATGTACTCAGAAACAGTCATCCACATAGAAACAGTCATGTACTCAGAAACAGTCATCCACATAGAATCAGTCATGTACTCAGAAACAGTCATCCACATAGAATCAGTCATGTACTCAGAAACAGTCATCCACATAGAAACAGTCATGTACACATAAACAGTCATCCACACAGAAACAGTCATGTATACATAAACAGTCATCCACACAGAAACAGTTATCCACATAGAATCAGTCATGTACTCAGAAACAGTCATCCACATAGAATCAGTCATGTACTCAGAAACAGTCATCCACATAGAATCAGTCATGTACTCAGAAACAGTCATCCACATAGAAACAGTCATGTACTCAGAAACAGTCATCCACACAGAAACAGTCATGTATCAAAACAGTCATCACAGAAACAGTTATACATAGAATCAGTCATCGTACTAAACAGTCATGCAATAGACATAGCCATACAAGAAACATCTCATATATATATATATAGAAACATCATACATAGAAACAGTCATGGGGGAGAGAAAGAAACATCATGTAATAGAAAAGCATGTATCAAAACAGAGAAAGAACAATATACAAAGGAAACAATAATCATACACAGATGCATGACATAGCATCAGATAACATATGTGCATATATATGCACAGATATATATATATATGAGCAGAGAAGAGAGAGTTTATATACAGAGAAACACGTCATGTAAAGAAAAGTCATGATACAGAGAAATCCTATGTATAGAATAATAATCATAAACAGAGAAATATTATGTAAAGGAAACCGGAATGTACAAGGAAACAGTCATGTACAGGGAAAAAGTAATGTACAGAGTAATCATTATTTATATAGAAATAGTCATGTACACAGAGAATCGTCATGTACAGAGTAATCATTATATATAGAGGAATAGTCATGTACACAGAGAATCGTCATGTACAGAGTAATCATTATATATATAGAAATAGTCATGTACACAGAGAAACAGTCACGTACAGAGAAACAGTACATACACTGCAGAGAAACAGTCATGTAGAGAGAAACAGTCATGTAGATAGAAACAGTCATGTAGATAGAAACAGTCATGTAGATAGAAACAGTCATGTAGATAGAAACAGTCATGTAGATAGAAACAGTCATGTAGAGAGAAACAGTCATGTAGAGAGAAACAGTCATGTAGAGAGAAACAGTCATGTAGATAGAAACAGTCATGTAGAGAGAAACAGTCATGTAGAGAGAAACAGTCATGTAGAGAGAAACAGTCATGTAGATAGAAACAGTCATGTAGAGAGAAACAGTCATGTAGAGAGAAACAGTCATGTAGATAGAAACAGTCATGTAGATAGAAACAGTCATGTAGAGAGAAACAGTCATGTAGAGAGAAACAGTCATATAGAGAGAAACAGTCATATAGAGAGAAGCAAGGTACTGATACAAGGGAAGAATATCAAAGCTCAAAGTAACGTGTCAGCAAGCAATCAGTAGGAGGTAAACAAAGGTACATCAGTGAATGGTAAACAAGAGGGTAAGTAAGATGTAGTTTCCAGGCAAATATTGGGAGTAGACAAACACGTCATCAGCAAACGACTCCAATCTTTCAACAATTGTAAACATTAAAATAACACGATAATTCTCAAATGTTATATTTTCTGAGCAAGAGAAACTGCAACAAATATAGAGGTATATCGCATCTCAGTCATGTAGGAAAGTTAAATACCAACATTGTGGAGAAAAAGACTAAGACTAATAATACAACTACAGTTAAGCGATTCTCAAATGGGGTTCAGAAAAAAATGAAAAGTATGTACTGATGCTCTATTCGCATTAAAACAGCTAGCAGAAAACACGACAGAACATAATCAAAATGTGCTTATACCTTTCATTGACCAGGAAAAAGCATTCGACCTAGTAAACAGAAAACAACTGTGGGAGATACTAACAACATACGGAGTAAGCCAACACCTAACCAACCTAATTAAAAGTCTCTACTCAACAGCAGCTGCACAGTCAGAACAGCAGCAGGCTACACAGACCACTTCGAAGTTAGATCAGGTGTAAGACAGAAGTGTGTACTATTCCCCTACTGTTTATTACATACATGGACTATATATGTAAGTTACCCAACCCATCAGAGACAGGATATCAATGAGCTTCTATTTGCAAATGATCAGGCACTAACTAATACGTAGAAACATAGAAGACCTATAAGAATACTTAAATAGACTCAACAGCACAGGGACAAAGTACAACGTGAAAATCAACATCAACAAAACAGAAGTCATGAATATCGCAAAATAGAAACAGAACATCAACATAACTATAGAAGGCAGACAACTAAAACAAGTAGAGCGATTCAAATACTAAGAGGTCTAATGACAAACGACAATTCACAAACAGCAGAAGTAGACTCAAGATGCAACAAAGCTTGTCAAATTATTGGACAGCTATCACCACTATTGTCCAACACGAAAATAACTCAGGAGGCAAAAAGGGCACTCTACAATACAATCTTCATCCCAACGTTGTGCTCACAACGAGCCTTCAATAAACGTTGCAAGAACACCAGACCCAAGGGTCGAACACGAAAACAATGGATTGATGGTATATTATAAACACAAGGAAACAGCCACATAGGCGAACAGAAGAGCAAAAGACCACAAATTATATCTCCCCTCGACGCTGAAAGGCAAATGAGGAAGGAAAGAACAGGAAGAAAATAATCACTGAGTGTGTACTCAGTGATACCAGCTTTGAAAAGGATATGTGTCTGGCTGACTACTGGGTCGGGTAAGGTAATAACAGCGAGGAATATCTGTCGTCTGCACACTTCTAATTAATGTGGTCTAGTGGTAAATGTAATTACCATCATCTCCCTACAGCAGCCGTACATGTAACGGTTTGTTCAATGGCTTGAAGAAATGGGCTACAATTATAGACTTGTAGAAGGCAAATCGGAGCTTCTAGGTGAGATAGATGCAAGAAGTGATCTCAGTTTGAACTATCAAACAAAATAAACTATCTTGACGGTTTTCATCCAATTTCTTCTGCCTACCTGTTGAATTAGCAGAGCCAGACCAAGTAGATGTGGGTTCATGACATCAAGGAGACCTTGAACATGACAACAGAAGTGGGAGATCTGGCTAGAGATAGAGATTCCTTCAGATGGACTGTGGTGAAAGCAACGTTACGTGAAGAACATTTCAGCTCATGACCTGTTGGATTTAAAGAGTGGAGAATAAAGGCCGCGTGTCCAGTGAAGTCGCTTTATGTTTTCGGGTTGCAGCTTTTAATTTACGCCATCCCGAATCAGAGAAAACAATTTTGTTGACCCTGCCATTGACACGAACCGGCGTTCTTCAATCTCATTGAGAGGGGTAAAATAGCAATCAAGAAATGGAATAGAAATACTGTAAGTGATAACGACTGAAGAAGTGAACATACATTTGTTTAGATTGACAGATATGGCGTCACAGTGTTTGGCTGGTTGTTTTTTTCAACTTTGACCTCTGACGAAGTCCCTAGAGATTAGCAACTGAATTTTGTGTGTTAATCCGTTTTTCACTGGCAGCCGTGTGCACAAGCATCCCACGCTGCACACATAACTCTATGTGTTACTATGAAGTTACTCATATTTGTTTCCATCCATGAGTAATTGACGTTTCAAGCCGGGCCTCGCTACTGACACTAGGGGTGGTTGCCGCAGAGAGAAATTATAAATAAAAATCCCAACTGGTGCTGCCGGTATTTGAACCGACAACCTCTCTGTCCCGAGGCCGGCGTCTTGCCCCGAGATCAACCCGTCCCCTGGCTGTGGTTATGAGGACAAAGGGGCACGGCATCAACATTAAATATGGAACATAAATGTCAACTTTTGGCGTCGAGAGGGACCTGACAAACCACCATTTCTTAATAAGAGCTGAAATGACACATGGCTAAATGTGAAATGACTATTTATCTGGCACAATACAGCGAGATCATCGGAACAAAGATGTTGATAAGTGAACAATAATGACATTAGAGAAATATAGAAATCGGGGAAGTATTAACATATAATAGTACAACTATAGAGGAGTTGCTGCAATACGGATCGTTGTTATTGGTTTTTGTGTGATGTTGATTTGACCAATTCATGTGTGAAAATAATGTGCGCGAGTAACATACGAAATTAATTGTGTTGAATATTTATTTCGTGTATGAAGCTTATGTGTAAAATAATGTGCGAATTGTGTGTAATGTATATGTAAAATTCATAATCATTATCATGTGCCATAGCGGTTGGCGTAGGCGATCATGTCCTTCCACAATCTTCTATCTACAGTGTATCATATCAGTTCTGTTGTTCTCTGTTTGCCATGCCATGACACCAAGCTATCCGGTATTTTCTCTCTTTGTCGTCCGCGATCTCTCTCTCCTTGTATTTTGCCAGTTGTAACCAAGTATTCCAACTTTCATCGTCTCATGATGTGCCTGAAAAATGTTGATTGTTTCTTTCTGATGTTTTTTAGGAAATCCCTTGTTGTGTTGACCTATGTAAAGTTAATATGTGATATTCATGTTTTAGGTTAATTCATGAAGTTAATTTCTGAATTACTAGGCGAAGTTACTGTTCAAATTTGATGTATTTTTTAAAATGTGCTAATTCTTGAAGTTAATATGTAAGAAAACGTGAAATACATTAAATGTACTTCATTTTTTTGTGAATGTGATATGTGAAAATAGTGTGCGAAGTTCAGGAGAATTCAATGCTTGAAATTAATTCAAGAATTTCATGTGTGAACTTTATACATATATTTGATCTCTGCCTATAAATTTGATTATGTATGTATCTGGCTTACACATAAATGTGATATATGAATTTAATTATGAATATGTATGTACTTGGCTCACACATAAATTCATCAAGTATATGAAGTAGCTGTATATCTAGAGAATTGATAACCATATATATGTATATATATGTATATATATATATATATATATATATATATATATATATATATATATATATATACATATATATGCATATATATTATAATAACAACACTGTAATAACAAGGAACTGTAGTAGTCATTAATTATTTGGACTTTGCTTGTATGATATTAATTACTACAGTACACCATGTCAATATGATATAGAGCTTAATAAAAATCTCAGTTACATCATCATCATCAAGTACCATGCCTGCTGGCGTAGGTGATAATATCTCTCCACAACTTTCGACCTCGACAGTTATTTATCATATCTGTTGTTGGCCTTCTTTCAAGTCATTCTCTTAAGCTGTCTTGTATCTTTTCTCTTTGCTTCTCTCTATTCGTCCCTCAATTTTCCCAGTTGCCACAATATATTCCAGCTGTTCCCTTCTTATTGCGCGGCCAAAAAATGATGATTGTTTCTTCCTAATTTTGGAAATTAGCTCTCCTTTTCCTTTGGCCTCTTTCACAACGTTTTCATTACTCTTCTTAGCTGTCCATGGTATTCTCAACATTCTTCGGTAAAACCACATTCATATAGCCTCCAGTGATCCTCTTGTCGAATGTCCTATTGTTGTCCATGATCCACATCCATTTTTAAAGACTGGCTCTACATAACATTTAAGAACTATTTTTCTTGTTTTTATTGTTGAAAATGTATTGTACAGTGTCTTCCTCATTTTTTAAAAAGATTTGTTTGCCATTTTTTAAACATTGTTCCCAGATATTTAAATTCATGTACATGTTTTAATATTGTTCCACTTGTCTTTATTTTGCACTGAGGTGATGGCTTTTTCTCTACGTTGCTACCATCACTTCTGTCTTTTTGCTATTAAGGTTGAGTCCTTTATTTTTGCTTTCTTTCATTATGTCTAAGATTTCGTGTAACTTATCTTCACTATTAGCAATTAAGACTGTATCATCAGCATACCTCAGATTATTTATATTATGACCTCCAATTGTTATTCCAGGCATGCCCCTTATAGATCTTAAAATAATCTCACTATAAATATTAAATAAATCTGGTGACAGCACCCAACCTTGACTAACACCTTGTTTTATTTGTTGAAACATTCCCAATTGATTTCCAGTTCTTATGACCCCTGTTTGTTGCCAGTACATGTTCTTTATTATTCTTAGATCTTTGCTGTCTACGTTTATGTTTTCTAAAATTTTATTATTTCTTGGTGCTTTACTTTGTCAAATCCTTTGGTATAATCTATGAAACATAGGTATAGATCTGTTTTCACCTCTATTGCTCTTTCTACTAAAGATCTTATGATATAAATGGCATTGCCTGTTCCTTTATCTCTAACAAAACCACACTGTTCATCGCTAATTTCTGGACTGATTTTGTTTCACACTCTTCGCATGATGATTCTTAGTAATATCTTAGTCATATGACTCATAAGGCTTATTGTGCGATGATCATCGCATTCAGTCGCACCCGATTTCTTTGGTAGGGCTATGAATATTGATTTGAGCATGTCGTCTGGTATATATCCGCTGTTGTAGATATCATTCAATATTTGTGTTATTATTTCTATTCCAAAATCACCCATGGCTTCAATCTCTTCTTTAGTTATATTATCTGGTCCAGGAGCTTTGCCTGCTTTCATATTGCGCAAGGCGACTTCCACTTCTTCGTTGAGTATTTCTGGTCCTTCCCCATTATCCTTAATATCTACTTCCGTTCGTTCATCATAATAAAGATCTTTAATACTTTCTGTCCATCATTCTCTAATGCTTTCTTGTTCAATCAACAGTTCTTCTTCCATTGATCTTAAACATCCAGTTTTTAATTGCACTTTCTTCCTGTTAATTCTTCAATTTGTTTGTATATAGCTTTAGCATCTCCTTTTTGTTGCATTTCAATATCTTTGCATCTCTCTTTTAGCCATGCTTCTTTTGCCTCATTGCATTTTATTATAATTTCTTTAATTAATCTCTTATACTCATCTTTGTTATCTCAGTTATATGCTAAACATTATTTTGTACTTTTGTTCAAAATCTGTTAATCTGCTAATGTTTTTGCTAAAAACCGTGTCAGTGTGAAACAATTGTCCTTGATTTAACGTGTTTGTTGATCAGGACTAGAATCATTGTGAATTGTTATTTATTAAGTTAGTGTCAAAATGTACATGGCCTTGAACATATTTTGTTTAAAACGACTGAAATATGCAGACTGTGCCTGAAATATGACTCGAAATATAAAGACTGACTGAAATATCGCACGAAAAATGTATACAGCCTGATTGAAATATCACAACAAAATATGTATATACAGACAGACTGAATATTACACTATATATATATATATATATATATATATATATATATATATATATATACTGAAATATATATATATATATATATATATATATATATATATATATATATATATATATATATATATATATATATATATATATATATATATATATATATATATATATACAGGCTGATTGAACTTTCACACGAAATATACAGACTTTGAAGAATGTGTGACATGAAACGACTTTTTTTACAGTTCATTCTTTCATAATTCTGAAACAGTTTATATGTGTAAGATTTTGTTTTTACCTCGCCTCTGGGCCAGTTTATCGTTAATATTTTATTTAGTGTTTGTGTTTATTGTTATTGCGTTATCTTAATAACTATTTAATTTATTTTGTGATTGCAGTAATATCACTACCATGTAGTTGACCTGGACCATTTATATATATATATATATATATATATATATATATATATATATATATATATATATATATATATATATATATATATATATATATATATATATATATATATATATATATATATCATTACAATTATTGATTACAAGAAAATGTTTCAATTATTGTTTATCTATTTAAGAAATGTATTGTTTGTTTAACTGTATTATCTAGTCTGTTTTTATTTATGTTTCATTTACTCCTCATTTTCCTAAAGTAAAGCGTTGAATCTGTTTTATCCGTTCAATTAATATTTTTGTTTGAAAAAAAAGTATATTTATGTTACATCGTCTGTTATTGTGAGTTGTTTGATATTTTCTTATATTTCTCAATTAAGATACTAATTACGTTCGTTAACTTCATATAGTTAGCTATAATTTGAATATATTTTTATTTCAAATATTATTGGATCCCTACTGATACTATCACAATTTCTTACATACTAATAGCTGTTGTAATATGTAATGTATAACATTTTCTTATTTCCTTTTTGTTTGTTTTAGCCATTCTATATGAATACACGTTAATTATATAATCTTTTCACGGTTTTAAAATAGAAATACGCCTATTAATTGTTTTAATCTCTTGACAAAATGAAAGCAGGAAATCTGTAAATGTGCCATTTTTATTATTATTTTGTTGCTAAGTTAGTTAGTCCAAGAAGCATGTATTATGTCATTTATTATTTGTTGACGAGTGAACAACAAGGAGGCTATCTTATTTTGTTATCTGTTGCTGAGCATAGAACAAAGAGGTTAATATACTTATCTATTGCTGAGTATAAAATAATGGTATCTTATTTTGTTATCTGTTGCTGAGTGTAAAACAAACCGATCTCATATGGTATCTCTGACTGAGTATAAATAGACAATTTTTTATCTGTTGCTGAGTATAAAACAAGGCTATCTTATTTATTTTTTGTTACTGAGCCTAAAAAGGCTATCTTATTTATTATTTGTTACTGAGTGTAAAAAGGCTATCTTATTTATTATTTTTTTACTAGTATAAAATAGGCTATCTTATTTATTATATTTGTTACTAAGTATAAAAAGGCTATCTTATTTATTTGTTATTAAGTATAAAATGGCTATCTTATTTATTATTTCTTACTGAGTGTAAAAATGGCTATCTTATTTATTATTTGTTAATGAGTATAAAAAGGCTATCTTATTTATTATCTGTTACTGAGTATTAAAAAGCCTACATTATTTATTATTATTTGTTACTGAGTATTAAACAAGGAAGGCTACCTTATTTATTATTTGTTACTGAGTATAAAAAGGCTACCTTATTTATTATTTGTTACTGAGTATTAAAAAGCCTACATTATTTATTATTTGTTGTTACTGAGTATTAAACAAGGCTACCTTATTTATTATTTTTTTACTGAGTATTAAACAAAGCAACCTTATTTATTATTTGTTACTGAGTATTAAACAAAGCAACCTTATTTATTATTTGTTGTTACTGAGTATTAAACAAAGCAACCTTATTTATTATTTGTTGTTACTGAGTATTAAACAAGGCTACCTTATTCATTATTTGTTGCTGAGTATTAAACAAGGCTACCTTATTCATAATTTGTTGCTGAGTATAAGAAGCTATCTTATTTATTATCTTTTATTGAGTATTAATCAAAGATATTAACTTATTATTTGTTGCCAAGTATAACACAAAGAAGATATATATTTATTATGTTACAGCATTGAAAGTAAGGAAACTCTTATCTACTATATGTGTCTATTGCTTTTAGTCTAGTCTATTACTACTATCCGTTGGTTTTTACACGGTAGCCCATGGCAACTCTCACAAATTACTATCAGTCTCTGAAGTATTTTTTAATGTTCCATTTTTCCACGAATTTATATTATTACTTTTTTTTATTTTAGTATCCTTAATAATGTTGTGTAATTGACGAAATAATCATGAAAAATAAATGTCACAAAATGGCAATAATAAATTCGGTTACAAATAATCAGGAAGTAGATGGTAATAAATAATTGTAGTGATTGCAACAACAAACAGACTAATGATAGAACATGCACAAATCAACGCAGCTTTAACCAATAAGTAATATTTTGAGCTCAGAAATGTGAAAGAACAATAAATATATAATTATAAAAGTAATATTTAGTAGTGGAGCATTGTAAGAGAAATGTAATTAAAGGAAATAAGCAAAGATAGAACATTAATAATAATATTAATAGTTATTGTAAAGTAAGTATTAACAAATTAAAAATGGAGAAAATGTAATTATTTTGTTAATTATTGGTTGTCTTCATAAGAGAGAATGATGTAGACAACAGTGTCGAAAAGTCAAACAATAGTTTTTTATTAAAAAAAAAAAAAAAAAATAACATAATATACTATAAAGGTATCGAGCAGAAACTAATACAGCAGGTTCATATCTACAAAATTAGCTTTGAGTAATGAATAAATTAGTTAAAAATACAAAAATATTGATCAAAATTAGAAATCTAAATCATAAATCTAAATCATAAAAATCTAAATTATACAGATTTAAATCATTCAAATTTAGATTATACAAATCTAAATTATACCGATCTATTTCGCACAAATCTAAATCATACAAATTTAATTCATACAAATCTAAAGTATACAGATCTAATTCATACAAATCTAAAGTATACAGATCTAATTCATACAAATCTAAATTATACAGATCTAATTCATACAAACTAAATTATACAGATCTAATTCATACAAATCTAAATTATACAGATCTAATTCATACAAATCTAAATTATACAGATCTAATTCATACAAATCTAAATTATACAGATCTAATTCATACAAATCTAAATCTTACAAGTGTAACATAAATCGCAATTATCACGAACGAATTATTACCCACTCGCCCCCAAAAAAAACCATCAATTTATGTTTCAAAACTACATTTATCATAAGTTTAACATAAAATTATCACACTCGGGAAACGATAATATCTTTTAACAACTACTTCCTTGAATAGAATATTTTTCTTAACATTTTGATTTGAAAATGGAAACAAGTTTCCGCTCTGATGAAACTGACAGTCGACAATTTGTTGAACGAACATACATAAGGATAAAGAAGCGATGATAGTGGCAGTTTTCAAAGGACAAATGAATCCTTCTCTGTTTTGCTATAAAAACATTGAAACTACCAGAATGACATAATAGCTTACATGGTGGGGCGCCGGTTCATTTATTAGAAGCCTCCAAATTACAACCGGGAAAGAACGGCCGGTACTTGATAAAAACCAAGATGGCGGAGGACGAGTCCCTGTGGGTAGTTGGCGCGACCCGACCATGTCCTGACACAACTTAACAAACTGACCTCGTTTGTTGTTTGTCATTTATAAAATCATCAAAATTCCCGAATCAAAAAACTTCATAAATTTTTCAGTGCACTGTGATCGTGCCCTGGATTTCTAATTACAGACATGTTGATTAGTTGCACGGTTTAATGAATTTCAGCAATTGAAAAAAAGGGTACCTTACTCGTCACGGCTGGAACGTATTCTATAAATAGTGTAACGGTTTCAAACTAAGGTACCGCTCATGTAAACATGAAAGAAAAGCAACACAAATTGAGTAAAAGGAAAAGAAAATGATGGATTGTACAATTAAAAGCAATGGAGCGTTAACATGACAACGTTACTTGTGCAATATTAATATTAATCAATCGATAATTCAGTTGTTGTAAAAGGAAAAATGAGGGGTAATATAGAAGAGAGAGAGATAGAGAGAGAAATGTGTTAGCACACAAGTTATGTAGAATAGGGTTGTGTATAGAATACTTTCTGTTTATTATCGCATGTAATATAAAGGCGCCTTATTTCAATTTTTGTTGCTTAATTTGCGCCCTTGTTAAGATGAATTTTACACAATGTTTGAAATATTAAATGGTCATATATAAACAAAGGAACACAACAGTATGTTTGACAAATTCAAAATCGTGCTGTAAAACGATAACTGCGAAGCTGACGTAGAAAATGTGCATATAATAATATATCTTGTATTCAATTAATACTCTAGCGGAGAAAATGAATTTTTTTTAGATGTTTTAAAAAAAAGTTTTCAGAAGCCGTTGTTCTTTGTAAGGTAAGATTATCAAAATAACAATGTAAAAATATAGTAAAAAAAGAACTTTAGAAACATTGAAAGGGGGTGTAGAAATGTGGAGACACTAACAGGGTATTAGATCCTGTATTTTGATACATATTTAATTTAGGTCAAAGAATCGGGCTGTCCCGAGAGTTAAATAAGTCGTTGGGAGAATGATTAATTTGATAAATCGACGAGTAATGATCGTGTGGATACAAGATTTAAAAAAATGTAAGCAAAGCTATGTTAGTTCATGCAAATATATTAATCAAAACTTAAAATAGCGGTCTCTACGTCTACTCACGTATTGCGAAACACGTCCCCCGATGACAGTTGTCGTTGACAAGCGACAAGCACTGCTGCCATTTTGTCCAAGATGGCGACAACTGCTTAGCATCGGCAAGAGGTCAAATAACGCTCTTCGGAACACCGGAAGTAGCTGGCTATCTGCTCCGACACGAGAAAGAGCTTATTTGTTCAAATATCGGAATTATAAATCACGTTGATGAACTTCGCTTTCTGAACATTATTAGCTCCAGTACTTTCCATTAGCTGAGATTATTTTTTGAAAATTAATTTCTCTCTTAAAGCCATTTGAGGCTATTAGCAAAAAGAGAAATCCTTTGTGACGCTTCAGTGAACTCAGCAACCGGATCCAGTCACATGACTAATGTCAGAACTATTGATTATGAACCGAACTGTATATAGGAGAGTGGGAAACAGAAGATTTGGAAGCGCCATTGATTTGGTTGTCGCTGCCGTTAATGTGAGATCGCCTAGCTGATGATGATTTTGTAATCACTGAGATCTAAAGACATAAATCTCAGTGGGCGCCAGCAAAGTTAAAAATAGTATTTGCGTGATAAAAAGTAATGAATGGACGAAACATGTAGCCAGGAGGAGTAGTAAGAAGCTGTACGTGACCGACAGCAAACGTTTCTACATATAGGTCATCGTCGGGTATTAAACGGAAGTTAAAAGTTCAAATACTGTGCTTTTTTAGTTTCATAAATGTTCCATTTTTGTGTGTGTAATCCGATGATTCCCAGGGGAAATAAAACTAGTTTTGTGTATTTTGTTTACTGACGTCAGTTCTTTACTATCTACATACATTATGTGTGAGGAAAATATGACAAATCTCTCACCAAATAAATAAACTATTTTAACTTTTAACGCGTTAATTTCCATGAAAGCATGACTTTTAATAAAAAAAAAACTGCCAAGTCTTAATGATAAATGTTAAAATATGTAGACAGCGCTAAAAATAGCGCTACTTATGAAGAAATCATTAAACAACGCCAGAAAATAAAATTGTTTTAAAAGCAAAGAACGATTATGATTATAAAATTATAATTAATTATTGCATAAATTCGCATAAATTCGAGTACTCTGAAGTATATAATCCACTCTACAAAAGCAATGACACATTTGTCTATTGACCTACCTTTCATAAACTTTATTCGGCAGTGAAGATGTTTCCCGGTGTTTTCCTTGCCGGTTTTCACTTTTCCATTTGAAATTGAAAGATGAAGGTCGATGTTCGAAAACTTGATTAATGCTACCCAATAACTGTGCACATCGTCTAACGCCAGTATGTGTTCTTGACTCACCCAAACTTACTGACTACACAGCAGTTGTTCTCTCCTTCTCTGCCATTGGCTGATTGTTAAGATCACTAAGTCTCTAGGCTCGAACATTCTTCGGCGTCCCAGGGCCGGAAGCTCTCTTTAATCCACAGGGCTTTAGATCCAACAATTACCTCCAACTCACAGCTCGTTCTTTGTGTTTCATGTCGGCTATTGCCTAGGTAAAGCCCAAAGTAAATCTCGCCTTCTGGCGAAGACAACATCAAATGCACGGTACAGGAAGCAAACATCCACAGCATCAAAGAGAGCCTGGTGTTCATTAGAAAAATTCTAGGAAAATAGGAAGGCACAAAACACGCGCAATATTCCTCAAAACTATACACAAATAACTTGAACGATAACATTGTTATCAAACATCCGAATAAATGACTAGTCATATCCCTCTTTACGTGTGGCTCGTTATCACATATTGGTCAATGTTCTAGCATAGTATTATTACTTGTATTGTTTGTAACTGTTACTTCTATTTAAAGTCATAAATGAGTACATTGAAAGTGTCAGGAACAAAGAAGTGTAAAATAATGAGTCTCAAAAACGCTGAGAAGGAAACTGATGTTAAACACGCAAGAAAGGGACACCAACAATTTCATTGAGAATCTTGACACATTTGATCAATCTAATGACTGTCGAAGCTAACAACACGGGATATTTATTACTTCAAACAAAAGTACACAATCACTACTTATTTGTATCACCACTCATAGAAAAAAAGTCAACTTTCATAACTTCAATTACAATCGTCCATTATCACTTCATTTATAACTTCGTTCAAAGTCACCCAGTATTACTGCAATTATAACTTCGAACAAAGTCATCCACTATTACTGCAATTATAACTTCGTTCAAAGTCACCCAGTATTACTGCAATTATAACTTCGAACAAAGTCATCTACTATTGCTGCAATTATAACTTCGTTCAAAGTCATCTACTATTGCTGCAATTATAACTTCGTTCAAAGTCATCTACTATTGCTGTAATTATAACTTCGTTCAAAGTCACCCAGTATTACTGCAATTATAACTTCGTTCAAAGTCACCCAGTATTACTGCAATTATAACTTCGTTCAAAGTCATCTACTATTGTTGCAATTATAACTTCGTTCAAAGTCACCCAGTATTACTGCAATTATAACTTCGTTCAAAGTCATCCAGTATTACTGCAATCATAACTTCGAACAAAGTCATCCATTATTACTGCAAAATATAATATCGAAGAAAGTCGTCCATTGTTATTTACTTCTTTTAGTCTTAAATGAAATTATCAAAATATTACTGCAGTTATAACTTCCAACATTCATCCGTTATTACTTGCTACACGTATAACTTCCAACATTCATCCGTCATTACTTGCTACACGTATAACTTTCAACATGCATCCGTCATTACTTGCTACACGTATAACTTCCAACATTCATCCGTCATTACTTGCTACACGTATAACTTCCAGCATTCATCCATTATTACTTGCTACACGTTTAACTCAAAACAACTTTTATATATGCCTAAGCACTTCTATCATATTATTTAACAAATATATGCATGTTTCCTTGCACCAAAGATGTATTCAGTCACCTCATTATTCGTAATTCTATCATCACAGCTTCAAACACTTCATTCATTGCTTTTTATTAACTTCACAATTTTAATAAATTCACTCAACATTAGTTACGTTTAAAAAAAAAACATCATGCATTCATCTCCATGACTTCAAATAGAACAATCATTCAATCCTTATTCTAATTTAAAACAGGTTCTTCCGCCAATGTTTGCTCTCATCATAACTTTCAACAAAGCTTTTTAAAATAATTGCCTTGTTTATAACTTCAAACAGAACCGTCGAAAACAATTTATTTTCATCAGAACCTCAAACAGAACCGTTAAATAAACTACTTACTTTCGTCATTACAAACTACACATATCACTAGATATACCAATAGAACATTACTCTAGAACAGATATATCCTGACGGAATCACTAAGTTGAATTCACCACAAATAATGAAACGAGCGCTACAAAACACTTCCTCAACTTCCAAAATTTGCTACAACTGCCACAGTTCCTGTGGATAGAGACACTTCTATTATCCCTTTCAAAGTGTTCCATGCTGGTGCCACATCAATGATTCCCACGCAATGTCTATAGACTCCCATTTTAATCAACTTAATTAGCTTACCACAAACATCAATAACTTTATAATGTTTTCCCCCCTACATTATATTTAATTTTAAAAAGTGCAATTTCATAAAGCGAAAAAACATATGTAACTCTATGATCTGTATTCAGTTTCAATATATGGGTCTTCAGAATCGTTTTTTGAGATCCTCCCTTCTATTAGGAGACGATCGACCAGTAGGATCCAGTTCGCCTCAAAAATTGCAGGTAGTTCAACGAAAGTGTCGACGCAACAACACCAGAAGTTGGTCTGGGTCAACACCCAGACTGACCGATTGCAATTGGAACGTCTGAGCTTGGCGCACAGATCGGAGTCGTCAATAGCTCGACGACAATAACTTAGGACCGACAAGGTTGAGTGATTGGGGATTGCTGAGTGTAGCATTATGGGAGTGGTTGGGCAGTATAATGGGACTGTTAAAACAGGTCAGCGAATTCAAACACCTGGAAACGATAACATCAGGTGATAAAGATAAAGTAGAGTTAAAATAAGGGGTAGCTCTCCAACAAATGAGGGGCAAAAAGATAGTTGTATACATTGAATCAAAGTACAATTGAATGTACAATTCAAAGTACAATGCAAGATACAATTCAATGTACATTAGTTGCTAAATTTTCGTCTGTGGAAAGCCGTCCATGTTATCATGATCTTTTCGTTTAATAATTCTCCATGACTCACTTCCCTATGAAAGGAAGGGATCTGTATAATACTAAATAACACATTTTCTTACTTCTTTTGAAAGGCTTTCTGAAACTACTATTAATTTTGCTCAATTTCGCTTTGTCTGGTCAAAACTGAATAATTTTTATTTTTCAGAGCGGCAAGTACCACCACAAGTTATAACTGCCAATATTTTTATATTTACCACCACAAGTTATAACTGTGCCAATATTTTTATATTTACCACCACAAGTTATAACTGTGCCAATATATTTATGTTTACCACCACAAGTTATAACTGTGCCAATATTTTTATATTTACCACTACAAGTTATAACTGTGCCAATATTTTTATATTTACCACCACAAGTTATAACTGTGCCAATATTTTTATATTTACCACCACAAGTTATAACTGTGCGAATAGTTTTATATCTACCACCACAAGTTATAACTGTGCCAATATTTTTATATTTACCACCACAAGTTATAACTGTGACAATATTTTTATATTTAAAACCACAAGTTATAACTGTGCCAATATATTTATATTTAACACAACAAGTTATAACTGTGCCAATATTTTTTTCATTTACCACAACGCGTTATAACAGTGCTAATTTACTTGTTCGAATCTACCATATCAAGCTACAACGGTGCCAATTTACTTAAAGACGTCGGCCTGTCTTAGGAGTACTCAGTTTATTTTATTCTTGCATTGTTTGGTGGATCATTTTTTCTTTGAAACAGTTATCACTTCTTCCTTTCTTGATGCGTCTGTCAATCTTCACTTTCACTTGTTTACTGAGAGCTAAGACGAGCACCAGAAACTGAGTTGAGAGGGTCAGCGATTACGTCACGATCGGTGAGTGACAAAGCAGATCCTACTCCACTTCTTGGTGTTTAAGTATTCCGGAAACAGACTAAAAAATCCGGACAAACGAGTAGCGATCGAAGAAGGAGGTAAACTTTAAAAAATGTAATTCTGAAGGGGATGTGTAAATATAAGATCTTTGCCGCAAACTACAACACATCTACGTCAATTTAAAAATTACAAACAGGTTTCCTCCACGCCTTGTTAGGGGTATGTGGAATACGGTGTTAGTCACCATATTTTTCTATGACCACGTCACATTTTTGGGTGATGTGGTCAGTATCACGAAAGGTATCTTTACTTTCCAGAAAAATGTATAGTATCCATGTTTAGTGGCTGGGTGAACATCGAAGCCTTGTCGGTCCGAATAAAACCCACCATTTCTGTGGATTGAACCCAAACCCTTCTGATCAGGAAGCGTGCACACAAACCACTCGGCCACAAAGCCTCTCCCACATACTTAACTTACTTCTAAAGGACTCAGCCTTAATAGCAAAAAGACAGAAGTAATGGTAACATAGAAAAGACATCACCTCAGTGCAAAATGAAGACAAGTAGAACAATATTAAAACAGGTAAATCAATTTAAATATTTGGGAACTTTGTTAACCGCAGAGGGAAGATGTTCAACAGAGGTGAGATACAGAATGGCTCAGGCAAAAGTAGCTTTCCAAAATCTGAGGAAGATATTATACAATCCATTTTTGGCAATAGAAACAAGAAAAAGAGTTCTTAAATGTTATGTGCCAGTCCTAACATATGGATGCGAATCACAGACAAAAGGACAATAGACAAGACAATCTCTGGAGGCTGTAGAAATGTGATTTTACAGAAGAATGTTGAGAATACCATGGACAGCTAAGAAGAGTAATGAAAACGTTCTGAAAGAGGCCAAAGCAAAATGAGAGCTAATTTCCTATATTAGGAAGAAGCAATCATCATTTTTTGGCCACGTAATGAGAAGAGAACATCTGTAATATATTGTAACAACTGAGAAAATTGAGGGATGAAGAGATAGAGGGAAGCAAAGAGAAAAGATACCAAACAGCTTGGCAGAAGGTCAACAACAAAAATTATAAATAACTGTCGAGATCGAAAGTTGTGGACAGACGTGATCACCTACGCTTGCAGGCATGGCATTTCATGATGATGATGATAATGATGATGATGATGATGATGATGATGAAAGGAGTGGAATAGTCATCGGATATATGAACGTCGAAAATAAACATAAAAATTCCGCACTTCTTCATTTGGTTATCAGAAGTCGCGTCCTTGCCTCAACATCAGCAACAGCTGTGCAAAAAAATTGTTCTACAGTACATCACCTAGTGCCGTACTTCAGACAAAGGTGAGCGTGTGAGTTCACAAACTATAGACTCTAATGTCGCTCATTAATTATGTTGTTGTTGGGCACATCATGAGCAGTGGAGAGTTGGGATACTTGGTTACAACTGGTAAAATAAAAGTAAAGAGAGATCGCGGACGACAAAGAGAGAAAATACTGGATAGCTTGGTGTCATGGCATGGAAAACAGTCAACAACAGAACTGAGTAGATGCACTGTAGATAGAAGATTGTGAAAGGACATGGTCGCCTGCGCCAACCGGTACGGCACATGATGATGGTTATGATATCTTCCATGGTTTTCTTTCAAACAGGGTGACGGGGGACTGGTTGGTCACGAGGCAAAACCCCTGCATAGAGACAGAGAGGTTGTGAGTTCAAATCCAGATTGCACCAGTTGAGATTTATATTTGTGATTTCTCTCTGCAGCAACCCGCCCTGGCCTCGAGCAGCGAAGACCGGTTTGAACCGTCAATTATTTATCAAGGGAAAAAAATGTAAGTACCTTCGAAGAAGGAGCTACCTGCCTATGCGGCGAGGGATCCCTGTGTACACAGATGCCAGGGGGGAAAAACGAATTAACACTCAAAACTCAGTTTCTAGTTTCTAGGGACTTTGCCAGCGGTGAAATCTGAAGAACGGAATAAAAAATAAAAATAAAAACAAAAAGAAACAAACAAAACACTGAATGACATCTTGTCTATTTCCTTTTCCCGTACTTTTTAGACTTATAAGAATAATTCATGGACAGCCTTCCGAGGATATCGCCAACAAAATCCTGATCTTCGGTATATTTTTTTAATTTAGCTTCAGTAATTTTTTTTTTTTTTCATTTGGCTGAAGCAAATTTATTTGTTCTATTTAAACTTCAGTAAACTTTACATATATTTTTATTATTCATTAAACGTTTTTTCGCTTCGGTAATCTTTTGCTTTATTTAGCCACAGTAAGCTTTTGCTTTATTTAGCCACAGTAAGCTTTTGCTTTATTTAGCCACAGTAAGCTTTTGCTTTATTTAGCCTCAGTAAATTATTGCTTTATTTAGCCTCAGTAAACTTTTGCTTTATTTAGCCTCAGCAAACTATTGCTTTATTTAGCCTCAGTAAATTATTGCTTTATTTAGCCTCAGTAAACTTTTGCTTTATTTAGCCTCAGTAAATTATTGCTTTATTTAGCCTCAGTAAGCTTTTGCTTTATTTAGCCTCAGTAAACTTTTGCTTTATTTAGCCTCAGGAAACAATTGCTTTTTTTAGCCTTAGTAAACGTTTGCTTTATTTAGCCTCAGTAAATTATTGCTTTATTTAGCCTCATTAAACTTTTGCTTTATTTAGCCTCGGAAAACAATTGCTTTATTTAGCCTCAGTAAACTTTTGCTTTATTTAGCCTCAGTTAACAGTTTCTTTATTTAGCTTCAGTAAACTTTTGCTTTACTTAGCCTCAGTAAACAATTGCTTTATTTAGCCTCAGGAAATAATTGCTTTATTTAGCCTCAGTAAACTTTTGCTTTATTTAGCCTCAGAAAATAATTGCTTTACTTAGCCTCAGTAAAATTGCTTTTTTTTAGTCTCAGTAAGCCTGTATTTTGTCTATCGTCATAATAATTGTGTTTAATTTAGCCTCAGTAAACTTTTGCTTAAATTAGCCTCAGTAAACAATTGGTTTTTTTTAGCCTCAGTAAACAATTGCTTTATTTAGCCTCAGTAAACTTTTGTTTTATTTAGCCTCAGTAAGCCTGTATTTTGTCTGTTGTCAGTAAACTTGTGTTTAATTTAGCCTCAGTAAACTTTTTTCGCCTCAGTAAATTTCTATTTTTAGCCTCAGTTATTTTTTTTTTATAAATTTAGCTTCAGTAAACTTTTTTTTTTTTTAGCCAAAGTGAACTTTTGTTTTATTTAGCCTCGTACCAAAAAATGGCAGTTATCTTCTGTTGTAGGTGGCTATAGTATTCTCAACATTCTTCAATAAAATTACTTTTTTTTTAATACTGCAGGGTCAAAGACGATCAATACCACCTGGTCGCTTGCATCGACTCATAGCTGATTGTTTACGTCAGAATTAGTCAATGGAAACTATATCCTACTTCATCTCCTCGTGTCGTTCTAAGAATACACTAACCAGCCTTGACCCTGCTAGTAGGCATAGATGCAAGTATGGCTCCGTGTATCACAAATTTTGCTGAGAAGCAAAAAGAAGAGCAAGCGACAGAAGCAAAAAGAAGAGCAAGCGACATAGGTAAACAGAAGAGCAAGCGACATAGGTAAACAGAAGAGCAAGCGACAGAAGCAAAAAGAAGAGCAAGCGACATAGGTAAACAGAAGAGCAAGCGACAGAAGCAAAAAGAAGAGCAAGCGACATAGGTAAACAGAAGAGCAAGCGACAGAAGCAAAAAGAAGAGCAAGCGACCTAGGTAAACAGAAGAGCAAGCGACAGAAGCAAAAAGAAGAGCAAGCGACCTAGGTAAACAGAAGAGCAAGCGACAGAGGTAAACAGAAGAGCAAGCGACAGAGGTAAACAGAAGAGCAAGCGACAGAGGTAAACAGAAGAGCAAGCGACATAGGTAAACAGAAGAGCAAGCGACCTAGGTAAACAGAAGAGCAAGCGACAGAAGCAAAAAGAAGAGCAAGCGACATAGGTAAACAGAAGATCAAGCGACAGAAGCAAAAAGAAGAGCAAGCGACCTAGGTAAACAGAAGAGCAAGCGACAGAAGCAAAAAGAAGAGCAAGCGACATAGGTAAACAGAAGAGCAAGCGACAGAGGTAAACAGAAGAGCAAGCGACAGAGGTAAACAGAAGAGCAAGCGACAGAGGTAAACAGAAGAGCAAGCGACATAGGTAAACAGAAGAGCAAGCGACATAGGTAAACAGAAGAGCAAGCGACATAGGTAAACAGAAGAGCAAGCGACAGAGGTAAACAGAAGAGCAAGCGACATAGGTAAACAGAAGAGCAAGCGACATAGGTAAACAGAAGAACAAGCGACATAGGTAAACAGAAGAGCAAGCGACATAGGTAAACAGAAGAGCAAGCGACATAGGTAAACAGAAGAGCAAGCGACATAGGTAAACAGAAGAGCAAGCGACATAGGTAAACAGAAGAGCAAGCGACAGAAGCAAAAAGAAGAGCAAGCGACAGAAGCAAAAAGAAGAGCAAGCGACGAAGATGGGCAGAAGAGCAAGCGACATAGGTAAACAGAAGAGCAAGCGACAGAAGCAAAAAGAAGAGCAAGCGACAGAGGTAAAAAGAAGAGCAAGCGACGAAGATGGGCAGAAGAGCAAGCGACAGCAAATTATATCTCCCCCTGATTCTGAAAGGCAAATGAAGAAGGAAGGAAAGAAAAAAAAAGAACACCAGTGAACAAAGAAATGTAACGTAGGCGATGATGCTGGATAGGACACACATTCAGGAAACCAACTGAGAGTAATAAACCACAGACCCTTTTTGGAATCCCCATGGAAAGAAAAAAAGAGGAAGACCAACATATTCTTTTAGAAGACAGATGGAAGCAGAGATGCATGGAATGGCAAGAAACAGAACGGCTTGGAAAATGTTCGTTGAAGAACTATGCTTCAAAGAGAACTGAAAGGAAGGAAGGAAGGAAGGAAGAAGGAAGATTTGGTCCTTTCTACTACACATTGTTCTTTATTTGCTATATTTTGTAGTTTTAAAAGATAAACCTTTCTAATGTTTTGTAATTCTTATATACCAGACTCCGTAAACTGTTTTAGTTTTGGCAGATTCATCTCTGCTAAATGTTGTTCTTTAAGATTTATATCTGCTAGCTCATCAGATTTGGAGAGACCCATCCCTGCTATGTGTTGTAATGTTGACAAGTCATTCACTGACAAAAGTTGGAGCTTTCACAAATCAGTTTCTGTTATGTTATAGTTATGATATCTCAATCTACTCAAGCTGTTGTAGTTCTAACAAATCGATGGACGTTGAATTTATAGTATATCAATACATGTTATCCGTTGTAGTTTTGACATATCTGTCAAAGTAATTGCGGTCGTCCTCATCTTTCTGTCACATCTAACATTTGTAATTCTGATTCTGATAAATCTATATTTGCTAAATAATTAATTGTGATTCTGGTTAATCTATATTTGCTAAATAATTAATTGTGATTCTGGTTAATCTATATTTGCTAAATAATTAATTATGATTCTGGTTAAGCTATATTTGTAAATAATTAATTGTGATTCTGGTTAATCTATATTTGTAAATAATTAATTGTGATTCTGGTTAATCTATATTTGCTAAATAATTAATTCTAATTCTGATAGATCTATATTTTCTAAATAATCAATTCTAATTCTGATAGATCTATATTTGGTAAAAAATTAATTCTGATTCTGTCAGATCTTTTTTTTTTCTAAATAATTATTTCTGATTCTGGCAGATCTATATTTGCTAATTAATAAACCTGTTTCTGGTAGATATATTTTTGCTAACTGTTGTAATTTTTTTAGGGTAGATCTTTATTTACTAATCTGCAATAAATCGGACACATCTCTGTTTATTATATGTTGCACTTAGGACAAGTTTCCATTACTATAAAGAGTTCTTCATTTGTTTCTTCGCTCAATATTCTGCAAGGACGGTGCTGCAATTCAGAAATAACACCTGTGACATACATCCTCATCAACTCGCATGTCCTTTGTGGAACTTTGCATTCACACAGTTCGTCCGATAAAAAAAATCTCTGTCTCTAGCCAGATCTCCCACTTCTTCTGTTTGTCACGTTGAAGGTCTCCTTCGTGTCTTGAATCAATATTCTTCTTGGTCTCCCAGGAACCATAAAGTAAAAAAAAAGGTAAAGTGTCCCCGTCACGCCAAGTGGCGTATAGGGAATATGGTGTTGATGGCCATAAATTTTACAGACCTTCGGCACAGGATTTTTGGGGTAATGTTGTGTGTATTACGCCCGTGACGCTTTACTTTCCCAGAAAAAAAATCCGGTACCCATTAAAGGCTGGGTGAACCTGGAAGCCATCGGTTGGGATCGAACCCTACCTCTTGTCCATTGTAGTCCAGTTCACTAACCACTGAGCTCTCACGGCTCCCGCCCTGGAACCATGCCTTCCATTATTGTTCTTTCCAGCCAGTTGTGTCTTTTGGCGTGGCCATAGTATTTTAATTTCCTCTGTAGAATGGTTTTTATAAGCCAGTTCTTTTTAATGTTCTTTTCTTTTCTTTCCTTCCTCATTTGCCTTTCAGCGTCGAGGGGAGATATAATTTGATGTTATTTTCTCTTCTATTGATCTCTACTGCTGTTATGTTTCTCAGAGTTTCTAATAAACCCGCCAATCCATCTTTTTCGTGCTCGGCCATGTGATCTGGTGTTTTCGCAACGTTTATTGCAGGCTCGTAGTGTTATGTTTTGATATTTCTCCCTTATCACAGGGCCAAACAATCTTATCTATTGTTTGTCTATATATCCTATATTGGTGATTTTTCATAAATTTTTTATCAGTTCATCATTACTGATTTATCTCTCAGGTTTTTTCCTGTCTTTTGTCCAACAGATTTAAACTCTGTAGTGGTTATTTTTCTTACTGTTCATGCATCTGTCGTTCAACTCTGGTAGTGGTAACACAGTGTTTTGTCTTCATTGCCTTTTTTCATTATCGAAGGTATTTTAAGGTTTTTTTCGGTAGCATTTTGTTTCAAGTGAATATATTTTTTTTCCACTGCTGTCGTACAACAAACCGAACGAAATAATAGCAGCAGTAGAAGACAAAGGAGTTAGCATGGCAACAACAGAAAACTCCAGAATACCAGAAATGAACCACATCGTACCAATAAATACCAGAAATGAACCACATCGTACCAATAAATACCAGAAATGAACCACATCGTACCAATAAATACCAGAAATGAACCACATCGTACCAATAAATACCAGAAATGAACCACATCGTACTAATAAATAGCAGAAATGATCCACATCGTACCAATAAATACCAGAAATGATCCACATCGTACCAATAAATACCAGAAATGATCCACATCGTACCAATAAATACCAGAAATGATCCACATCGTACCAATAAATACCAGAAAGAAAGATAGTAAAAGAGACAGAAACCACTATAGCGGTGCCTCCCTTCTTATTCATGTTTTTCGCCAAAATTATGGAAGACAGGTTCAGGTTAAAAAATATAGTTACAGGTCAACGACTTGTTTAGTAGTTCTCTTTTTCTTTTTAGCTGTTTTAAGACTTCATCGTTTGTTGTCTTTTCCTTCCATCCACTTCTACCTATTCTTATATAAATCCACATTTCAAAGGCTTCAATTCTCTGTTCTGTTTTCTTGTCTAATGCCCATGTTTCTGCACCATATATGAATGTTGAGAAGACATACATTTTGCTATTCTTAGTTTTAGCCCTGGTGTTATTTGTTTTGCTGTTAGTATGTTCTTACTGACATTAAAATTACTTTTTGCCATTCCTATTCTTTTGTTTATTCCAGTTGTACATTTTCCATCACTGGTTATAGTATGTCCAAGGCAGTTATAGTTCTGAACTGTCTCCAGGTCTATTCCTTCAATTTTGATATCCAATTCTGATGAGAACAACAGCAGGCGACACGGGACACTTTAAGTTTAGAACAGCAGTAAGATATGGGTGCCCATTTTCTCCTCTATTATTTATTACCAACATAGACTACATATATAAGGTAGCCATTGAAGACAGGGGAGATGAGCTTCTATTTGTAGACGATCAGGCACTAATTAATGGGCAAATAGAAGACCCACAAGAATATTTAAATAGACTTAATAGCACAGGTACTCAATGCAACATGAAAATCAGCTCCAGTAGGACAGAAGTTATGAAAATCGCAAAAGAAAAACAGTTCATCAACATAACGATAAATAGAAGACAATAAAAGTAGAGGCATTTAAATATCTAGGAAGTTTAATGACAAACGATCATTCACAAACAGCAGAAATAGACTCAAGATGCCACAAGGATTCTCAAATTCTCCACAGCTGTGAACGTTATTGACCATCATCATCATGCACACTGCCGGTTGGCGGAGGCGATCATGTCCCTCCACAATCTTCTATCCACAGTGCATCTTATCAGTTCTGTTGTTGACCGTTTTCCATGCCATGACACCAAGCTATCCAGTATTTTCTCTCTTTGTCGTTCGCGATCTCTCTGTCCTTTTATTTTGCCAGTTGTAACCAAGTATTCCAACTTTCCTCTTCTCATGATGTGCCCGAAAAATGTTGATTGCTTCTTTCTGCTGTTTTTTAAGAGCTCCCTTTTTGTGTTGGCCTCTTTGAGAACTTCCTCATTGGTCTTTTTATGTTTCCAGGGAACTTTCAACATTCTTCTGAGAAATCCCATCTCTGTGGCCTCTAATCGTCTTTTCATTTGTTTGTCTACTGTCCATGATTCGCTTCCATAGGTCAGAATTGGTTCTATATAGCACCGATGAACTCTCTTTCTCATTTTTATTGACATAGATTTGTTGCATAAGATATTTTTCATTTTCTGAAATGCTATTTTGGCCTGAGCTATTCTGCTTTTCATTTCTGTGGTGCATCTCCCATCTGATGTAATTATTGTGCCCAAGTATTTGAAACGTTGCACTTGTTTCAGTTTTGTCTCGTTTATTTTTATGCTGCATGATGGTGATGATTGTTTCTTCGATATAACCATTACTTCTGTTTTCTTACTATTCAGACTGAGACCTTTCTTGTTGCTTTCTTCCACTATTTTGTCTATCATTTCTTGTAGTTCGTTCTCTGCCTCTCCTATTAAGACTGTGTCATCCGCATATCGCAAATTATTTATGTTATTATTGTTATTGTTATTGGTTATGGAAGGCCTCGGTATCACAGCAAACGAATTAATATCCATAATTGCTCAACCGCCCGTGCCAGTGGAATCATCCGAATTACTAACTCATCTCCCAAACAAAGAGAGGTAACTGTAGTCCCCATCGTAGCAGTCTCAGCACACGCCAAAAGACATAAGGCGAAACCGCGCAGAAAGTGAACACAGCCAACTGTTCCCTGTCATACGATATCATCATTCATCCTAAACAAGCGGGATATCGAAGCAGGATCAAAACGGATGAGACACACAGCTCACGGCGTGCACAGAGCACTTAACTCAGTAGCTCCTGCAACAAGCCGGATTTGGAATATGAGGAAACTGCAAGAAGGAACACTTTTCAGACATAGCCTTCAATGGTTCCTGCCGCCTATCCACCATATACCATGGGAGTTCACGTCCTCCCGAAATTGATGATCGTCATAGCACTTGAAGATGTTAGGCCATCATTGATGACTCCAATTCCAAACATATAGACACACAGTGGTGGTAAGTTATCATTTCCAATCCAACAGAAGCCACATGACCTGTAGTTAGTAAAACCACAGAGAGAATATGATTTTGTGACCTTCACTGATTCACTCTTAGATGTGAATGTGTAGTTTACACAAGAGGAGAAGTTTTCAACTACAGTGATCCCATTTAATCAATTCTGGGATAGCAAGGCAAGTCTCCTTTATGGCAGCAGAAATTGATGTTCTCCGCTCCCTTCTTGTTGCTGCCGCCACACGATTCTGATGTCTCATTAACTTGGATATCATTCAAGAACAATGTCAGATTAACATTCCATAGATCTGGCTCTGCTGATGAAGTGCTTGGTGCAACAGTTGTATCAATCATACAGGAGGCTCCTGGTTTCTGGTCATTAACATCACAGACGGCACATGATGCTGTTATATTCAGTATTTCTTTCTGGGGTGTAAATATGTGGCACACACATGGAGAGTGGTTTGTGGTCACAGTAATCACACTAAAGGCAATTCTAGGGTAGCATGGCATAGCTGTTTCAGACCAGCACAATCCTAGGATGTTTTCTGTGTTCGCTATAAAGCTGCTGCTGCTACACAATCCTGACCAATTATAGGTGTGGACATTATTCACTTGCAATGACAAAACTGCTTTGTTTACATCATAAACCTCTGGAAGCGAATCATTTATGGGACTAATAGTACAATTTATTCTTCCATCGGGGATATCTTCATTGGGTCCCCCCCCCCCCCCCCCCCCAAAAAAAAAAGGTCTTTGGTTAAAAAGCACATATGCTTTTGAGTTAAACACAAAATGAGCCCACTTCATAGATTCAAAATGATCCTTGCCAATGCCATCCGTTTGCACAAGTTAGGTCCTTAGCTACCAAAGTCACAAACGCCTGAAACGAAGCCATCGAATTAACGACTTTATCTACAGCGAAAGTTAACGAACTGTGAACAAACATTTTTGTTCAAACCCTTGAAAACATTTTCAAAAATCTGCCAACTCGCTGCAATAACATATATCGTGTTGTTCAATGTAAACATTGCTTAGTCCATGACTCGAATATAAATAAGCTGCCATTTTGGTGCCATATTATTTATGTTGTGACCGTTGACTTCAATTCCTATTTTGTCTACTATTGATCTCATAATATATTCGCTGTAAAGTGAAAACAAATCCGGTGACAGAACACAGCCTTGTCTGACTCCTTGTTTTATATTTTGGAATTGTCCTGTTTGGTTGTTAATTCGTATAGCAGCTGTTTGTTGCCAGTACATGTTTTTTTATGATTCGCAGATCCTTGCCATCAATGTTTAATTTCTCCAGCATATTTATTATTTCCACATGCTTTACTTTGTCAAAAGCTTTTGTGTAGTCTATAAAGCACATATATAGATCTTTCTTTACCTCTATAGATCTTTCTATTAATGTCCAATTAACGTTATTGACCAATAAGGAAATAACTATAGAGGCATAACGGGCACTCTACAATACAATCTTCATCCCAACGTTGTGCTACCAATGCCAGACATCGACCCAGGCAAGAACAATAAGAAATAAATGACCACTGCGGAGATGAAATGTGTTAGACGAATGACAGGAAACAGCCGGACCAGAAATGAAGAACTGAGGAAAAGAGCTAGGAACAATGCTCGCCATAGAATACATAAAGAAACAACAGATACAGTTGTTTGGTCACGTGATAAGACAGAGAGATCAAAATAAGCCTTCAATAAACGTTGGGAGAACACCAGACCAAACGGCCGGCCACAAAAAATATGGCTTGATGAGATATTAGAAACACTAGATAACATAACAGCAGCTGAGGCCAAGACGACAGGAAACGGCCGCAAATTAAATCTACCCTCGACGCTGAAAGGCAAATGAGGAAGGAAAGAGGAAAAAGAAAAACATTTGTTATATAAATACGTGCAAGTTGTAAAGTGCATTCATCGGTTAACTGAGTGAAGTAATCATGATTGACTGATTGAAGTAATCAATCACTGCGGCACCGCGCAGGAGACAATTTTAAATCAAATCAGTCTTAGACTGATTTGAGAATAAAATCAAAATTTGATTGAATTACGATAAGAAAAGTCAACATTACATTGAGATTAAAAAAAAAAAACATGAACACAAAACTAATTTCAGCTGATTCACGTCACCTGGGATACATTTCTTCATTACTCCAAAAATATTCCGTATTGTTTTTTTTTCTTTCATATTAGTTCTCTCCCTTCTGTCGCCTATTTATCGCCCTTATCAGCAATTGTTACCTGTGTGAGCAATACCCCGCTTGAGAACTCAAATATTGCAACCAATTAGAGTTCAGCAAGTGTCCGGATACCTTGGGTGCCCGTTTAGCCAGCGAGTGTTGGAGACAAGCAGCTGATAAGAGGACCAGGTGACGTCATATTGTTGTTTGACAAAACCAACATTGGCAGAGGCGGATACAGTTAAACACTTCTAGTGGGATTTACGAACATTTTTGTCTAGGATTGTGACAATCGTCAAGTCGGGTCCTGATGACAATATTATTGTTTCCGTAAATTACTTATTATGTGCCGTGTTCTAATTTCGGAACTGACAATTTATTTCAAACCCTACCATGTGACATCTTCTAATCAATAACTAACTGACCAATTATTATGTTATCCCCAACATACGACATCTTCTAATCAATAACTAACTGACCAATTATTATGTTATCCCCAACATATGACATCTTCTAATCAATAACTAACTGACCAATTATTATGTTATCCCCAACATATGAAATCTTCTAATCAATAACTAACTGACCAATTATTATGTTATCCCCAACATACGACATCTTCTAATCAATAACTAACTGACCAATTATTATGTTATCCCCAACATATGACATCTTCTAATCAATAACTAACTGACCAATTATTATGTTATCCCCAACATATGACATCTTCTGATCCCGGAATTAATAAACCTATAACAAAGAGACCCGTATTCAAGATATCGTCTTTTCAGCAATGGTTGGATTCTCTCTCTCTGTCTGCGATCAGGACTCAATCAGAGTAGGATTCCAGACTCTCACATGAAGTCAGCTGTCAGGTTAAGTGTGTTGATCGCCTCGAGAGACAGAACATCACAATTAGAGTCTGCCAGATCCACTCTGATTGAACACCCGTTAAAACATTGCACTGTGTTCTGCGCCAGTGGCCCAGTGCATCCGATTTCAGCCAGCATTTTATTCAGGTTTGCATTCCTTAGCCTTTGATTGTCCCCAATCTTCCAGCAAGGCAGCAGATGCTCTTTTCTGTAGGGGGATTCTGCCCTTAGATGGTCGGCCCTCCCAGGTTTACGAGCACCATCTGCCCGAGTCACTAGAGGTGACTAACACAGACATGCACACAAAGATATGAGGCATGACTAACACTGACACACATCAAGATATATGACACATGACTAACATAAACATGCACATAAAGATATGAGATATGACTGACATAGACATGCACACACAAAGATATGACACATGCCTAACATAGACATGCACACAAAGATATGAGATATGACCAACATAGACATGCACACACAAAGATATGAGATGTGACTAAGATAGCCATGCAAACACTCAGGGATATGAGAAGGATTCAATCTTCCTGGTCTCTTTAGCAGCTGATACAAATTTGCACAATTCATTAATTACGTTGATGTTGAAGATGATATTGTAATATTGTAAAACATCATTGTTTTCAATTTTGGTGATGTATCCTAAGTCCAGAATGCTGTACAAAAGAGGTGAGATGCAGAATGGCTCAGGCAAAAGCAGCTTTCCAAAAAATGAGGAAGATACTATGCAATCTATTTTTGACAATAGAAACAAGAAAAAGAGTTCTTAAATGTTATGTAGATCAAGTTTTAGCATATGGATGTGAATCATGGATAATAGGACAACAGACAAGGAAATCACTGGAGTCTGTGAAAATGTGGTTTTACAGAAGAATTTTGAGAATACCATGGACAGCTAAGAAGAGTAATGAAAACTTTCTGATGGCAAAAGCAAAAAAGAGAGCTAATTTCCAAAATTAGGGAGAAACAAACATATTTTTTTGGCCATATAATGAGAAGAGAACAACTGGAATATATTGTAACAACTGGGAAAATTGAGGGACGAAGAGATAGAGAGAAGCAAAGAGAAAAGATATCAGACAGCTTAAGTAAGAGAATGGCTTGGCAGAAGGTCAACAACAAAAATTATAAATAACTGTCGAGATCGAAGCTTGTGGAGAGATGTGATCACCTATGCCAGCAGGCCCGGTACTTGATGATGATGATGATCCTAAGTCCAAACAACCAACTAGTGCTAATGAACAATCCTTTTATGAATGTATCAAAGAATAACTTCATTATCGTCAGACGTATATTATGCAAATACAAATGCTCAACACGTGGCCTCATCTATTTCATGTACGTGCTCATTGCTTGCTTTGGTTCAGTTGACAGGTCATCTTTATTAAAATATTGGACAACTCAATAATGCTCACATCCAATTCTCTACAACTCCCGCAGCGTGCAACACCACTAGCGAAAGCACTAATGATGATTTCATTTCACATACAGGAACTCCAGAAGAGGCGAAAACCTCTAAAATGAAGGAGAAATTGTTAAAAATCATTGTCTGCGGAGCGGGCACTGTTTTTTTAGATTTGTAACTGCTAGGCGCTATTTAACTTGTGCAGAGTTCACACCGTTCATTCTGTTTTTTTACCCCGCCTTTATTTGAGAGGGTTAGGCATCTGATCTCTCTATTCATAAAGGGAGAAAGAATATCATCATGTGCCATACTGGTTGGCGTAGGCGATCATGCCTTTCCACAATCTTCTATCCACAGTGCATCGTATCATTTCTGTTGATTGTTTTCCATGACATGGCACTAAGCTATCCAGTATTTTCTCTCTTTGCCGTCCGCGATCTCTCTTTCCTTGTGTTTTGCCAGTTGTAACCAAGTATTAAATCTTTCCTCTTCTCATGATGTGCCCGGAAACTGTTGGTTGTTTCTTTCAGATGTTTTAGGAGCTCCCTTTTTGTGTTGGCCTCTTTGGGAACTTCCTCATTGGTCTTTTTTGCTGTCCATGGAACTTTCAACATCCTTTTGAGAAATCTCATCTCTGTGGCCTCTAATCGTCTTTTCATTTGTTTGTCTACTGTCCGTGATTCGCTTCCATAGGACATAATTGGTTCTATATAGCACCGATGAACTCTCTTTCTCATTTGTATTGACATAGATTTGTTGAGTATAGCCATGAATAAATCACTGATTCGAAGAGAAAAACAATTCCAATAGTGGCTGGCTCGAACCAGAAACTTTCTTCTCTAGTGGTCGACGACTTACCTCTAGACTACTCAACTCCTTCTTGGGGAGATCAATGGTAGAGTAGTGGTTAGTGAACTCGTATGCTGAACACAAGTGGGCGGATTCTCTGCCTGTGCGGCGAGGGACCCTGTGCACACGGCTGCCAATGTAAAAAAAAGCAAAAACGGATTAACATGTACAATTTAGTTCCAAGAGACTTCGTCAGATTTGAAAGCTGCTGAACGCAACAAAATTAATGAATAAATTGGCATTTGTTTAAAGTCATACACCAGGTCATTTCCATTATGGTGATCAAGTTCGATAACAAAACGCTAAAGATGAATGTTGAATATTAGCGAAAACTGCTGAAGATGGATGGTCGGGCCAAAAGCGCAATGGTCACCCCTTGTAAAAAGGAGTAACATAAGGCATCCACATAAAGGGTGAGCAAAAAAAGCTGCAACCAAAGCTTTATAATGAACTATTACAAAACTATCTTCTTTACCACACAGAGTACCATTGTTAGAGTATGTCGAGTCACGATAGAACCAGAGGGATAAAGGCCGCTTGGTCAAAGCAGTCGCCACGACGTCTGAGACCCAGGATTTGTATTTCACCTCTGATAGAAAAAATCCTTTCTATCTACCGCGGGTTTCGAACACCGTTCGTCGGCTTTTCAGCCAGCGAAAATGTGCTTTTAGCCGCACGGGAATGCGCACCTCAAAATGAACTATTGGCAACACATTATAGATGAACTCACGTACAAACTTCCGTAGGTTGTAAACATACAATATGGAAAGCCATATTGAGGCTCCAGTACAAGTGAAAAGATTTCGTGTATGAGATTCAAAAACAATTATGTAATCAGCGATAAATGGGCAAAGTAACCGTGGTGGACAAACGAGAAAGATGGGAGGACGATTGACAAGACTTCATTTTGTTAGATCACAACGACCTGTTGAAACGTATCAAGATGTAGCCACCATTATTGGTCCTCCAGATTAGGAAGGAAAGGAAGCCGGAAATATTGGAACATATAAAAGAAGGAAAGGAAGTTGGACATATTGGAACATATAAAAGAAGGAAAGGAAGTTGGAAATATTGGAACATATAAAAGAAAGAAAGGAAGTTGGAAATATTGGAACATATAAAAGAAGGAAAGGAAGTTGGAAATATTGGAACATATAAAAGAAGGAAAGAAAATTGGAAATATTGGAACATATAAAAGAGGGAAAGTAAGCCGGAAATATTGGAACATATAAAAGAAGGAAAGGAAGCCGGAAATATTGGAACATATAAAAGAAAGAAAGGAAGTTGGAAATATTGGAACATATAAAAGAAGGAAAGGAAGCCGGAAATTTTGGAACATATAAAAGAAAGAAAGGAAGTTGGAAATATTGGAACATATAAAAGAAGGAAAGGAAGTTGGAAATATTGGAACATATAAAAGAAAGAAAGGAAGTTGGAAATATTGGAACATATAAAAGAAGGAAAGGAAGTTGGAATATTGGAACATAAAAGAAGGAAGAAATTGGAAATATTGGAACATATAAAAGAGGGAAAGTAAGCCGGAAATATTGGAACATATAAAAGAAGGAAAGGAAGCCGAAATATTGGAACATATAAAAGAAAGAAAGGAAGTTGGAAATATTGGAACATATAAAAGAAGGAAAGGAAGCCGGAAATTTTGGAACATATAAAAGAAAGAAAGGAAGTTGGAAATATTGGAACATATAAAAGAAGGAAAGGAAGTTGGAAATATTGGAACATATAAAAGAAAGAAAGGAAGTTGGAAATATTAGAACATATAAAGAAGGAAAGGAAGTTGGAAATATTGAAACATATAAAAGAGGAAAGGAAGTTGGAAATATTGGAACATATAAAAGAAGGAAAGGAAGTTGGAAATATTGGAACATATAAAAGAAAGAAAGGAAGTTGGAAATATTAGAACATATAAAAGAAGGAAAGGAAGTTGGAAATATTGAAACAAATAAAAGAAAGAAAGGAAGTTGGAAATATTGGAACATATAAAAGAAGGAAAGGAAGTTGGAAATATTGGAACATATAAAAGAAAGAAAGGAAGTTGGAAATATTGGAACATATAAAAGAAGGAAAGGAAGTTGGAAATATTGGAACATATAAAAGAAAGAAAGGAAGTTGGAAATATTGGAACATATAAAAGAAAGAAAGGAAGTTGGAAATATTGGAACATATAAAATAAGGAAAGGAAGTTGGAAATATTGGAACATATAAAGAAAGAAAGGAAGTTGGAAATATTGGAACATATAAAATAAGGAAAGGAAGTTGGAAATATTGGAACATATAAAATAAGGAAAGGAAGTTGGAAATATTGGAACATATAAAATAAGGAAAGGAAGTTGGAAATATTGGAACATATAAAATAAGAAAAGGAAGTTGGAAATATTGGAACATATAAAAGAAGGAAAGGAAGTTGGAAATATTGAAAGATAATAAAGAAAGAAAGAAGCAAGAGTGAATGGAAGGGAAGAAAGAAGGAAGCTTGAAAGGAAGGAGGGAGTGAAGAAAAACAGAAATTAAAACGTAGGAAGGGAGGGAGGAAGAATCGGAAGGAAGGATTAAGAGACGAACAGAAGGAAAGAAAGGGAGTGAGGCAGGAAAGTTCATAGAAAACAATCTTGTTCTATAAAACTAAACATGAAAAGAGAACTCTAAACACAATTACAACAAGAGAAATGGCATTTTCTGGGCATGTTAAAATACAAAACAACCTACTAAACGTAACCTTGGAAGGGAAAATACAAGGTAATAAAGGCAGACCAAGGCTAACATTGACGGGTAACATTAAAAGATGGACAGATCAGCCTATGACAACCTGCACTATCAAAGCAAGAGACAGAACAGAA
This sequence comes from Megaustenia siamemsis, assembly GCA_032433765.1. Taxonomy (NCBI): domain Eukaryota; kingdom Metazoa; phylum Mollusca; class Gastropoda; order Stylommatophora; family Ariophantidae; genus Megaustenia; species Megaustenia siamemsis. The sequence goes on from JAVIAB010000073.1 coordinate 7,752,353, forward strand.
TGGCGCTCCATGGTAGCCAAGCTTCGATGCGGAGGCGGCACTCAATGAATGAATGAGCTATAAAACAACGACCTCGCGACGAGGAAGTGGCCATTTTTGTTGTAAACGAAACATGGAGTCTAACTTGTCAATCAATCATACAGCTACAGGTTCTGAATGTAACAGCAAGACATCATCTATGACGACAGCAGCATGATATCCTATGTTAGGGCAAAACACCACGACTCTAAAACATGAAGATTATAGACAATCGAACGTAAAGACACCACAAATAGCAATTTATTGTGATGTGATAAACCAGTGGCATAATATATTGTGTGAGATAAACTGCCACTCACTATGTCAAGATATAGAGTAATCAAGAAAATAATAAGAAACACTGCATTGGGCATTCACTAAAGGTCTAGCTTTAAGCTCCAATAACTACATCGCTATTTACATGAGAGACAAACTTTAATACAGCAACCAATTGGATATTCAAAAATGCAGTAACATTTACAACAGATACTATCTCATTGGCCAGGAACTCAATAACAGACTTTTCTCGCATACTCGTACATAAACACACACACACACCACAGACACACACACACACACACACCCCCACCACACACACTCACACAAACACAACCATACTCGTTATCAGAAAAAGTCTCGTCCCACAAAATGTAACAAAATAAAAATACATATATAATAATGGAGATGGGAAAACGGTTTAAGCGGGATTTTGTGAAACTAGAACGAGGTCATTACTGCGTGTGTGTTTGTGTGTGTGGGATTATTGTATCTGTCTCCGGTAGATGTGGACGTGGTGCTAGCGTAACTAAGATATGGCAGAGTACTGGTAATGTCAGCAGGTGTGAGGCCTGACAGGTATCGTATCCCACAGACCGCCTCGTTCCCTGATAGCAGTGCCACTGTTCCAATTTATGTCCACAAGTTTCAATATTCCGCCTGGCCTGGATTGACCCTCCCCACCTGGAGCTGTGCAGGGATTAGCCAGATTAAGCACGATCACTGCTGACTCACGGCTGCAGATTACCTGTGCTGACACCAGGGATCACCGGTGATTTCAGATTTATGTCAAAATAAAGTCCCGGCTGATTGTGATATTGCCAGCCTTTGACAGTTGTGGGCCCAACGTTTGCCATCGTCACTAGGAGCTGCCATTGCTGTTAGCTTCATTGTAGTTCTTTATTGTACCGGCAACAGGTGTTTATCAAACGAACTACCAATTGTCTTGCATTTGGGACCATTACTAGCACTGAACTCAGGCAAAACAACACTCGACAATCATACAAAGGGTTTAGTGACAAGTCTTGTAGTTAACAATCACATCGTCCGTTTTGCTGCTTCTAGAAAGCGTGTTTTAGATATAACACATACCGCGTTACAACAAAGATGTATAACAGGTAAAAGTAAAGTACGAGACTTCACTTGGCGTCTTAGCATGCGAGTTTTCACACATATATGCTCGGCCGCCTATCCTGAAGTGTTCGGAGACTTCTGGATAGTGTCGCTTCAAGCATCGAAACTCACGATGCGAGGCGGCATTTCTCACCTTCCAAGATTATTACCCTGCTGTCTATTTCTGCCAGCGGCTGGGTCGACCGCGGGAGTGTTTCTTTTTCCAACCACGAGTACAATTCAGACCGGTTCCAACGGGAATCAAGCACGGATTGTCCGAACGTTGGTAGCACAGTCGGGTGGTACCCAACTAGGCTACCGAGCAGGGGCGTATACTGGTTTTGGAGTCTGTGCTACCGCTGACATAATAAATAAAAATATACATTATATTCAGTAGGATAAAATAAACTAATATTTTCTAATGACTTCACTACATTTAAATTAAATCAACATTACTTACTTATTTATATGTAAACTCTATCCGTCTTGTTTGAGACGAAAATGTCTTGATGACTTTGCCATTGAAATTACTGTTGGGTTGGTTTCTAAGTTTCTGAGGAAAATGATTTCTCAATGGACATTAATGCCAAACTAGATAAGCGTTCTTGTGTCTGAATTGAGCGACAATAAGATTTGATTCTCTTGAGAGCAGAAAAAGTTCTTTCTACAGATGCTGATGCGCATAGCGTAGTTATAAATAGCTAAGAAAGTTTCGGTAATGACACATAGTTTCACTTTCACTTTGTGACGATTCTGATTGGCTAGAGCTAAAAGTAACCAATGAAACCGCACTGATCTAGCGGTAACAACTGGTATATTATTTTGACGAGAATTTTTGAATGTCATGGTCGTTAATACTAGATTCGGATAGAAGAAAAATGTACCGCTGGCTCCTAGAGGTTTCAATGTAGTTTCGGTTTCATTCACAAACGTTATAGTGGCCTGAGGAAAACCTTGCTTTAATAAATGCAAATCAAAGCAAATAAATCATATTGGCATACGAAATGTGTAATAGAATATTCGAAGATTTGTAATATAATTATTTAAAATAATATAATAAATTATCATTTCCTTTTGTATTTCGTTAATATGTTCAGGCTACCGGCGGTAGTTGCGGTATCATAGAGAATACGCCACTGATACCGATATCCCCAGATGTATCAAATATACACATACATTGTTTTGTGTTTGTTGTTATGATCACCATCATTGCATATCAGTCGAATATATAGGAGGTACAACTTCTCCCTCGGGAATCTCCAGAAAATCCAAGTAGAATCCAGACCCACGTACACGATCTCCGATCCACGACCTAGCATCCACCGACTAGCATCCACGGACTAGCATCCACGACCTAGCATCCACGGACTAGCATCCACAACCTAGCATCCACGGAATAGCATCCACGGACTAGCATCCATGGACTAGCATCGACGACCTAGCATCCACGGACTAGCATCCACGACTAGCATCCACGGCCTAGCATCCATGGCCTAGCATCCACAGACTAACATCCACAGCCTAGCATCCACGGACTAGCATCCACGGCCTAGCATCCACGACCTAGCATCCACGGACTAGCATCCACGACCTAGCATCCACAGACTAACATCCACGACCTAGCATCCACGACCTAGCATCCACGGATTACATCCACGACCTAGCATCCACGGATTAACATCCACGACCTAGCATCCACGGCCTAGCATCCACGACCTAGCATCCACGGACTAGCATCCACGGCCTAGCATCCACAAACTAGCATCCACGACCTAGCATCCACAGACTAACATCCACGACCTAGCATCCACGACCTAACATCCACGACCTAGCATCCACGACCTAGCATCCACAACCTAGCATCCACGGATTAACATACACGGCCTAGCATCCACGACCTAGCATCCACGGACTAACATCCCCGACCTAGCATTCACGACCTAGCATCCACGACTTAGCATCCACGGACTGGACAGATTCATGATAAAAATGTTGCCCTGGCAGCGACCATGTTTATGACCTCCTCTGTTCTATTTTAACTGTCAATGGTTCTTTAACGTGCGGAATTGCACACGGGATCCGAGATGGCTAGACACCACCCACAAGATCAGAAGAGTGTAACCTTTGTAAAAGACCACGGATTAATTTTCCCTAATTCTGGACAATCACGAAGATTTCCAGTGATCTTTGAACCCTTATCATTCATGTCCCATTGCTGACATCGTAACTCCAGACTTTATATAAAGGGAGAAAATTTGTAGAGAGAGAACGAGAGAGAGAAGGGGGAGTGAGAGAAGAGGATGAGAGAGAGAGAGGGAGAAGAGGGAGGGAGATGGAGAGACAGAAGAGGGAGAGGGAGAAGGAGAGAGAGAAGAGGGAGAAAGAGAATTCCTTCCAACACTGCTACAACTAAGACACAGAGAACTAAAACAAAAACGTCACATAGTTTGGCTTCCAAATAATGTATCAAAGAAATAAACAGCCCCGTCAGGTCACGTGGTGGTGTGTAAGGAATATAGTGTTAGTGACATATTTGCTATAGACCTGCGGTATATATTCCTTTTGTCCATAATGTGGCCGGTACTACGCCTTGCCGCCTTTCGCTTAAATAATAAAATCCGATTAAGTAATAAGACTAAAACTATGACAATAAACAAAGAAAAAAATCAAAACCCACAAGTGGATATCAAAATTGAAGGAATAGACCTGGAGACAGTTCAGAACTACAACTACCTTGGACATACTATAACTAGTGATGGAAAATGTACAACTGAAATATACAAAAGAATAGGAATGGCAAAAAGTAATTGTAATGTCATTAAAAATATGCTAACATCAAAACAGACAACACCGGGGCTAAAATTAAGAATAGTAAAATGTTAAATCTTCTCATCATTCCTGTATGGTGCAGAAACATGGACATTAAACAAGATAACAGAACAGGAAATTGAAGCCTTTGAAGTGTGGATATACAGAAGAATAGGTAGAATTGGATGGAAGGAAAAGAAAACAATCAATGAAATCTTAAAACAACTAAAAATGAAAAGAGAACTACTAAACACAATTCAAACAAGACAAATGCGATTTTTGGGCCATGTTAAAAGACACAACAACCTATTAAAAGTAATCTTGCAGGGGAAAATACAAGGTAAAAGAGACAGAGGCAGACCAAGACTAATATGGACGAGTAAAATCAAAAGATGGACAAGTCAGCCTATGACAACCTGCACCATCAAAGCAAGAGACAGAACAGAATGGCGCTCCATGGTAGCCAACCTTCGTTGCGGAGATGGCACACGATGATGAGGAACTAATAAGATGACAGTCTATTTCTTTATGTAATTCTATAGAAGCGGTGTCTATAGGAGGCAAGCTTATCTAGTAGCTATATAGAATCACTGCGCTACGTATTTATGTATGTGTATTTATATGGAGAATCTAGGAGACTAAACAACATTATTATATAGATAGACAATCTAGAAGACGAAACCACTTTATTATAAAGCAAGACATTTTAACAGACAAAACAACTTTATTATACAGCAAGATATTCTAACAGACAAAACAACTTTATTATACACACAGCGAGATATTCTAACAGACAAAACAACTTTATTATACACACAGCAAGATATTCTAACAGACAAAACAACTTTATTATACACACAGCAAGATATTCTAACAGACAAAACCCACCTTACGATCGGAATGATTTTTTAAGGGCAAAAATGCAACAACAAAGAAAACAAAATATGTAATGTGGACAAGGACAACGATCATTGATAATCTGGCAGACGAAGGATAAATACCCCCAAAAAAAATCCAAATTATACGGGAAGTTAACTTCTTTCTTATTTCAAAATCTATACGTTTGACGTTGATATTTCTGAAGCTCTTCTCATAAATAGGTCTTTGGATGCCAAGTAGGTTTTGTCAAATGCCATGTTTTTATATCTTAAATCTGTATGAGGATATATTTTAATTCCTCTGGTTATTATAATGTTTACATTATGGTGTTGACATTATCGAGCTAATGTTTGTCCTTAATGTGAATATTGTCAAAAATACTTTCTTAGCTCCATGCAGTGTATAAAGTAATGTTCAGTGTGTGGTTAAATATTTTAAATATTTTTCTTAATGTGTCTAATATATGATAAGCAAGTATTACAGGCCCTATAGTTAAATCTGTTACCGGGGAGAGAGAGTAGGGGAGAAAGGCACCTTGCAGCAAAAGACAGAATTATAAGCTGCTGGAGAATCATTGTACCATAATTAGTCAGACTCTACTCCGCCTTTTCGCTATTCTCCCAGTAACAGACTAACTAGCCTAGTTTGACCACCAAACGAGCAGGAATTGAGAGGGAAGGCAATATGGAATTCACAAATGTTGTGCCGAAAACGGATGTATTTGGCCGAAAGGTACACATTTCAAAGTTTTACTGCAAACAGCATTACAACGCATTTACTACCACTGTATCTGTCTATTTTTGTGTTTCTAAGTTTGTCTCTGTCTATCTCTGTATGTGTTTCAATGTTTGTCTCTCTATCTGTCTCTGTGTGTTTCTATGTTTGTCTCTGAATCTGTCTATTTTTGTGTTTCTATGTTTGTCTCTGTCTCTGTGTGTTTCTATGTTTGCCTCTGCATCTGCCTCTGTGTGAATTTCAATGTTTGTCTCTATGCCTATCTCTGTGTGTGTGCTTCTATGGTTGTCTCTGTGTGTTTTTTTTTTGTGGATGTCTCTATGTGCAAAGTCTGTCTTTGTCTCTGTCTGTGTTTCTATGTCTGTCTGTCAGTGTTTCTATATTTGTCTCTATGTATGTTTCTATTTCTGTCTCTGTGTGTTTTTTCAATGTTTGTCTCTAGGTGTGTTTCTATGTTTGTCTCTATGTCTGTCACTCAGTGTGTTTCAATGTTTGTCTTTATGTATCTTTCTCTGTGTGTATTTCTATGTTTGTCTCTATGGCTGTCTGTGTGTGTGTTCTATGTTTGTCTCTGTGTCTCTCTTTGCGTGTGTTTTTATGGTTGTCTCTGTGTCTGTCTCTTTGTTGTGTCTCTATATTGGTCTCCGTGTGTGTTTATAGGTTTGTCTCTGTCTTTCTCTTTCAATGTTTGTCTCTGTATCTGTCTCTGTGTGGATTTCTATGTTTGTCTCTGTATCTGTCTCTGTGTGAATTTCTATGTTTTTTATCTGTATCTGTCTCTGTGTGAGATCCCTTAAGATGAATATTGAATGTAGTAAGAATAAACGAAAAAAAGAAATATAGATGTACATTTAAAAGATGTGTATGTAGAAGATATGTTTATAGAAGATGTGTATATAGATGTGTATGTAGAAGACGCGTATATAGAAGATGTGTTTATAGAAGATGTGTTTATAGAAGATGTGTATGTAGAAGACGCGTTTATAGAAGATATGTTTATAGAAGATGTGTATATAGAAGATGTGTATATAGAAGATGTGTATATAGAAGATGCGTATATAGAAGATGTGTATATAGAAGATGTGTATATAGAAGATATGTTTATAGAAGCTGTGTATATAGAAGATGTGTATATAGAAGATGTGTATATAGAAGACGCGTATATAGAAGATGTGTTTATAGAAGATGTGTATATAGAAGATGTGTACATAGAAGATGTGTATATAGAAGACGCGTATATAGAAGATGTGTATATAGAAGACGCGTATATAGAAGATGTGTATATAGAAGACGCGTATATAGAAGATGTGTATATAGAAGACGCGTATATAGAAGATGTGTATATAGAAGACGCGTATATAGAAGATGTGTATATAGAAGACGCGTATATAGAAGATGTGTATATAGAAGATGTGTATATAGAAGATGTGTATATAGAAGACGCGTATATAGAAGATGTGTATATAGAAGACGCGTATATAGAAGATGTGTATATAGAAGACGCGTATATAGAAGATGTGTATATAGAAGACGCGTATATAGAAGATGTGTATATAGAAGACGCATATATAGAAGATGTGTATATAGAAGATATGTTTATAGAAGACGCGTATATAGAAGATGTGTATATATAAGACGCGTATATAGAAGATGTGTATATAGAAGATGTGTATATAGAAGATGTGTATATAGAAGACGCGTATATAGAAGATGTGTATATAGAAGATGTGTATATAGAAGATGTGTATATAGAAGACGCGTATATAGAAGATGTGTATATAGAAGATGTGTATATAGAAGATGTGTATATAGAAGATGTGTATATAGAAGACGCGTATATAGAAGATGTGTATATAGAAGACGCGTATATAGAAGATGTGTATATAGAAGATGTGTATATAGAAGATGTGTATATAGAAGATATGTTTATAGAAGACGCGTATATAGAAGATGTGTATATAGAAGACGCGTATATAGAAGATGTGTATATAGAAGATGTGTATATAGAAGATGTGTTTATAGAAGATGTGTATATAGAAGACGCGTATATAGAAGATGTGTATATAGAAGATGTGTATATAGAAGATGTGCATATAGAAGACGCGTATATAGAAGATGTGTATATATGAAGACGCGTATATAGAAGATGTGTATATAGAAGACGCGTATATAGAAGATGTTTATATAGAAGACGCGTATATAGAAGATGTGTATATAGAAGATGTGTATATAGAAGATGTGTATATAGAAGACGCGTATATAGAAGATGTGTATATAGAAGACGCGTATATAGAAGATGTGTATATAGAAGACGCGTATATAGAAGATGTGTATATAGAAGACGCGTATATAGAAGATGTGTATATAGAAGACGCATATATAGAAGATGTGTATATAGAAGATATGTTTATAGAAGACGCGTATATAGAAGATGTGTATATAGAAGACGCGTATATAGAAGATGTGTATATAGAAGATGTGTATATAGAAGATGTGTTTATAGAAGATGTGTTTATAGAAGATGTGTTTATAGAAGATGTGTATATAGAAGATGTGTTTATAGAAGATGTGTTTATAGAAGATGTGTTTATAGAAGATGTGTTTATAGAAGATGTGTTTATAGAAGATGCATCAATCTCGGTCTTGCACTGAAGCGGTGAACAGAACAGCATAAACACATACCATGCTATTAAACAAACAACATCCAGCAAATTTCTAGCATTTAAAAGAAGTGGAGCGCAGAATAGTCTGGAGGTAAAGCTTCGGCCCCAGGACAGGAAGGATCCGGGTTCAAAGCTCACTAGAAGCGGTGGGGATTTAAAAATAAAAAATTAAAAAAATGAATTCTTGGTTTCTTTATGACGTTACCATCCCCTGATCTCTTGGCTAGTGAGATTTAATGTTTAGAATTCTTGGTTTCTTTATGACGTCACCATCCCCTGATCTCTTGGCTAGTGAGATCTAATGTTTAGAATTCTTGGTTTCTTTATGACGTCACCATCCCCTGATCTCTTGGCTAGTGAGATATAATGTTTAGAATTCTTGGTTTCTTTATGACGTCACCATCCCCTGATCTCTTGGCTAGTGAGATCTAATGTTTAGAATTCTTGGTTTCTTTATGACGTCAACATCCCCTGATCTCTTGGCTAGTGAGATCTAATGTTTAGAATTCTTGGTTTCTTTATGACGTCACCATCCTCTGATCTCTTGGCTAGTGAGATCTAATGTTTAGAATTCTTGGTTTCTTTATGACGTCACCATCCTCTGATATCTTGGCTAGTGAGATCTAATGTTTAGAATTCTTGGTTTCTTTATGACGTCACCATCCCCTGATCTCTTAGCTAGTGAGATATAATGTTTAGACATCTCTGATAATGGGAATGAACAGAAGGTCCCGTGTGCACTAGCGCACGTTAAAGATACCATGAGAGTTAAAATCGGAAAGAGAAGACCATATATGTGACGTGGAGCCAGTAGTGGGGTGTAACGTATTGTCAGAAATAAAACAAAAACTTGCCCACACTGTGGATCTCAGGCCGTGCTACGGAGTTCATGCACGTTGCCAGAATTCTCAACTTTTCTCGATATTCTCTAGGGGGGGGGGGGGGGGGTATCAGAGCACCTATGGATTCGCCTAGTGTGCAGTGACGATGATCCTAACAACAAACAAACAAGAAAACAAAATAAAAATGCGTGAAGAGTTAACAGTTTCCCTCTCAAAGAAAATATACGCGTTACACAAATGACTAGACATGAACTAACTCATTCAACTCTGTCGTTACAGTCTTATCTTTCCTCGATGAAATAAACCAGACAAGACAACCAATCATTACATTCATATTACACATACAAATATGTCTTGTTTTATAGCCCCCCCCCCCTCCCCCAATATGGCTGTATGGGCCCATGAGTAGCATTATAACTATAGGTTGTCATCATTTAGTAAAATACAAACTGGCCCACCTTTGTCCCCCATGCTTCTTATCAGTTCAACTCGCGGTACATTTTGTGGCTAATTGTCAACCTGTTTAATCGTTGCTGGGGCTCTATTTCAAAACTTTGTCAGATTCAATACACAGTGAAGCACATTGGCTGCAAGCCATCACCAGTCCATAGTTGCCAGTTTGTTTCAAGATAAGAGAATCATAAATGGTTAAGATCCTACATCGATTCCAATCGGTATCACTGAAAATAAATTAGCCGGATTGGATAAAAAATTCGGGTCTAAAGAGAAAAGACAAGCCATTAACCACAAATTCTGAATTTAAAAAAAAATATTTGTAAAAATATATTATATTTTGGTATAACCTCCACACAACCAATGTCATTCATTGCATTGTAAGGAGCAATAATCCTACAGCACAAAGGAAAGCACATATATTTTACTTTTGCTATTGTCACATTTTTATGCTAGAATTTTTCTCGTTCTTCCTTTTCCCCTGTGGAGCATAGCCTTCCAAGCCGTCCTTTCTGGCGCCAATCTCTTCAGATCGTTCCATGCCTCCGTTATCTGTGCTCCCACTCTCTTCAGATCGTTCCATGCTATCGTTATCTGTGCTCTCACTTTTCTTCAGATCGTTCCATGCCTCCGTTATCTGTGCTCCCACCTCTCTTCAGATCGTTCCTTGCCTCCGTTATCTGTGCTCCCACTTCTCTTCAATTCGTTCCATGCTATCGTTATCTGTGTCCCACCTCACTTCAGATCGTTCCATGCTATCGTTATCTGTGCTCCCACCTCTCTTCAGATCGTTCCATGCCACCGTTATCTGTGCTCCCACCTCTCTTCAGATCGTTCCATGCCTACGTTATCTGTGCTCCCAGCTCTCTTCAGATCGTTCCATGCTATCGTTATCTGTGCTCCCACCTCTCTTCAGATCGTTCCATGCCACCGTTATCTGTGCTCCCACCTCTCTTCAGATCGTTCCATGCCTACGTTATCTGTGCTCCCACCTATCTTCAGATCGTTCCATGCCTCCGTTATCTATGCTCCCACCTCTCTTCAGATCGTTCCATGCCTCCGTTATCTGTGCTCCCATCTCTCTTCAGATCGTTCCATGCTATCGTTATCTGTGCTCTCACTTTTCTTCAGATCGTTCCATGCTATCGTTATCTGTGCTCCCACTTCTCTTCAGATCGTTCCATGCTATCGTTATCTGTGCTCCCACTTCTCTTCAGATCGTTCCATGCTATCGTTATCTGTGCTCCACTTTTCTTCAGATCGTTCCATGCCTCCGTTATCTGTGCTCCCACCTCTCTTCAGATCGTTCCATGCTATCGTTATCTGTGCTCCCACTTCTCTTCAGATCGTTCCATGCTATCATTATCTGTGCACCCACTTCTCTTCAGATCGTTCCATGCTATCGTTATCTGTGCTCCCACTTCTCTTCAGATCGTTCCATGCTATCGTTATCTGTGCTCCCACTTCTCTTCAGATCGTTCCATGCTATCATTATCTGTGCTCCCACCTCTCTTCAGATCGTTCCATGCTATCGTTATCTATGCTCCCACCTGTCTTCAGATCGTTTCATGCTATTGTTATCTATGCTCCCACCTGTCTTCAGATCGTTCCATGCTATCGTTATCTGTGCTCCCACCTCTCTTCAGATCGTTCCATGCCTCCGTTATCTATGCTCCCACCTATCTTCATATCGTTCCATGCCTCTGTTATCTATGCTCCCACCTCTCTTCAGATCGTTCCTTGCCTCCGTTATCTATACTCCCACCTGTCTTCAGATCGTTCCTTGCCTCCGTTATCTATGCTCCCACCTGTCTTCAGATCGTTCCATGCCTCCGTTATCTATGCTCCCACCTCTCTTCAGATCGTTCCATGCCTTCGTTATCTGTGCTCCCACCTCTCTTCAGATCGTTCCATGCCTTCGTTATCTGTGCTCCCACCTCTCTTCAGATCGTTCCATGCCTTCGTTATCTGTGCTCCCACCTCTCTTCAGATCGTTCCATGCCTCCGTTATCTATGCTCCCACCTCTCTTCAGATCGTTCCATGCCTCCGTTATCTATGCTCCCACCTCTCTTCAGATCGTTCCATGCCTCCGTTATCTGTGCTCCCACTTCTCTTCAGATCGTTCCATGCTATCGTTATCTGTGCTCCCACTTCTCTTCAGATCGTTCCATGCTATCGTTATCTGTGCTCCCACCTCTCTTCAGCTCGTTTCATGCCTCCGTTATCTGTGCTCCCACCTCTCTTCAGATCGCTCCATGCTATCGTTATCTGTGCTCCCACCTTTCTTCAGATCGTTCTATGCCTCCGTTATCTGTGCTCCCACCTCTCTTCAGATCGTTCCATGCTATCGTTATCTGTGCTCCCACCTCTCTTCAGATCGTTCCATGCTATCGTTATCTGTGCTCCCACCTTTCTTCAGATCGTTCCATGCCTACGTTATCTGTGCTCCCACCTCTCTTCAGATCGCTCCATGCTATCGTTATCTGTGCTCCCACCTTTCTTCAGATCGTTCCATGCTATCGTTATCTGTGCTCCCACCTCTCTTCAGATCGTTCCATGCTATCGTTATCTGTGCTCCCACCTCTCTTCAGATCGTTCCATGCCTCCGTTATCTGTGCTCCCAGCCCTCTTCAGATCGTTCCATGCCTCCGTTATCTGTGCTCCCACCTCTCTTCAGATCGTTCCATGCCTCCGTTATCTATGCTCCCAGCTCTCTTCAGATCGTTCCATGCCTCCGTTATCTATGCTCCCACCTCTCTTCAGATCGTTCCATGCTATCGTTATCTGTGCTTCCACCTCTCTTCAGATCGTTCCATGCCTCCGTTATCTGTGCTCCCAGCTCTCTTCAGATCGTTCCATGCCTCCGTTATCTATGCTCCCACCTCTCTTCAGATCGTTCCATGCATCCTTTATCTATGCTCCCACCTCTCTTCAGATCGTTCCATGCTATCGTTATCTGTGCTCCCTGCTCTCTTCAGATCGTTCCATGCCTCCGTTATCTATGCTCCCAGCTCTCTTCAGATCGTTCCATGCTATCGTTATCTGTGCTCCCACTTCTATTCAGATCGTTCCATGCTATCGTTATCTGTGCTCCCACTTCTCTTCAATTCGTTCCATGCTATCGTTATCTGTGCTCCCAAATCTCTTCAGATCGCCCATTCCCTTCGTCATCTATGTTTACACCTCTCTTCACCAAAGTAATATTTTAACCTTACATATTTGTCTTCACCCCTGGTAATTCCATAATAGGCCCGGCCATGTAATACTCTCAATTCACTTTCCTAGATTGTGCCCTATCATCATCGTATTCGCCGCATCTCTTTGTCCATTGCTATTTGGATGATACATTGTTCTTAGCAATTGTTCAAGCCATTTCCACCATTTCGTAGTCGCTGCAGCATTTTTAATCTCTATAATGACTTCGTGATTGTAGCTTTTCTTTTCTCCATGTTGCCCACCCATACAATGGGACTGAGGGTTGGAGCTATACATGTTTATCTAAGTATTTAGACTAATTTCACTTTTGCTTAGAGTATTCATCTCAAAATTATTGACTGAGTGGAGAGAAGTTACTGCCGATTCTTATTCCAGGAGGCATTTTCTATCAAGACTAAAATGGAGGTCACACCACGTGACAGCTTCATCTAAAATGTGACCATCGTTACAGTTTCTCGTTAACCACACCCTGTTTAAACCCTCGAAAATATATAGTGATCAGAGGCTTAGACGTCAGAACAGGCTTGAAAGTGTCCATAGTTGACTTCCTGTTTAGAATGTACCGCAAGAATTGATCAAGATCTTGTCAAATTCCCTTGGTTGCTCTGGGTAGCAAATAACTAGTCAGATTAAGCTGTTAGGGATGAGGAAAAAGATAAACCGTGTTCCAAAATGTCATGCTGAAGACAAGAAGATACTGTAGATATCACAGATTGTTAGAAGTGACAAAACAATGCACCTAGAAGACTTAGCATCCTTCCAAGGACGGACAATGGTTAGTTGCAATATTTTAGCGAATTTGGAAGATGTTTCAAACCGCAGTAGAGTAACAGTTATTGTATTTTTATATTAAATATAACTCAACTGGGTTAGACGATGGGAGAGTATGGAAGTAGCTGATAGAAACCACCTCTGTGTTAATCTATAAGTATGGAAGTGCCCACTAGAAACCACCTCTGTGTTAATCTATACATATGGAAGTGCCCACTAGAAACCACCTCTGTGTTAATCTATGAGTATGGAAGTACTTGATAGAAACCACCTCCTTGTTAATCTATAAGTATGGAAGTGCCACTAGAAATCACCTCTGTGTTAATCTATAAGTATGGAAGTGCTTGATAGAAACCACCTCTGTGTTAATCTATAAGTATGGAAGTACCTGCTAGAAACCACCTCTGTGTTAATCTATGCGTATGGAAGTACCTGCTAGAAACCACCTCTGTGTTAATCTATGCGTATGGAAGTACCTGCTAGAAACCACCTCTGTGTTAATCTATGCGTATGGAAGTACCTGCTAGAAATCACCTCTGTGTTAACCTATAAAAGATCGCATGAGAAAAAAACAGCCACCGTGACGGAGGGAGTATGCAACTGAAAGCAACGTGCCATAACTGGCCCGCAGAATGTTATTTTGTAAATCCCTGACGTTGAATGTTACAGAAAATATCACATAATCGACATTCCGTAGGTCACGTGATCAAATGGAAAAAAATCCGGTTACTCTCTGGCTGTGAAGTTGTCCTAAGCAACATCAGGTTGGCCCGTCGTGTGTAGTCTCGATCGTCTTTTTATGTCCTGTTTATTCATTATTATCGTTGGTCTAATCTTTGTTTTCTTTCTTCTGGCTCAGTGATAATAGCTTAGCGAGTAACTGTCACCAGCACACGATGAACAGCGGCGACAGATGACAGGCAAGATAGTTAGGAGGAAAGAAGATCACAAGGCAGACGCAGAAATACTTTCAGACCGTCACTAAATTTACCGATGTCGGCAGGTCTTGTAGCCTCTTTGCTGTTATTTTGATTCAAATTATCAAAACACAAAACGAAATCGCTGAAGGCAGCTTTAAGCATGGACACATAGTCATGTTAGCGCTGGATATATAAGCCACATAAGCCTGTTAAATTTTTAAATTCCACCGTTGAGGAAAAAACTATTTTTTTTAAATATTTTTGTTAGTTTGGGCGTCTCAGAAAAATAACCAGACAATCAGAATCTCTTTGAGATTGGTATCGAAACATCAAATGTAAACATGAAAATATCGGCTCTACGGTGAATGCTCACCAAACAAGTTAAATGGAACGGTACTGAAGCTTTCTTCAGCTAGACTTGGGAGAATTATATTAAATTGATCACGTTTTCTGTCATAAATTATTAAATCTTGTTGAATCTGTGTAGAGGTGCACATACATACACATACATAGGTCTCATTGATGAGCGACATACCTGTTGAAACTGTGTACAGATGCACATACATACACATACATAAATGTTGTTGGTGAGCACTATAGCTGTTGTTGAAACTGTGTACAGGTGCACATACATACACATAAGTCTCATTGATGAGCGACATACTTGTTGTTGAAACTGTGTACAGGTGCACATACATAAAAGAAGCAGTGATGCTGTTAAAAGATGCATTTGTTGTTGTTTTTAACCTGACTACGACACATGCACATTTACGTCCATCGCAAGTGACTTCAGCCCGAAAGTACGAAATTTATTGAGTATTGAATTTGCTTTGCTAGTTCGTTCACACCTACATGGTCAAATTGGCGGATCTAATCCCGAGGTCACAGCAGGAAAATGATGTTGGACTTAACGTATTTGCCTACTTTTACTGATCGGAACAGTCTGCTATGGGTCGGTGCTTCTCTTCAACCTTTTCACTGTAAGCGTCTTTGCGCCACGAATAACATATCATTGGATAACGCAATCATCATCATCATCATCATCATCGAGTGCTATCTCCGCAAAGAAGATTGGCTACCATGGAACGCGATTCCGCTCTGTCTCTTGCTTAGATGGTGCAGGTTGTCATTGGCTGATTTGTCCACCTTTTGATGTTACTCGTCCATGTTAATCTTCGTCTGTCTCTGCCTCTTTTAGCCTGTATTTTCCCCTCCAGGATTACTTTTAGTAGGTTGTTGTGTCTTTTAACATGGCCTAAAAATCGCATTTGTCTTCTTTGAATTGTGTTTAGTAGTTCTCTTGTCATTTTTGGTTGTTTTAAGACTTCATCATTTGTTTTCTTTTCTTGAGCTGAGGTATGCTTTCTTCCAATTTATTAATATTGACTTCAAGAGTCTTCCGCAGATGATAACGCAATACAACACAGATAACATAACATATGCCCAACATATGACGAACAGAGAAGGCTCTCTTGGTCATCGCCTGTACCATACACAGACAACAGACAAGCAGTATGGAGACGTCATCACCTGTACCATACACAGACAAGCTACATGGAGACGTCATCACCTGTACCATACACAGAAAAGCTACATGGAGACGTCATCACCTGTACCATACACAGAAAAGCTACATGGAGACGTCATCACCTGTACCATGCACAGAAAAGCTACATGGAGACGTCATCACCTGTACCATACACAGACAAGCTACATGGAGACGTCATCACCCGTACCACACACAGACAAGCTGCATGCAGACTTAATCAGCTTTAAGCTGACGAATGCTTTCTTCGAATTTATTAATATTGACTTCAAGAGCCTTTGCAGATGAAAGAGACAATAAGAATGACTTTTGTTTCGAGTATTTTTGTTGAAATCTGTCGCTAATTTGACTGGACTGTTTTAACATCCATTAGTGGGGCAGAGGTTCCCGACAGCAACAGAGATAAAAATTTCTCAGCGACTAGCTGAAGGTTTATTCCAGGATCAATGAAGCAGAACTATCCAGATCCTGTTCCACCTCTTCACTGTGCTCCTAGAAACAGACTAACCAATCTAGCCCTGCCAAGTGTGTAGTGATCGAGAGGAAAGGCAACCCGGTACTCAAATGTGTGTGCGGTACTGAGGTCGGATGTGTTGGGCCGAAATGTGTAAATATCACAGTTCTACTGCAAACCACAACACAACACATCCAGCCCCACTTAATGTCATTTTAAGGACGGATGACGACGGAGTGTATCTGTAGTCATTGGGTTAACGCAAGCAAGCAACATATACTTCATGAGAATTAAATAACTTTTCCTAACCAGTACTACCATTAGTGCTAATTTTAAGACAAAACACAAATTGAATAACTGAACAGAATACATACAGAGCATCATGGTGTGACAGTGTGAGAGAATTACAGTGTCTGTAAGTTAGTACTTGTTTATTAAAGGTTCAAGGTCAGAGACTAAGGAATCAAGAACACATTGTTCATAAACACATTCAAATATAATTTGGACTCCCACATCCTGTTGTTGTTGAGTTATTGAATTATTGAGTTATTTGCGAGTCATCATCATTGCACTCAGAACATGTCCATAGGTGCTCCGATCCCCTTCTCATCAAGTCCCGCAGTGTTCAGCGACTGACGACTCCAGTTCTGTGTGGTTGATTAGCCTTCTTATACGGCCACTAAGTTTCTCGTTTCTGGCTGTGCCGATCTTAACTGCCATCTTTTTCAACCGAAGGAATGATGTAGACTCATGGTTGTCGAAGTGATGTGCCCTTCTCACATCTCGGAGGGTATTGAAGACGTCCGTCCGATCAATTTATTGGCCTTCTTGAACGACAACACAGCTAGGCAACCTGTCCGCTCTTTCATTTCCCCGTACTCCCGCATGTCCGTACTTCCTGTTGATTAGTTCAAGGTCACTATAATG